>MEJB01000257.1:59097-104902 GCA_001752375.1 Rhazya stricta | reverse complement strand
AAAAGGTACTTGCATGATCAATAGAGCAAGAAAGCACCCTGCTCGCTGTAAGAAATTGCTGCCAAATCAACCATGTTAGCCTCCATGAACTTGGTGTACCCAGCAATATGCTTGCTAAAGTTTAGCTGAAATTTTTTCTTCCCGTTGTCAGTGTACAGAACTGGCATGTCAACTCTGACAATCGGCAGGCCAAGAATAGTAGCAATGTCCAGCAGATTTGGGGAAAGGATCCCTGAAGATAAGACAAAGGCATTAATAGTCAATGACTAGAACGATAAGATTGTCATTGAGATGCTCCGATCAAAATTCAACTAGAGGGTAGCAGATAGCTGAATAGCATGGTATACTCCCCATTTCTTCCAGACAGAATCCATAGTTGGGGTTAATCACTCAACCCAAAGCTTAAAGCTTTTGAGTCGGCCCGACTAATAGCGAAAGCTTTCTGGCCACCTAGACAAAGTCCATTCAGAATGGAGAAGAGGGAGGTTAAATCCTCTGGGTTTGAGGAAGGAGAATGCAGTCTTAGAAATGAGGGTTGGATAGTTGAACCCAAGATAAAGAATTCCTTAGTGGGATCATGGCAAATCAAAACTCAATCGCGCGTAAGCTAAGGTTGGTCGAAAGCCTCACCAGAAAAATGCTGCTGGAAGACATGATGCATGACAGAGAGTCAGAAAAGTGAAGAGGGCAACCCAAAACTATTGGTAGAAGCTCAGAAATGGCAAAAGTTTCGAAACGAYAGAGATGGTGGGAATAGCACAAATGCAAGCTTGAAGAATAAGTAAAAATCTTGTTCTTTTTTGGCCTATTTCCACATCGTTAGAAAATAAAAGGATGGGACAGTTGTGAGTTCCAAAAAAGAGTCAACATGATTTGGGTAAGCCAATTGGCTTATAAACTACTAGTTGTCTAGACTTGGCAATCGATAGGACTTAAGAGTTTCAACGACATATGAAAAGGTGGAGTGAAGTCAAGATTCACCCAATCCGGCCACTCAATACACCAATTAGGGCAAAGGTTTGGAGGGATATGTTTTGACGCATGAAAGTAGCCAATGTTAATGATTGAGGTTGATGACAGCAACTAATATAACAGGACCAATGTGGATGAAAATCTAGGAAAAAGAGTAGCCGATATGACTAAAAAGCTTAATAGCTGATGGAAGACTGAAATGAGTCATAACAGATCGACCGATGAGTAAGGAGAAAAAGTCAACCGCGTTGACAACAATAGCGTGAAATCAGGCGATCGGCTCTTCAATATGGTAAGATTGGAACCACTTGAATGAAAATAAATAGGGCACGATCAACCAATTAACCGATGAAGATGGACATGGGTTGAGGAAATATCTAGGAAGAGGAAATGTGGCATAACAATAGCCATGTTTCTCAACCACYAGCCAACAAAGAAAGTTACACAATGGAGTAAAAACAAGAAGAGAGAAAATGGAGAAGAGAATTAACCAACCCAACAATCAAGCAAATTATCTTTATTTTTATTATGCTTTTATTAAGTAGCTAGTTTTATGGTCAACTTTCTAGTGTTAATTGATTTTATTTGCTTTGTTAGGCAAATCTTGTATTCTTTTCCTGCAATGTTTATGAATTAGAACACTTATTTGTTCTCTTAGATGATAAGCATCTCTAGCCTTAGTAGCATAATATGTTAGCTTATTCAATTTCTTTTGTTTTCTTTATTGCTTTCTTTATATCTTTTTAGCTTATATAGGACTATTCAGCTTGTTTCGTCTTATTAAATGCATCATTTTCTTATTTATCATAATCACTTGTGTAGTCGAAGCTAACTTCGTTGTATCTGTCTGCTGCTTGGCATCCTTTAGCATAATCATTGTCTAGCCTAGGCTACTCAAGTTGCATCTTTATATTATTTGACATCTTTCAACATAATCACTCGGTTAGCTTCAGCTTTCTTAGTTGTATCTTTATGTTGTGTGACATTTTGCAGTCTACATTTGCTTGCTTCTCAGCTTGTTTGCTTTCTAATCGGTTAGTAGGATCCACTTTGTTGTTACTTGAGGCGCAGCAAATATATAACAGTTTTTCCTGGTTAGCATATTTCACTCGCACACTTTATGAGAGCTTACTAAAATTAATTCAAAAACTTCACATACAAAAAAAAGGTTGCTACGGGTCCAATGAAACTGATTATACAACTAGTTTACTGGAACTCAGGCCTTGTTATGTTGAAAAGCTTAATACACCACGATTAGGATAGTTGAATTGTCTAGGGATTTTTGCACACCAACAGTATTAAAGACTATTAAACTTTCAGCAAGTTGGACGACGATGATGAGATACTGGGGCTGAAGAAGGCTGATTTCAAAAATTACATCTCGCAATCCAAGATAGCAATGAAAAAGTCTCATAGAAGCAAAACTTGATTTTACTATCAACATTTCTTGCCATTGAAAAAGCAAATATACACAACGTGTCACCATGGTGCATGTTTGGCCCAAAAGCCCACAAGAACGACAATTGCCCCAACTCAAATGGAACCATTTTCTTCTCGACATGGGCTGCCTTGAGTGGCCCAATTTTCAGTAGTCTCGAACACAGTGGGCCGACTAATTAACAGAGTACTCTCTCCTCGTTACCTGCATAAACCACCGCGCTTGACCGGCCGTCGCCACCATCACCATCACCATCACCATCATCTTCCTCTTTCTATCTCGCTCTTCGGCCATCTGCTCACCATTCTTCTGAAGCTTTCTTGGATTTAGTATTATATTTAAACCAGTCCTTCAGCCGTTCCCAGAATTGCAGCTTGGTTTTCTTTATCTACTCAAGACTCAATATACTGGTAGAATTATTCGTGAATTTTTTAAATTTAAGAGYTTAAGTTTTGTGTTTTTCTGAATTTGAGTTGTACTATCACAGTTAAAATTCTGTTGACAMTCTATTTTTTCTTSCCAATTTCTTTTGTATAATGATTTTGCGAGCCTGGGTTGAGCTGGTTGTGCAGATAATGGCGCGAAAACCTAGGAGTCGCCGCCAGTTCTTAAGGAATGCTCCACCCTTTACCTTCTCTCCATTTGCTCGATCAATGGCTCTTTTGTATTCTGCTAAGAAGGTTAAGCATGGGAGTAAGGACACTGAAGTAAAAGGAAAGTGTGCTCCTAGTACTTCAGGTTGTTAAGTGGATTATTTAAATGGCTTTGATTTAAACAGTTCACTCTCCATTCTGTAGCTGAAGTCTCTTGATTTGTAATTTCAGGTAATGATTTTGTAAAAGATAGTTCTTTGAAAACTAATGGAGAACAGTCTGATTCTTCTGATGATGGGGAGTTTGAAGTAAGCATTTATTACATGTGTTTCAATCTTTTTTCACATGTGTACATGGTTGTGTTTCTGTTTTCTATCTAATGCAGTGTAAGAGTTTTGGTACAAGAGGAGAAAATGTAATTCTCCCAGATCAATTTTAGAGAATTTCCRTTCATGAACGCTGATTGCTTATGCATGATCAAATTTAGTTGTTGTGGTCCTTGGTTCCTTTGGATGTGAACAGTGACCGGGTCATCAGCTTATGTGTGAATTGATATAACTTTGTTAAGTTGCATTTTATGTATTTATTTCTATTTTTTTGGTGAAGGGAGTTGTCCAAGCTGATTTTGCATTCTTCGATCCAAAACCAAGTGATTTCCATGGGCTGAAAGTATTGCTTCAGACATATCTAGATGATAAGCAATGGGATCTCAGTGGATTTGTAGATATACTAGTGGCACAAACAACTGTCGGCAGTGTTGTGAAAATAGAAAATGATGAAGATGAAGGAGTTTATGCATTTGTTAGTGCTCTCAACATGGGAAGATACAAGGCAAGTGACATGCATCCTGATCTAGCTATTTATACTTTCACTTTCTTGATATTCTTTCGAAGAAATTGTTGAAATGGGTCGTCCTTTTTCTGATAATAATGTGCAGAATCAGTGCTATGTTTTGGGTTTGTGCCTCCTKCTAAATAAATACTGATGATTAGAAGTACCTTCAGTTTGTAATGTTTTGCCTATCAAAACTGCCTTACGTGGGTGATTTRWGTAATGCTGATGATTAGGAGTACCTTCAGTTCGTAATGTTTTGCCTATCAAAACTGCCTTACGTGGGTGATTTAAGTACCATTATTTTGCTCTCAACAGGATCATAAATGTTTCTCTGAGCTAAAAGAGTACTTGCTTAAGTCGTGTCAAAAGGAGGATGTATCATCTAATTTGCGGTCACTCTTGGAAGAGAGTGCAAATGAAATAGGGCTCTTGGTTTCACAAAGGGTAGTGAATCTTCCTCCTCAGCTTTTGCCTCACCTTTATGATGCTCTTTTTGATGAAGTCTCTTGGGCGACAGAAGATGAGGTTAGATGACAGTACTTTTTGGATGGGTGAGCTTGATTGATTATTCTATTTTCTTGATTTTCTTTCTCTCTAGTTAATTTACTTGAACTTCTTTTTCACTCTTCCGTTTTCTGAAGCCAACAGAGGAACTTCGAAATTCATTCCGCTTTAAGTATTACCTTCTTGTCTGTAAAATCTATAAGGTACCCTGGTTCAAGATTATAATATTCAATTAATTATCTCTTATCTTGTTTGGATGATTCAGAAATTTAACTCTTTTTTTTTTTTTTTTGGGTGGGCACTGTAGCATAAAAATGYGGACAAGAAGAGAGGACCAAGTGGAAATGACGATTATGCTATAATATACACTAAAGCAGAAGATGAAATTTTCCATAAGGTACAAATAATTCTGGCTTTATTGGCTTAATTTGTGTTTCGATTCAAAGTCTTGACACTTTTGACCTAATGTTTATTCAGCTCAGCTCCTGGTCCTTCAGCTTCCCCTTGCACATTCAACAAGTTGCAGATAATGAGGTCTGTACTGRTCTTCGCTAACTATTGTGATTCTTCTATAGTATCTTCTTTGGCAGCTTTTCTTCAGATATGTACTATATAGTTTCGCTTGCCATGTGAGAGAAGCTACTTGCATTCTTTATATTGTGGATTCATGCATGAAATGTCTTATTCTGACTGAATTGACATTCTCATTTTTCAAATTTGTATGTGGGTCTTGTATGTAAGTGAGAAGATAGTGAGAATTCTTTGGGGTGGATAAAAGTGTACATGCTGTGTTTGTGTGGACAATGTAAATATTTTCTACAAAATTGTATGCTAACTCTATTAATAGTACCAGTGGTGAAGTTATTTTCCCATCGAAGTTATTCTTCTAGTTGACTGATTGAACTGTTGGATAAAGGTATCTCTCTCTCTCTCACTCACTCACGCAGAAACATGTATATGAGGGCAGTGTAATGTATCATATTTGAAATGCTTCTGCTAAACGAATTACCATCTCATTTGCTGTAATTTTGGTTTCTGTTTGTGAAATGGATCTTATGGCTCCTAACCAAGACTGGTTGAAATGTACTGTGGTTCCATGTTATGCACKCTCATCAAATTTCTTCTTATAGCCTTAACAAAATGTCCTTTTTGGATGTGCAGCTAAAAGATTACCGGCTAATGGGTTTGGTCATGGCAGTCGAAGCTAACAAAGTTTCTACATTCCGAAAGCAGTTGCATTCTTTAATAGATGAATCATAGTGTTGAGGTTTTAAGAATTATATACAATTACTGCTCTTTCAGTTCATTGTGACTTTGTTCTCCAGAGGAAAAWWAAGTAACTTTTGCTACCTTCTACAGGTTTTAAAGATGCCTTCGTTCTTGACRGGCATGTAACRGGTTCCTGCTTGCATTCTATGCGTACTCTGGTCTGTGGGTTCAGCAACTCATGAGGATTTGTAAACCTCTAGTCAGTTTTGTCAACACCATCTTTTTTAGTTCTCAGATATGTCATATAGAGACTCTAATTAACTGTGGAGTGGGTTTCAAATGATGTTGTAGGTTGCTTGAATGCCAAACTTTTGCTTTTTATCGTCCCTCAAGTTTCTTGAGGTTTCACTTCTTTCAGTTCATGCATTTCAGTATTGGTTTAGTGAGGTGACTTCAGTATTTTATATTCTCCCATTCTTTTTATCCAAAAGAAATATCTATCCATTCTCTTGGGGCAATCGCTGGAAAATATTCCCATGTTGGTCCATTGCCTTCACACACCACCTAAACCGACTTCACATAAAGGGAGCGGAAGATGTTATGGTAATGAATTGATTTAGAATGATTTTGGAGTGGCAGTTGGRGTGATGGSACCTCAGTGAGTTTCTGGTTTTAGGTTGTTTTCTTGGCTTCCTGTGGGCAAACTGTTTCAGTACACTATTACGCCCTTGTAACAGGAATAGGAAARAGGATCAGGTGTTACTGGCCAACTGAAGAAGGTTGGGAACTGGGTGCACCCTTGATCAGGTGTTATCCTAATTTAATTATTATACACTTTAAATTGTCAGAATCGATATTTTGCCATTTGAAACTCTTGAGATTTTTATGCTGTATTATACACTGATTTAAGAGTGAATTTCTCTTAATCAAAATTAAAGAAAAGAAAAGGGAATACAATAAACAATAAAATATGAGCTTGGCCTGATATAAGATGAGTTTCGGATCAGGAATTACAAGTGAAAATAGCATATTTTGTCAATATATTCCTTGGCCTAATGCATTCAAGAATGCGTTGAGAGTGAAAAATGGTAGTTGGGTTGGGGAAAAGCGTAATGTTGAGTAATGCGGAGTATCAAATGAATGTTTGGGGAGAGAGAAAATTTTGCAATGAATTTGGAAGCAAAAATTTGAAGTAGGAGTTGTGTGGAATACCTTGTGTCCATCCATGCTATTAGTGCCATAGGCAGAGGTGGACGCAGACCTTTTTTCGGTTTCTATTTTATCCTATTCAAGATAGGAGAGTACTTTTAGCCTTGCTGTTCCGRGTGGTGAACTGGGTTTTATTCTTGATCAATTTCAATGCACAACTAATTGTTGGCATTGCATGATGGATCTCAGACCAGCCAATCCTGTATGCTTTTYCAAATCGTTGAGATGGATATGACTTAGAGCTTGAAGAAGAGACTTGTCCTTACTGAGCAGCTTAGTTGGAGTTTGTCTAAAAGCAGACTCAGTATCCTCCTCACCAAGGGTGGAAGAGATGGAAGAAGAGTTATGCTGGAAGCATAACCCGAAAGGTAGCAGAAAAGGCAAGGAACAACCAAGAAGAAAACAAATAAACGAACCAATCTGTTAAAACTAAGATAGGACTGGGATAGGCAGGTAGCAAACTACCCCTAGYTACTTTGAAGAATCAACACGCACAGGGAGGTTCAAAGGCTGAAAACCTGTTGAAACTTTAAGGATAGTCTAGAAGCAGGATTTTAAGGATCAATCTGTTGAAACTTTTGCAGATCCTAGACATACCAGCCTTCCACAACCTACGAGATGGGAATAATGGGGCAAAACCTTGATTAATTGAGCAAGAACAAGAAAGAATGTTGAGGGCATCAGTCCTAAGTTTTATCCGGTTCAACATTTTTTCTTTTTTGATTTTTCTAAGTACTTGCATTTTAAGAAATTAAGAATATATTAAATATTATTTTTCTTAATTTACCCTTCATTGATTAATCTTATCTAACTTTAGAGCATTGTTTCTAATGTATTACATATACATATTGGTCGAAGCATTTAAAATTACTTGTTCGTGTTACTTGTTTTAGTCAGAAACCGTGGCATTAAATGACGGTGGGAAATACATAAATGTAAGAAAATAATTAAGTGAGTAATAATTTGTATAATTTTTCCTTCTTTTAATTATTTTAAATATGTATTTATTTGGACCGGATTTAACAAGCTTTTAATTCGGGCATCAAAATTAGGTCCCATACGGACCGGACTTTCTTCATCTTTAGCTCCACTAAAAAAAAAAAAGTGGGCTGAGATCTTGTCATCTTGGCCCGCTCTAGAGGTCCATTCGCCTGTTTAAGCTTCCCCACAMTCACCTGACGGTGAGAACACAGAGCAGAAAACACCACCATCTCCTTCAAAATTCTTCACCTCCGTTCCATGTTTATSGCTATGGCGGCAGCAATAACAATCATCAAAATGCCATTCCGAGCAGTGGAAATGGTCTCTGATGGCAGCGGAAGACGAATTCGGCTTTCTCCACTGCCTCTACGCTATGGCAACAACGCTTCCCAGCTATTAACTTCTTCGCATTTGCTCTCCCGAGCTCAAAATTGTACTGCTTTCCAGCTCATCTCATGTCTTCCTTCTTCTCGCGTTTCCAAGGGCCCTTTCAATCCTCCCACCAAGCTCTTCGTCAGCGGTTGGCTATTTTCCTTTAACCCGACTAGAAGTTTAATATATATTATGCGGTGATGATTTATTTATTTGAWGGCCCATTCGATAGTACTAGTTATGAAAAAATTAATTCCAAAAGTAGTTCTTGTTTTGAATAAGAAGCTCTAGAATAAGAATATTTTCTCACTTAGGAAGTTGAGTAACAATTTTGCCTAAAGATTTGATTATATATTTTTCTTTTATCTAAAAGGCTGGAGTTTTGACAATTTATTGGAAAGAGTTGATGGTCAAATTTGATCTTTTCTTGCTTATGTAATTCGAAATTTAATGGTACTAGAGGTTATTATTAGATTGTTTTAGCACTTTTACATGGAAAAGCAAATCACGAAGTTATGGCATTGTGGAAGTTTTGAATTTTGAATTGAAACATGCATGAGATGAGGTGTTATAAGTTGCTGTTGGTTTTACATTGTTAATGCAACATACCTATTGCTTCCTTGGTTTTGATTAATAATGATTAAAGATATTCTGGTATTGAAACTATGCAGTATTAGTCATCAAGCACACACGTCTAATCCTATTTKCTATTCATTGCAGGGCTATCATTTCGTACCACAGAAGAGAGCTTGCGAAATGCCTTCAAAAAATTTGGTCAGCTCTTAGAAGGTGGGACTATTGTGAATTCAAGTGTTACTAAGTTGACTACGATTTATTGGTGAATTTAGCTTGGATTTTAAACACAGAAGTCATTCCCTTTGCAGTGAACCTGGTCATGGATAAAATAGCCAATAGACCAAAAGGCTTTGCATTCATTCTGTATGCCACAGAAGAGGAATCTAAGAAAGCCATTGAGGGAATGCACGGGAAGGTGTGTTGTTCACATTTGTACACAAAATTGAATGAATTATTTTTGTATCCTATAATTCGAAGCTTTTGGCTCCAGTAAAGTATCTGAAAACACGATGATTGAACAATTTACGCACGTCATTAACATAAATTTACCATTACTAGATGTCACGTGAATGAATAAATGTTTATGAGCATCCTTCTTTATATTTTTCTCAATGGTTAGRTCTCTGGGTTATACAGGTCTTTGGCTAGCATTCAGTATTGTATTTGTCCATAATATTTCAGTCTATTACTTATTTTCCTATGTGTTTGTATCGTTGTAATATTCTTCGAAGAAATACTTACTTACTCTTCAAAAGAAAATCAGAAGGATAGAGGCTTTAGAAGGAYTAACACAGTGTTTATGTTCTACAAGCAAAGCTTAATTCTTTCAAAGTCGAGAAATTCTCATCTCTTTTTTTATCATATCCTCTGCATTTTTTGCCAAATCCAATTTCTGTTAGCCTAAAAKTCTTCAAATTCCTCGTCATGTGCTTCCAAAAACTAATATTCGCGTAAAATCGAAATTACGKTGCAAGATTTTCTCCTGTACATCTGCTGTATAGCCTTCTAATAGCTTCTATATATGCAACCTCACCATGTGCTGCACATGCTCAAAATTTTGTGACTTATATTTTCTTCAAATTGTAATCTAAACTGTGCTGYATATGTGCACAAGAAGAGGTTGCAGCATCTGATTGGTGCTTCAATGTGGGATGCTCAATTTTATTATGCTACTTAATGTACTGATTAGGGATGTCTAAAATCCTAGCGGTTGACGTGTGAATTTCAATCACTTGATCAGAATCTATACTTAAAAACTCTTTGGACTATCACACTTCCTTGTAATAAGTAGAATGTATTCCTTGGCCATATTTTATATGAAACCTTGAACGTAGTCTGTTCTTATTTTACATGCACTGTTTTGATATGAAGTTCTTWATCTGGTAAATAAATTATGTATATGGTTCATCTTTACTGGTTGTGAAAAATTGCACAGGGTTATTTGACATATAAGAGCTTAAGTGCGATGCAGAGCAACTGAACTACTTTCTTCAGTTTCTGGATGGCAGGGTAATATTTGTTGAAGTTGCAAAATCTAGATCCGAGCTGCGCCAAAACCTCAAGCAGAATCCCAGACAGACCTGAATGGTTCGCACAATGTCATCCAATATTATGTCCGAGAACCATGTATGTTACCCCTTCTGAAGAAACCTGAGGATCAACATTGTAATTACAGCAGTTTCCAGATCCAAAATGTAGTAGGCAGTACTGGTTGTGGATCCATGCATAGTTTTCGTAGATGAGATTCAAGCTATCTTCAGCATTCGAGGCCTTGGTCCTTTTATGCCATGCAATCAAGTCCTTCTCTATTTTGCATGATAAATCAGAMCTCTTTTCTTAGGGGAAAAAAGCGAGGRAGGAATCGACGAGGAATCTATAACATAAAAACCAGAACTCGAACTGAAAGCAAGACATGATTTTCTTGAACTGAAAAARGAAAAAAATGAAACAATGATTTATTGTTGTTTCCCKCTCTGTAATATGCACATTTAACATCCTAAAGTCCACAAAAATTGCTGAAGGTCTTACGTTCCTGTTTTCTCACATAKCTTAACCCGAAACTTCCTTATACTTTTGCTTCTTTTGACAGGTCTGTTGCACAGTATACAAGGCACACTTTGCTTATACTGACTGAGCTCTCATCAACCTCTCTTGCCAACAATCACAGTAATATCCTGAGAACAGAAATTTATATGCACTGAATCTAGGTACATGTTGGAACCTGGATAAACTACCACCAACTTGTGGCTTTAAGCCATAAAAGTACAACCAATGGCCTGAGTCAGATGGAGTTGAAGAATTACTCTGCATGCTGCTTGACGAGTTCGACTTACTATTGCAGTGAGTGGTTGCTAGTAACTCAGGGGATTGCTGGYAACTGCATTGTGTTCAAATTGAATGTTCTGCACCTCTTTCAACCCCCAGGTTGTAAATGATACCTAGACTGTGGAATACCGCTTTCATTATAATATAACATATGAATCATCTGCAGTTGTATTTTCTGGAGCATCCTTTGCACATGGAAACTTTCTATTTTTCGGTAATGATTGTATGGTATGCAATAATGAAAGCTCGCAGAGCCTTATGTGTACATTTTCTATTTCGTGATATACTAACTACTGGCAGAATGCTGTCTTCATGATGTTTTACAGCCTGTGCTATTGTCTGACTAAGTTGATATATTAACTTCATGTAGTTAAAGATATGTGCTTGGGTTATTATTTCAAATCAACATCCTAAACTTTGGGTTATTCGACAATCAAATACCTCCTGTATGGGGTTGATAATTCAGAGCCAGATTTTAGCCTCCGGAGAATTTACATRAGCCGGAAAACACATGAGCCCACTTCAGGTTTAGAAAATTGACTGTTGCCAGRCTTTGAACRTTAACAAAAYGCTTTTTCAAAATTTCCCTTGCACATCTTCTAGAATTCTAATTCCGTTCCATTTKGATCCCTGCCCCTCTCTCTCATTTGGTTTCTTTCTTCTGTTGGTCGTTCAAACTATAAGGCAATCCTTTGAATTGCATTATTTTATATAGAAATGTGCAACAATGACAGAGAGAAAAACTTGGGYATCTGTAGAACCAGATCATTTGGATCTTTTAGGTCGGCAGAGAATCAGACATGTGAAAGAAGAAAGCACATAAGGAAGATTCTAATAAGGAGAAATGAGCAATTGAAAAGCAATATGATTCGCTTACAAGCAAGGCATGATGTAGTATCCTACTTAAATGGCCTGTTGCAAGAGTCAAATAAGAAGCTGTAGGAGCTRAGTCACGAGCTGGTGTCCATGAATTCCAAACTTGTGAGTATAAATGACAAACTACCCCTCAAGATACAAAAAAGGCTGTGGAAGGGACTATGAAACATGCAGCTATGGATGCTAGGGTTTGTGGTCTATATTTATTGGTGCCGTGAATATGCAGTTTCGATATGAACTAACTTGTATCATCAACAGTTCAGCCAATGAAATATGAATCATCCAGATGTTGACCAGGAGTCGTCATAGACATACCTCTTCTCTTGTAGGTCTCCACGAAATAATAGTCATTCACAAGATATTCAGCATAGTGTATATGTCTTATACGTCCTGCAAATGCATGAAGGTATAATAGCAGTAACCTCCCCAACTTCTCCCCCTGCTGGAACAGCTTCATAGCCCAAGGACTTAATCTTCAAATTTTCAGAGTTTTTCCTGGATTTCGGGGCAGATTTCTCCATTTGCCTAGCCACTCATCCAATCCTTAAACCCACACATATTTTGAGTTTTATAATCTAACATATAAACGCAGGCATGCTCAATCTCTGTTCCTTTCTTGCACATCTAGATCAAGAACACTGCAAATAGACCCAATATGCTAGCTCTCGCATCAGAACCCATCGAGTTTGAAGGACCAGTAACTTAAACTACTCGCTGCAAAAAGAACTTTGACCATTCACCATTTTTCTGATTAAGAACCTTGTCCTGCTACAAAACAAGAATTCCAGAATTGAAAGGATTTTTTACACCTTTCTAATGGTTTAAATCATTCACACTACATGGCACTGCTGCAAAACAAGAATTTCTGCAGTGAACAACAATAACTGATGATATTAGTGGGATAACATGTTGTCTAAGATTAGAATTAACAGAACAAAAAATGAGGAAAGACTAAATTAAAGGTCAAGAATATGATTATTACAAAGGAGATCAATGATTGAATCAACAATTGTAGATTTAACTTTCCAAAACTAAAAAGGTGAAAATAATCAAATAGAGAACACTGTTCCATCCTTGGCAGCAATCTCCAGCACCCAAAAACTAATACATCATTTCAGCTGACTGCTATGTTCAAAAGCGCAGTCTTCTAATTGGTACCCTCTTGCAGGTCCTTCTCTATGAGATTGTTAAATCCCCGCACCTCATGCTTGTTGGCCATCTAAGGGATAAAAATTCTCTACAGTAAAGATAACCATTGCAGGTTATCAATGAAAACTAGGAAAAAAATTTCAGCAGGGTAAGAGTGTTAAAGAGTATAGCACGAGCTGCTATAAGCAGACTCGGGCTCTTCGTCCTTCACGCTCCTCTGCAGCCACTATAGGTGATGTTGTATCTCTCTCTGCTAAGCATCTTTTGTATGGCACAAACCCTTTTGAAGACTCCTGTTTCAAAAATTTTGCTTCAAGTTTGGGCTCAATGAAATTACTCCTTGTCTGCAAACTATTTACCTCACTGCTAGACCCRCTGTTGGAGCCAGTCAGTGATCCGACGCTTTGCTCGTTTTCTTGCTCTTTCTTGCATGGATAATCTACAGCCATTGGGTTACCAAATGGAACCTGCGGAAAAGCTACACCCTGATACCAAGGCCACCAAGGTACAGCACCAGGAACAATACCTGCACGACTACGCTCCTCACTCGAAGAATACTGCGGTATGAAGCATGGTAGAGAAATAATGCTTCCAGGAAGAATTGCAAAAGCAAATTTCGGGTCTATGTTGGGTGTACGGAAGTTCTGGATAGGCTGGCCATTTCTAATCTCGAGTTTTTCATTAGCAGAATCATTTGGACTTATTTCATGGTTCTCACTGGCTGATGGAGACAGTTTCTGAGTCTCATTAACCATGACTGTTGTCCCAAACAGCTTAATAGTTGTCCCAGGTTCAGCAGTTGCCTGATCATCCACAGAATATGCTCCACCAAGAGTTAGCAAATCGGCCTCCTGCGAGAACATTCAACATGAAGAAGACTAAAAGAAACAAATAGATGTAAATTTTGAGAACATCAGCCTGTCATACTTTGACAATGAACATCCCCTTCCCAAACAACTGCAGGTAAAAATGAAGGATAGAAGATTGTCTCTGTACCATCATAGGCTTGGCGTCCATTTTTGTAGGAGGAGATACTTGGATTGATTGAAGAGATCCTTTCTTTTCTTCAACAGAAGAGCTGCACGTCATCCATTCATTGTCATTCATTGACAGCACATTGACAGAATGTGCATCATCAGTAGTACAGGATGTTGGTGAAAGACGAGATGACTTCTGCAGCTCAGAAAATGGCGATCCAGATGTGTCAGATCCAATTGCAGAGAAAACTGAAGTTGGTGACCTAGCATCCCTTTCTACACCAGTTACAGTTGGAGAAGGGGACTGTTCATGTGGACTGGGATATGTCGTTCCACTTTTTGGAGAGTCCACCACTTTGCGTGGGTAAGGGTGAAGAGGTTTCTTCTTGGGCCGAGGAGGAGGGATCTCAACTGAATTAAGGGATCCCTCAGAATCAGGGTTAGCATCACGTGCAACCTGAGAGGCAAATTCCAGTGAGTGCCAAAGTACTCCACAGCCATTATTTTGCAAATGTCGGAATGGGTAAATTCACTTCTGAGAATGATAATATGGATAATTACATAGATCAAATGACTAAGAAATAACCTTGGCAAAGAACTTCTGAGCATGACTACGAATTTGAAGAGCAGTTTTGGTGCCTACATGTTCTGCATTGTCCAAAAGATAAGATCATAACTAACATCTGATAAGATTAGGAACAACATGTAGTGCCAAGCATTAGACGATTAAAGGACATCATATTAGTTATGAACAATCTTGAACTTTGTACTCATCTCACCTTCAATTTGGCGCCAAGCACGTCCATACAACTTTAAAGCTTCAAGAAACCTTTGATGTTCTTCCTCCGTCCATTTTTCTCTCTGTTTTGTGATGGTATAAGGTTTCCTCACCTGTATACGAAAGAACCTGCCTCTAATTATGCAGAACTGAAGAACTTTAGGTAACCAATAAAACAGAAAAGAAGAAAGTACGTTGATATCATTAAGGGAATAAGACCTTTGGCATATATCCATTTCCACATGCACTCAATGCCTGTGATTGAGCAATTGCAGTTTCCAAATGCACTCCAGCACCAAAGGACATACTGCAGGCACTACCTTCAACTTGATCCTATGAAAGAGTACATAACAACTAAATCTCTGAGATGCACTTCAAAAAAGTGAGAAGACAATCCACCAGCCCATCCTATCCCCTTCCTTGCCCCCCCCCCCCCCCCCCCCCCCTCCCCCCCCCCCCCCCCCCCCCCCGCCCCCAAAAAAAAAAAACTCCCGGAACCAAAAAATAAAAAAAATAAAAAAAATCACAGGTTCCCCATTATTTGAGATTAGCACACTAAATAAATTCAATTGAGCACTGTAGATTACATTTAAGGCTCTTGAAGTATTTTCCCCTTTTCTCAATTGAGCTATGTAGATTATATTTAAGGCTCTTGAAGCATTTTCCCTTTTCTCAGTTGAGCTCTGTATATTACATTTAAGGCTCTGTAAATTACGTAGAGCTCCATACGGACTTTTAGTAACACCAAAACAACTGCAAGAGTTCCACTGTCCTGTTAAATTTTAACCATGGGCAAACAAACTGTGGCCTCAAGCCATCACCCAAACTTGCATAGCCAATAAAATTATCACAGGACAAATCCAAGTAACCCGCTATCGCTACCTGTGCCGGCTAATTTCCAGAACATTCTCTCTCAATTTCTGCAATCTTAATAAATCTCAGCTTTTTTTTTTTCTCCCCATTTTGAAGAGAGTTATTTAAAGCTTAACGCATTGAAATCTCTTTCCTTTTAAAAACTTAGAACATATTAATGAGCTTCATTCAACATTATCTACTACATTCAACAAACTGCTCTCAACCCCAACATTGAACTAGAATTTTGATATAGGATTCATATCAAACACAAATTTTCTCTTGAATAATATATACTCCCAAAAATTACAATTTTGGTTTAAGCATAGTCCCCKGCAGCTGTATGACTACATCCAATTAAGCAAGCAACTAGCTTTAAAACTAAAACAACCAYACCATTATGCATAACAGAACATACAAGTAAATCCAAGAATTACAATAWCTTTTACAAATTCCAGAAACAAATGCCATCACATTTCCTTAGCCCTTTTTAACAGCTAACCATTTTCTCATGCAAAACAGAGTAAACCAGCTAGAAAAAAATCATAAACATGAAAATTTAAAGAACTCAAAAGTCAGCAAAAGAAAACTTACAGAAGCTTCAGCAACCATGGCTTCTCCAAGAATCAGCCCGACTGCAAGAAAACGAAAAGCAGGAATGCTGATACAAAAAGTCCAAAAGAAAAGGACTATCCCACTTCTCTTAATCCAACAARAACAAGACTGAGAGAAGTGTGAGAGAGACAGAGAGGCAGTGGTAGAGAGATCTCGAAACAGAGAGAGGCAAGTGGTGAATAAAGGAAGATGGAAAGAGAAATACATAGCAGAGGAGGAGACGAACCACGTAGGATGCTTGCGTTGGATTTTTCTATTTTTGTTAATAAAAATAAAATAATATTTGGAAATTTCCAGAAGGGAGAGGAAGAAAGAGATCTTGTGGCTGAAATCACATTGGACCCTTGCAACGTGTCAGATATTCCCATGCCTCCCAATCTTTTTCTCCCTTTCCCAGCGCTCTCCCCTCTCCCTCTTCCTCTCCCTACCTCCTTCCTCCCTTGGCTAGAGTTGGATGAGGGGCCAAAAATTTACTCCCCATGTTTKACGATAATAGCCTTTCCTTTCTAATCTACTAATATCACATGAATGTTTTCCAAAATCCCAAAATGGTCAATTTTGGATCAAATAGCATATACAAAAGTGTTGTACTGTCCAAAAAAATGAGGCTCGTAAAAGTAATTTTACTTCAATAATTAGATCATAATGGTAATTTTATAAATTATAATTAAATTAGGTGAGTGTTTTTATTCATAAAAAGATAAATTTTTACTTTTTTATTAAATCTCACATAATTGCTTTTTTTAAAAGTTTGATTTTTATAATTTTCGTTAAAAGCACAAATTTCTCTCACAATTTGTCATTTTTACCAAACATCATTTTCGTATACTGAAACGCATTTTTAACTTCAAAAAAAATTACTTTTTGAGTCAGAAAAAGTAATTCCAAGTGAATTTTTAATAATTTATCGATGAGCCCTACTTTTATATATATATATATAAATAAAAAAATTGCAGCAAATGAATAGATAAATTATTTGATGGAGTGGATATGTGTATCAATATCATTGTGTGTGAKGAAAGACACATATGCAATAGCCCACTAAGCAAGGAGAAAAAGAATGGCATTATATGGAAGATATTAAGCGAACCAACCAATCAACCCAACTCCGAGTGGGCCCACAAAGGGCGATATATGTAATTTAAAATTATTAATTTTCACACATTGAAGTCGACAGATATTATTTCTCAGCAGTTCGTTGGCAACTCTGTGCGTTCATTCAACGCCTGACATCTGGCTCTCATTTTGATTTGGATCTAAACCCAATTTTTTGGTATAACTAGAAGCCCAACATTTTTTGTGGTTTGTATTAATTTGAGAAAAAAATAAAAAATGATTTTTCCTCGGTTAATTATAATCGTACCATATTTAGATATTATTATTATTCTATCTCATTATTATTATAATTGTAGAAAAAAATAAAAAATTAGATTCGTCGAGCTATTATGAATTTGTGAATCTTGGATTTCATATTCCCTTTGATAAAGAATTATTTTAAAAAATTATTATTTTAACAAACAAAAAGTGCATTTGTTTTGTTTTCTCGATTTTGTTTAAATATTTATTTTTTATTTTTACCTTTTTAATCGAGAAATCTTTCTTCACTCTAGAATTTTTTCTTTTTTTTCCCCATTTAAAAAAATGAATCCAAATACGACCTCGTATTGTCTTGATTGGAATTTTAAAATTAGTTTCTTGTTAAGGAAAGTTGTTTGTTGATTGCTTCATATCCAAAGCCGAAGGAAGCAGACTTTACTTCTTTTAGAAGAGAAGAAAAGCTACACTTAGATTGGTTTTTCATAATATCGTCAATTAGGCTCATATATTATTTATTTATTCATACATTAGGCCCAGGTCAGCCCAATAGGCTACGTACGGCTCCATTTGTCAAATGGCTCGTTTACTCGTTGCCTCTCACTTAACTCGTCCTTTTCCTGTTCTCTTATCTTGAAAACCCAAAAGTCTTTCTCATGGGCTTTTAAAATTTCAGAGGGTAAATAATAAAAGTGAATAAATTTTTATTTTTTAATGATCGATATTAATTGAATTAATTTAAGATCATTAAAAACTCATAGTCGATTAAGGCCAAGGCTTGGTCGATTAAGTTTGATTATTGATGCTTAATGATAGTCTAAAAAGTCAGTTTTATTAGTCGACTAAGGCTAATAACTATTAAACAATTATTGATTATTAAAAACTTTATTTCAATTTTTTATTTTATTTACAAATTACAAATTTATATCTAAAAATTTCTATTAATTATGTATTTTRCCCCCTGAAATATTATTTTATTTGCGCGTTATGTCCTCAAAAGTTTAATTGTTTCGAAAAGCCTTCTGAACATTTCATTTACATCAAACAATTGCAATTTATCTTGTAAAAGACTCTTTTACCCTTGCAAAATATTTTAATTTTGTTGGTCTTTTTCCTTTGTGGAATTTGCAGTTAAGAGATGATGTGAGAAAGTCCATTTTAGAGTAGAAGAAGTTGGAAATGACATTCTCCCACTAGTTTCTGATTTGCCATTTGGAGTCCTATTTGGTCATAATGAGCAAATGCCCTCTTGGCTTACCTACAGTTTCAGCTACTGTGTCTGGTTATCAGTGGATAGAAAGATGACTCCACTGCCTTCAATTCTTGATCTTCTCTTTCTGTGGACCCTTGAATTATTGAAATTTTAAAAAATAATTAAAATTTTAAATCATAAATATTTATTTTTATATGTTTGAATTTAACTACTAATCAATTTAGCAACAGTTTGATACTATTATTTTAACACATTTATTCATTTTTTTAATTCCTTTAAACTTACATTGGTTTCAATTTATAGAGAAGAAGAAAAAGAACAAAGATTACAGTTAATTTTATCCAATATATAAAAAAATATTTAACTTATACTGTAAACCTATTAAATGATTAATATTAAATTGATATCTTATGACTTCAAATTTATAAAATAATTTAAATAACACTTTAATATTAAGTCATTTCAAATTATAATATATAACTATCCTAATCTAATGAACTCTTTTAATTAATTTTATTTTTCAAGTGTGAATTGCATTATCAACCATGGCTTAATTTTACTGGCTTTTTCTGCTGTTAAGGGTGTCTTCCCCCTTCTTTTTATTATTAAAAAAAAGGGTGTCTATAATACCTAGGAATAGCAAATAGCTGCCATTGGGTGGGTTATCAGAGTTGCAAATAGTTTGGTAAACTACAAGAGAAAGCTCTGAAAGCATGGCATAGAAACAGCAAACAGTTACATTTATTACTATTTCTATAATACATAGCCTTCACAAACAGCTACTGATGAATATTACAAGTACTTTTTCAGTTTAGCCTCTTCACAATTCCCTCCTCACACAGAGAGAGAGAGAGAGAGAGAGAGGGATCATGCCTTAGCTATTTCTGAAAATAAGGGACTAAAGGATATTTACTCTCTTAGGATGAGCCGTGCATTCCGTACTTTAACTGATAGCTTTAACTTCTGGTCTTCCATGTCCCTTAAAACTGCAAGAAGATTGGCACGATAAACTTCACATCTTTGATTTATGCATTCTAACTCTGCTGTTAACTGCCGGATTCTTTTCTCCTTCTCCTCCTGAAAAGCAAAGGTGATACATGTTAATGAGCTGCTTCAAGTAGAAACTTTGATCACTAAATTTAGAGTGGTAAATTTGGAAATCTTACTACACATTTGACATGTGGTTAACTAACTTCTAGACTGAAGCATATTTTTTTACCCCTCTTGTCCCTATGTCAGAGGCAAATGAATTGAGTTCCTTTTGTTGGCAAGTAAGAAAAGTAGCTTTGATTGTTCATTGCCTCATATATATATGTATAACCAACTTAGTTATGTCATTTCACATTCCCTTTTCTTGTAGCCCCCATGCCTCCCATGTAAAGGCTGCAAGAAAATATCTCCTCAACTCAAAAAGGTGATTCTGCAGAAGAAATTAAGCACACTGGGGTAATTTTTTTTTTTGTCAGTTAATAGAAGATAAATACTTTTTGATTTTCTCCTCCTACTTCTCTTTGTCTCTAGTACAGAACTGTTCAGGTTTGAGATTAAAATTTGAATATGCATATGCTTATGGTTAAATGACAGACTAATATGGCCAATACTGGCTATCAAACGTATACTATATGATGATCTTCCCCCTTGTAATGTATATATATTCCCATTTGATGCTTTGCCAAATGAGTTGACAGGTAGGAAATTGGAGTTTTGGCATATCTGGAAAGCAGTAACAAGATCTCAACTAGATGGGGGTTTCCTCAAAGTTACAGGAACAATTTAACAGCACAAACTTCATCTTGTAGGAGAAAGCTTGAACAAGCTGCCATAATCAGTAATTAATATAGCTATAGGATGAATATTGCTCTCATCCGAGTCTTATGCAAATGAACTGATTCACATAGGAAATATGAAATTTAGGAAAATTAAGGAAACAGTGATAAGATTTCAATTAGATGCTAGTTTGCTCAAAGTTACAGCAGGAATTTAATAGCACAAGCTTAATTTTGTAGGAGAAACATTAAAAGAATTGTGATGATCATTACTTAAAACAGATTTTCCTGTTAAACATGATGAAGCAGTAAAAACAAAAAAGCAAGAAATCATTTGGTCTCGAAAAACTCAATTTGCAACTGTTTACTTGTCACTGAAGTGGTTCCACATAAATAAAGCCAGTTGAGTACCCAAGTCACAATACTTGCATCATTTACACCGATCATAACAGCCCTTTTTTTTCAAACAGTCACCATAACATATCTCAACTATATGATAAACTTTGATGTGGTAAAATATTCTATGCTGCATTCAGCATTCATATATCCTGCAAAATTGGTGATCACTTTCTCTAGGAAGATCACATTGCCATGAAATGATTCAAGATCACCAGACTCCCTAAAGCTGTGTCTAAACCCTCTTTCCTTCTGTAATACATAAATACGCTATTATACAACCAATAAATACAAGTTGCTGCTTGTTAACCAGTTCTTATATCTTTCTTCCATTTTACTTGACCACTTTGTAGTCCTAATCTTCTTTCTCTCTTTTTATCTACTTCTTTGTTTTCTTTTTCTCCGCGAATCAATTAAACTTATTAAATTAAAACAACAGCGCAACTTTATAGCACCCAAAACATGTACATTCTCTTAACCAATCATCTCTCTGTACTTGGAAGCCAAATAAATAAAGCCCAAGACCCCCAGCATGACTTATCTAGAGAGGAAAAATAACAGAGTAAAGTCTCTCATCATTAAGTATATTTTTGTTAATTGTTCTTGTATGTTTCCAGTTACTTAACTACTGGAATGGAAGCTAAAAAGAGAACTTTTCATGYAAGGGGAAAGGGATCTTTAAGCATATATATTACCACGATGGATTTACAAAAACACTCAGGGTATCTTAGAAAACACTTCGAATTATATTGTTCATCCATCATTTCGTCGTAGTTGCATCTAATAGCTAGAAATTCATTTTCTGTGTTGTCTTGTTGGGAATAACTGATGAGGGACAAAGATCTCTTACCGAAGGTAAGAATGTGTTGCTAAATACCAAACAGAATTTCTCTTGATTCTAAACTCCACTTTTTGCCACTTAGTTAAGGCATATGAGGACATATGGACATTTAATGTGTGCATATCGTTATCCTACCAAATAAAGAACAAATTTCTAGAAACCATCCAAAAAATGGTTAGGGAAGCAGCTTGAAGATAGACAGCAACAACATAATAGGTGGTTGAAATACTAAATGAAACCTGTCATAAGAGGCACATCAAGTTGAATCATGTCAGCTATGAGATAGTAATAGCAATGAGTTTGATTCCAAATTGTTCGAATATTGAAWCCATTGCAGAAAGCACAGAAGTGCTCCTAAGTATATGTCTAAAAAATTTCGTTATCTCTCAAGATGAATTGAGCTCTGAATATGCTATTCCCGACCTTGAAGCTTCTGCTTGCTAGGCAGACACATTATAGTTCTCAAAAACAATAATCATTTTGAAGAGGAAGAGATAAAATAATACAATTAATAACCAGCATATATCTAGACTATTCAATAGCTTAAAATGGATACCCGAAAAAATTTCTAACTTTCAATGGAAGAGAAACCTCAAACATACAATAGAGATCGGAAGTGTCATAAATGCAACTATCTCAATTCACTTCTTGGTAAAGTTTATGTATACAGTCTAATGTATAATGAAGGAAAGCGCATTAGAGACATATCAAGAAAATTCAGATTAAATAAAAGTAAAAGAAGTCCATATAAAATCTCACCGAGGAAAGATTGGTTGCTGCTTGGTTATTCTTGTCGAAATGCATATCGTGATTGCTTCCGTTAGCTTGATTGCTATCTGTTGTTGCCTCATTGATTTTCTTCTTTGCAGCAACAACCTTTTTCGTGGCCTCCTGTAGAGCATTCATTGCTACATTATAAATATGTATGGATTTTGCACCTTCTTCTACAAATTTAATAGCCTCTTGGCGCAGATTACTGTAGCGCACTGTTAAAGACTCATGAGAATTGCTTGGAATGTCAGAAGCACATCCCTCTGTGGCTCCCCCTACAGCACTCTTGGCCTCTCTTGTCCACCGTTTCAATAAATATGGATAAGGGAGTGTAAGAACATTTTTTGCCCTAAACACTGATAGTATATGCCTACAAACAATACCTGAGAATTCAAACATCTGACAGCTACAATTAGCCTTCATTTCACATGCATTGAACCTGACAGTATGAGGTTTCTGCTCTTCACCAAATTTAGCCACACGATACGTTATCACTGTTCCTGTGTCATCAATTTTAGTAGCAGGATTGGCAAGTGTCTCAACCAACTCCCCTTGAAATTTCATGAATATTCTCCTTGTGTATAGATTAGCAGCTTGTTTCTCCATAGGAGAGGGTGTCTTCAGAACGGGGGTAGTATTTGTAGTATCAAAGTCAGCCTTCAACTCCTTTTCATGCCAGCTTGTTACAGCTCTTTCATACTGTTTAATCAACATCTGCATAGTGGTGCTAGTATTCACAAAGCCATCGAAATACAAGTTTCCTGCATCATTTCCATCAGTTGTTAAAAATTCCCCAAAAAAGGCATCTCGCATATAAATGGGAACCCATTGATGACGGGCATTGTACAGGGACTGAAGCCATTCATTGTTTACAAGACAGAAGCTCTCCAAAATTGAAGACCAGTGTGACTCAAACTCATCCACTGTCTCTGCTTCATTGATGCACTTCTTAAATTCAAACTCAAAAGTTGGATGTGTTTGATAGATGCCAGCTAGTTTCTCCTGGGTTTCATCAAATACACTCCATTTACAAATACGATGACGCACATTTGGAAGAACATGTGCAACAGCAACCTGTATGAAATCATCAAGATTGGTTGTGATGGAAACAGGGCACTGTCCAGACATTGCTCGGAGCCAAGTCTGAAGGAGCCAAATAAAAGAGCTCTCAGACTCATTGAAGATTAATGCACAACCAAATAGTACAGGTTGTGCGTGATGATTTAGGCCAGTGAAGGTAGCAAGAGGAACCCTATAGTGTTTGCTCCGGTACAGCAGATCAAATCTGACAGTATCCCCAAAGTAAATGTAGTTTGTCCTGGAAGCTGCATCAGCCCAAAATATATTTCCAGCGGTTTGTTCATTATCACCCTGAATTGCATAGAAGAAATTAGCACTCTCCGCTTGCATTCGCCTTAGATAGTCCAGTATATGACCCCCACCCCCAAGGGTTTTCTGTCTGCCACCGCTGCTGTTCATGTATAATGGTCTCTCTGCGGCATAATTAACAGTGGCATGAGAACATTTAATAAAGTAAGGAAGCACACTGCTGTTCATTATCAAATCCTAACCCAACTCTATAAACCTCAACATTTTTTTCAGAACTCCTAAAGAGGACCTGAGAACAAACATTTAGCAATTGAAGTCTTACAAATTAACATTGGCAAATTTAGCAATTACAGTCTAAAATATCAACAGTGGCTCAAATGTACTAAATTAACAACTAATTATTCAAAATAGAGGGCATAGAGACGAAAGACTGCAACTGAAAACACACCATGTTGGGAGTTTCTAGAGCTTTACAGGAACATAAGTCGAAGGAAACTGCCATAATTACAAGTATAGTAATAAATAAATAAGAAGAATGGGCACCATCAGTGACTACAACTAGGAGAGCCATTGGTCATCCCTAAATTGAACGCTATACCCTCTGGAATCATCGAATCTGTTGAAAAATCAGTCAATCATACCAAAATTTATGCTTAAAACACAAMAGACAGCATATATAATGTTGAATCATACCTCAGAATTCCTGTATTACAAAGTTTTGGGGCTTGAAAGTTAACTGACTGAGCTACTCCACTTCAAATCCCTAAACCTTCATTGCTACTCAGTGTCTGTAGATATTCAGCGACCGTGAAATTGAAGATTTAACAAAAGAAACACAGAGAGGGAGAGAGTATAAACAAAGAGGGAGGAAGAGAAATGGAGGGAGGAAGAGAAATGGAGCGCGAGACAGTGACGGTGGGGACTGGGGATAGTAATAAGTGCAGAGCGCGGTTTTTCTTTTCATTACGACCTAAGCCAACGCTTCATAAAAGCGTTGTTCTTGAAGTGGACCCTGCTAAAGTTTCCTAAAAGCGGGTAACACTATAATCTTATCTTGATAAAATTGACAATTGAAATGTGAGTATTGAAATTTACCAATTAAAAAAAAGAAAATTATAAATTGAAATTTGATAAGTAGCCAAATTTTTAAAAATTGAAAACTATAAAATGTCTAAATGTAAATGTTAAATCTAATCCGAACGTTTGAAAATGATATATTAAAATTATAAATATTGTCATTTTTCCTTATTCATTTAAATTTTATAAATTTTTGAAGGCTTCATAAGTTCGGATTATTTAAATGTAAATGATCAAACAAATATAATTTAATATGGACGTATTCGACTTTTTTTTAACTCTAGCAAAAAGAATTTCTTGCTACGGCTAGAGTGAATCCAAATAAGAGCTTGTTGCGATTCTTGATTTGGAAGGAAATGCATAATTTTATTGAGAATTCTCATGATTTACAAACGGCAGCATGCATGAATGATTAGTATTACTCATGTTTTCAATGTAAGGTGAAAACCCTACGTCAAGACAACAAGAAGGTTCATAGGCTTTCTTGAGAGACTCAACTTGTTATATTTGGTTGCTGAGTGACGAGATTGTAAGCTATCCAGAGACATGTGACAATCAATATTGCCTTTGTTAGGACCTTCGAGCTGAGCAGAAGCATCGCTACTAGCATTGAAACCAAAAATGTGTTGTTCTTGATGTATGTGGAGTTGAAGAAATTGAAGTGATCGGAGGAGTTCATTGGAAAATGTCTTTCACAAGACGAAGAACAGGAAGGAAGAGGTTGGCAATTGGAAGAATCAGTCGACATGAAATGAAGACAGAGAAAGCTCAAAACACAGAGAATTCTTGAACTACAATGGAATTGTTTTTCCTTAGGTTAAGTTGTTGAAAAAATGTGATTCTTAAAATAATAACTTTTGTTAAGAGCTATTTAGACGTTCTCCTTTGATGTAAAAAATCAGTTTATAAGTTATTTTTGTAGATAATTATTGATGAATGATTTTCCTATTCTTATAACCCTAGAAGTCCTAAATTTAACTTTTATAAATGAAGAACTTTGGTTCACATCAAGGTTAATGGTAATCCGTCTATGATTACTCTTTTTACTTCTACTCTCTATAAACTTCTCCTTCCTTTTTTCCTTCTTATATTATAATACGTTATCAGCACGACTCTCTATGCCTTGAGTTTTTACCATATCTAATTGGACATGGGTCATTACTCGATCTGATTGAAACGAGATTCCACTTCCGACTTTCGAATCACTATAAGGTTAGTCCCATAATTAATATATAATTTACTTTCATATTGTCGCTTTAAATTAATTGAGGTACGCAATAGATAAAATCTAGGTGACGTTTGTTTTAGTATTAATTTACAAAGTATTAGTGCTTGTTCTGTATGTTGAGTGTATATGGTTGAAATGACACGTGTTTTTTATTTCCTCAATTAAGTTTGATTTGCTCTTTACATCTATTTTATCCTCTTTCCTAATGTGTTTAAGAAAATAATATATATATCCTTTTTTTGCTCATGCACGGACAATGTTCATTAACCAATGCCTCCATTGTTTTTCTTTCTTCTTAATATTTGTTAAAAGCCTCTTATGTTCGTCTCTTGCTCATCTTCTACTTCTAGTTGTACCGTTCTTTTACTATTGGCTACTAAATGCTTTTGATTTACATGCCTTTATGTCGATGCTTTTTGTTGTATGTTAATATTATATACATTTTTTATTATTACTATATATTTTTATATTCAATTCATTACATTGTATTTTATTTTTATTTATTAGTATTACGTCAATATTGAAGAATATTGAACTATTACTCTTAAAATTGTAATAGTATAAATGATTAAGATTACATGTTTTATAAGAACATTGTTTATATTTTTGAAGAATATTAAATAGTTTTTCTAAATTGATTTTATTTACTTTTGAAGAGTATATCATATTCAAATATTACTCTAAATTGATTTCATTTGCTTTTGAAAAGCTTACTAGTACTAAGAATATTGAACTATTGCTCCTGAAGTAGCAATAATCTAAATTTACATTATTTATTCTTRAACAGCTTGATATTTTGATGTCACTATTATGGAAGAATATTAAATTATTATTTTAAATTAACATTAAGCACTCCTTAAGAGTTTATTACAATCTAAATATTCTTGAAAAATATTGAAATATTACCCTAATTGATTATTATATACTTTGAAGGGTATATTATAATCTAAATATTCCTGAAGAATACTGAATTATTGCTTTAAATTAATTTATCTATAAGTTAATATTATCTACTCCTGAATGGTATATTGCAATCTAAATATTCTCGAAGAATATTCAACTATTGTTCTTGAAGTAACAATAGACCGAATCAATTATTTTACTAATATACTATTATTGTGCTCTTGAAGTAGCACTTGTTTTGAAAAAAAAAAAAAAGAAATACTTTAGTTATAGAATATGTAATCCCTGAAGGAATGTGTATATTGTATGTCATTTTGACATTGATTATTTTGTTATGATTCTAAACAATTCGAACATATGCGATCCCTTATTCTTATTGTATAATTACACACATGGCAAATACTACCCAATTTGAATTCATTGCATTTGACATATCCGACAAGAATTATTTGTAATAGACCCTTAACACTAAAATCTAMCTTAAAGGGTTTGGGAAGACAACAAAAGAAGGAAAAATGAATCCTAGTAGTTTGTACAACATCACCAATTTTCTTTTGTCATCATCTTCAAGAAGCAGAGTATGTACATGTTGTACAACCAATATATAATGGATTTGTACCACAAATTGATTAACAAAAAGGGGGAGTGGAGATAAAAGGTTTTCTTAATTTTGACGATCCAGTTAATACGATTCACTTAGATATCTCCAATTCTTTTCTCAATCCAATAGAAATACTAACCATTTAATTGGAGGTGGTGTGAAAGATAGCGAGATTAATTTCTCATGCTATGTATTTTACTTTTAAATTTTTCAWAGACATTCTTTTTAGTGTTTAGGGACTTTCTTTAAGTATTTGGTGTTTACATTTGGACTATTTCATTTGGTTGAATTATTTTTACCTTAATTTTTTTAAAAAGGTTTTTAAATTTCTTTACAAAATATTTATAGATATATTGCAACAATATACACCATATACTCAAGTATAATGAGTATTTCTCTCACTTAAAGATGAGATAGACAATATGAGCATGGTAGTGTAAAATTGGCTTATTGTTCGAAAAGAACTGTCATATTTTTATCTAGAAAGGAAATGGACAAAATTTTTATGCACTCTATTCTAGAAGAACTATAATATTTTTATCTAAGAAGGGACGAAATTTATTTATCCTTAAAGTTACTACAAAATTTATTAAGTTTTAAAGATATCCGTAGAAATGGTATCATATTGAGACGATAGGGGAAAAAAAAGAAAAAAAAGTAGTTTAAATATTCATGTATAACCACTGTATTCTCTCTTAGGAATATACTTTGAAGAAACTAGTGTCTCTTTCCTCGAGATTGTATTGTATTGGGACTTGAAGTGCATCATTTCATAAATCAGAAGTTTACTTGTAATCTATACATTTTTATCATTTGACATAACAGATTGAGTCATAGCGGATCTATGATGATGTAAAAGAAAATAATTTGGGAATTCACATGATCACTCATTTAGAAATAAAAAAGGGTTCAACTCAAATGAATTCTCTATGTGTTGCTTGTTCTCAAGGGAAATTGATTATATACAATCACCCACAAACTTGGGAGGTGAAAGTCCTACGTTTTTATAATAGATTAGTGGTGATATATGCAGACTCGTCTATCCACCATATGATCAATTTAAATATTTTATGATTTTACTTGATGCATCAATATATATGATAATCATATGTGACTTTATTATCAATTACAACCTGAGGTTTGGTGATATTATAACTGTAACTAGAAGCTTGCGAGACAACTTGCTTAGACAATTTGATTACAAGTGCAATTTTAGAGCATAATTTAAAAATATTCATTTGGATAATGTTGGTGCATAGACAGTTGACGAGAACAAAAATGGTTTGGATATTCATTTCCTTTGGCTCATGCATGTTCATAACCAAAAATGGATTAGCTGAATATTTTATTAAACAGCTGCAACTAATTGCTAAATTATTCCAATGAGAATAAAACTTCCATAAATTCTTCGAGACATGCTATTTTACATTAAACAACACTAGTGCCAATAGGACCAACTGGTCATTATAAATTTCCTCCTTTGGAATTGGCGTTTGGTTATGAACTGAAAGTTTAAAAGATTATCCATTTGCACAAAATAACAAATTCACGTGTCTAATCCTTGTACTGATCCAATCAGAATCGCTAAATCACATTTGTCATCAATAATTGTTCCTATTAGTATGGAAGTCTCAGCAGGACAAAATGTTGATATATTAACTAGTAATTATAAAACATACCAGAAGTGTAGTAGTGATTCTAAGACATGCYAGAAGTATTGYAGCGATTCTCAAGTACGTTCAAAACAGGGCATATTCTAAAGYACGCCAAAAGTACGACCAACCTCTTGGTTCTAAATATAAATATCTTTGAAAGAAAAAGGGGATTATATGATCAAATAGTCATATTTAGAAATCAAATAAGGATAGCCAAGAAATATTGATGAAGAGATTGAAGTTAGAAGTAAAGTACAGAGAGCTTTTGATATCATAAGCGATAAGGAGGATCTTGAACAAAAATTAATTGAAAATATCAATATAGACATGATTTGGTCCAGATGAAGAGATGCAATTGAGTTATAATTAAAACTCACTTTTGAAACGTGAGGTTTCTTGGACCTGTAGTCCAAAAACCACAAGGTATAAAATCAGTTGACTATAAATGAATATTTGTATATAAAAAAGAGATGAAAATAATGAAGTTGTGAGATATAAAGTACGACTAAGGTTTAAGATTTTTTCACAAAGATAATGTATTGATATAGAAATGCGGATTACATGAAAAGTGAACTTGAGATGAAAACAAAAAAAATTATCTTAGTTTGTAAATTGAACATTTCCTAGGATGATTATTTGTTCATCAATTCAAGTATATAGAAAAAGTAACATAATTTATATGGATAGTGCAGATCCAATGGTATTACTTATGATCGTTAGATCATTTGAAGTTGATAAAGATCATTTTCGCTAACTTGAAGATAAAGAATATATTCTTAGTCCTTATGCACCATATCTTAATATAATTAGTACTTTTTCTGTAAATCTCCTTACAAGTTATATTTCTCTATGGAATACTATATCTTGGAGATTTGTTAAGCAAAGTACAAGAATTAGATGCTCAAATCATTCAGAAATTATTGTAATTCATGAACTTATATTGCACAATCCAAATGAGGCTACATCAAAGGAGATAGAACAAAACATATATCTTCAAAGTTCTTCTAGACACGAGCTTAAAAAAAGTGACGACATTGATATTCAGCAAATTTACTCAAGTAATAATATAGAGAAAATTGATGCATTAGATTGGAAATGCAAACCCCCTCCATTTTTCCTAGTTATCTTTTTTATTTAGAGGGTTCAAATCCTCATATGCATCTTTGATAGATCAATAAATTTTTAATGATCAATGAATAAATAAGTTGATAAATACTCTTCAAAGTAATGCTTTGATGTGAATCCATTGAATGTCCAATTCACAAACAATTATATATTATAATTACTATTTATATTAATCAACTGACCTTATGCAACAAGGAATTTTTCCTTTTTTTTTTTCCTTTGGTTGTTTGGCGACATCAAGAACATGTTCTTGAGCATTTGAAGTAATAAAATAATGTAAATTTTAATCACTGGAAGTACACTGTYAGATTTAGCATGTAGGAATTTCACAGGTTTAGTTTCAATTTTAATCCGCTTGTAGTCTCTTAATATTCCAGTTAAACCAATTTATCAATTTAAATGATGTAATTATAGAATATTTGAAGCTTTGGATGAAACTGATTGAGAGAAAGAGAAGCATTGGAGCTCGTAGCATCTCAAATTCCTTCTTGGGTTGCACTTGCAGAGGAGATAAGAAGCTTAATTTTGAAAAGTTGAGTCTATACATATGGTCAATTTTCAATTGTTTGAAATTTTAAAATTTGAGATTTAAATTGGATTGAAAATAGATGRAGGGTAAAGTTGTAATTGAAATAAAAATTTATTAGAAATTTATTTAAGTGCCCTTCTAGATTCGAATCAAGCTGAGCCAAGAAGCATTTTCATATAAATAAGTTTCTTTAATTTTGAGAAGGCTAGAATCGATAAATTAATATGAATTCAAGAAAAAATAACTCATTTAATCAAATAAAATTTTATTTTATTTTATAAAAATATGAATTTTTTTATTATTAAAAACTTTTTTCTATATGCATATGTATAAGTATATGTGTAAACGAGTTTTGACAGTCTTACTTGTCTCGACTAAAAAAGACTTGGTCCTCTTACTTGACTTGACTGAACAAAAACTTCCCATCTTACTTCATTTCACTTGACTTCACTTGCAATTAGCAGTATCAACTAGTAGAGATTTCCCCTTCCAGCATGCAAGTAAAACTTTCAAAATGTGCCACAAAATCGAGCGAGCAAAGACAAATTAAAGGCAATTGAGGCTGATTCTTTTTAAAAAGTCATGAGTTGCGATTAATTTAGATTTAATGAATTATTTGTCGAAAAATACATAATTCCAATTCCTAGTTTATTAGATTATTCGGGTGAAGGTGACAAAAGTGTATAGGTCTCAAGTTCAGAAGTATTTTTCTAGCAAAACCTGAAATTATGCTAATGATAGCTAAGAATGAAAGAGTAACTTTGGAACCTCTCATTTGTTTCTTGTGTGGCTTGAATTAAGCAAAGTAATCTCAAAATGTCTGGACAAAGTTTTATCAATGGACTATCCTGAAACTTTTTCTTATATGCATATGTATAGATATCTGTCTAAAAAGGACTTGGTCACTTACTTGACTTGACTAAAACAGTTTTGGCCATCTTACATGACTCATTCAACATTTAGCCATCTTGCTTGACTTGAGTTGCTCTTGGCAGTGTCCATTGGTGCCCATTCATTAATGTAAGATTATGGATTGAAGATGGTTAGGTATACATTAAGCCCAGTCTATATGTTATTATGAAACAAAAGGGAAATTATCACATTATGTCATAATTATGTTTGAATTTATTTTCAAATTTTTATGTCGCTCAACTATTTAAGTTCATCAAATTTTGTTCTTTCACAGTGGGATCCGACGAAGGTCAATCATGAAGATCTTCTACAAATCTACAAGTGATTTATATGGCTATTCAATATTTATTTTTAAGTGCTTTTATATATTATTTTCAGATTTTTTATTTATATATTCTTCTTCATCTTTTGTTTATAATCGTTGTAGTTTTGAATTAAAATTTTAATTAATTATTACATAAAAATAAATGCTCAGTTAAATTGGTAMAAGATTGTTTTAAAAGTTATACTTTATTCCGATGATGACCTTGAACTATAAATTAATTAATTAAGAAGGATATGATTTGTTTTTTAAAAGTAATTTTATTTTAGAAATTTTCATTTTTTATTTATTCTTATTTTATCTTAATAAATATGTAGGCATTTATTGATACYTCCCTCTTTAGTAATTGATGAAGTTCTATAAACCTCCAAATTTTAGTCTTACCCGCCAAAAATTTCATCCCAGATATCCCCTTCTCTCTATCCATTCTCAGTTCCTTCCCTCCTTTGTTTATAGCCCGCCCAAAACAGCATCTTCCTGGGAAAACCCAAGATAATATATGAAATACGATACTGCAAAGGGATGCTCATCYTTCTTGATTTGCAAACAGATTGACCTACTGAGAGGAGCACCAAGAAATGGGCAGTCGAAGAATTCACCCAAAAAAGCCCTCCCATTTCTAAGTCAGCATCTTCCTGCATTTCCCCGCCATCCAATAGTATACATAGAGTCTAGAGAAAGAGCATTTAACAATTTCAAAGCTTCACGACATAATATTAACGGGATCAGTTTCAAAGTTTTTGCATTTTACTTTCCTATCTAAGTTACTAAGCTCTTTGGCATTTCATTTCATGAATTCGAACTAAAATGAATTTACACTTAAGTAACTCTTGCTTGTTCAAAGAATCACATTATTTAAATTACGAATTTCTAGTTTAATGTTAACTTCAGAATTTCTTGATCCGTTAAACTAGTTTTTGATATGAATCTTTTTTCACACACAAACTCACCATCGAGTGATCACTTAGCTAAGGTCTTGATAACTCATACTAGAAACTATCTTTAAGAACCTAGAGTTGAGATGTGAGAAGTACAATTACTTGTCGAATCATGGGTGTACATATAGCAGCAAAAATGAAATCTATTTACAGTCATTTCCTCCGACAAGGGAATTTAATGAAAGCATAATCTTCTTTGATTAGTATAAGTCCAATTCAGATTCTAGAGATGACCATTGTCCACATATAAGATAAAACTTCCACCCGTCCACATGTGCACACACTCACACCACTTCTCTACACACTCTCACTTTTACGATGTGAAACTACTTTGATTGTCATACATGTTGAAGACAATAGAAAAAAATCAAGCAATTATTAATATTGATCAAATACAGTGAGAGTGTTGATTGCTACTTCTTTTAGTGAGTTACTTTATAAGATTAAGAATCACCTATCGGATATAAATATATTAAACTACAATAAAGATGGTAGAGACACAATTTAACATGGTTCAACATAAATGCCTACATCAATGGGACCACGTCTAGGTGTCAATACAAATCCGCTAAATCAAATAATGTTCAATGGACTTATATACATCAATCATTCATAATAAAGTAAAAACTCCCTTTTACTATATCGATTTTTGTAGTTGTTGAATTGATTTCATGAGTTTTGTTTGACTTCAATTGGTAGAACTTCCATATGTTGGTTGTCCTGAAAAATGCATCCAGCTTTGATTTCTGAATCCCTCAAAAAATCTATTCTTTGTAAACTTCAGTTCAATGAAGGGCAAGGCAGGAGCCAAGCATACAACAATCAACAATAATCAATATTGAGTAAATATTACTCAATATTAATTTATGAACAAATACAATAAAATATCACACAAATAACTTATATTCTTCTCTCTATAATTGTTAAACAACTTCAAACTGATCTGCCAAGTTATATAGGTGATCTTAGATGAATCAAAATATTTGAATAAGAGATAATCAATAATCAAATTTCTAAAAGGATTGGAAATCCTTATCTAAAAGGATAACTCGAGTTATATATTTTAAAAACAAAAAAACTTTATATTATAAATTAATTAACWTTGATAATGTATGAATGGATTCAAATTCAAATATTCCCATGAGAAACAAAACTTATATACTTACAACCTCCCTTGTTTGGTTTTCATATGAATATAAAAACATACATTCATTAATAATCTTGCAAAAAACTCATTTATCTACAAACTTCAATAAACATCAAGATATTCTCCATAAGTCATCAAAATTATAAGCCAAGAAACAGCAATGATATAATCCATAAACTTATTATCATTAACATGAACACCATTTGAACAATACCCATCCAGTAACCATAAGTAATGATATAATTCATAATTCCATCATYATTAACATAAATGCTATTTAACAATAACCAGTATGCAAAATAGAATATCAACCATTATCCAGTAACATCAAACAATATCCATATCTAGCAAAATATATCTAGAAATATCAAACAAGTATCCAGCAAAAAATATCCATTACCATTATTCTCCCTTTTGGTTAAAATGAATAACCAAAAACCGAACTAAGAGGTATAAAGTAAACTGACTAATAGATAGCATAGGGTAAAACTCGAAAATCAAAATCAAAATTAAGTGTATATTCTCCCCTTTTGTGATCTTATCAAAACAAAAAAAAACAATAACAAGTCAAGTAGCATAAACTATGGCATTTACTAGGAACCTGCGTATCCACCAAAACATATAAATATAGCATGTGGGACTCCCCTTTATGTGTACATGAAACACCAAAATAAATCATGGTTGCAGGATAATTAGCGATTGGCTCAGATGCCGGAGTCTTCCTCTAAGATGATGCCTGAGACTCCCCCTCAAACAAATGATTAGTAAACAACGACAAAAATAGAGAGGAGAGAAAATAAAAAAATCCAAAGAAATCACACATAAACCCTAGGAAGGAAATTTAGGAACAAAGAAGGAAAATAGATATAATTCCAAATATCCTAACCACACTTAAACCCTAGATAAAAAAATCCACAAAGAATATTGACTCATGAGATCAAATTATATAGAGGATAAATCAATGGTAAAGCAAATCATGGATGATTAACAAGAACAAAAAATGACCCAGAGGTGCAATTTGAAAATATGGTGATCAACGAAGCAGCTACTAAGGCTAATTAACCATAATAAACATATTAGAATGAGGAATCTAATATAGTCAATAATACTTATCAGAAATCAACTATCAACTGCAAGCAAAATAGATATGTGAAAGTTCCTCAAGGGGGATGCTTATTTTATTATTTAACCCCTTCCCTCAAAATATTAAATGAAGCACCAATGGGAAAAGACATGAAGTGTGGTCCCATACATTCCAAAATAATATTTTTGTGATCATGAAATAGGCGCAACACGACTATAAACCACTTATAAATATTCAATCTGTAACTTTCACTCATAAATTAAGGTAGCCTTTTTCCCATGATAGAGCAGTTATAGAATAGGGGTCACTACACCAAAACTACTTAAGTTGGATTTCATTCATCAATAGGTGGTAGCCATCCAGTGAAGGTCTTGGCAGAAAGTTTGATAGAAACTAACAAGTTCAAAAAGTGCAAGAAATCCTAAACATAATACAAGTCTTATGTAAGAGAGCACAAAAAAAACTCAGGTCAGCATGGCCACATACAATAGAAAGTGCAATACAATGGAAATAAATTTTAAACYATAAAATCAAAAAATGAAACACTTGATCACATGATTATCCTCAATAAAATATGACTCACCATGGTAAAAAAACTCCAATAGACTTCCTTAAATCTAGAAAGATTTGAGTGGAATTTGTATTTTCATCACCACAAATAGAAATTTTTGGAATCCATTTCATTTTAACTATTTCTTTCCCTCTAGATGAAGTAGATGCAATTTTTTAATTCATTAAATATCCTATGCACATATAAACGCAGCTTAAAACATGCTAGCATGATATGTCTCTTTCTACCACAACAATGACAACTAGGAATAAAGTTGAATACCTTATAAGTTTCTTTCCTTGCTGAAACTTTCTGTCTGCAGTCATTGTGGCCACACCAAGTTTTGTCTGGTCACTCTGGAAGCCAATTCTAGATTTGTCACCCACTGGTTTTCCTAGTATAAGGCTTGCTCAAGCTTTGTGGTACTCATTTGGAATTACTCAAGATACTATCAACATTTTCAGTTCTTGAAGGTCTGAACTAGTTTTTGTTGTGAACAGTTGAGCTTCTCTTGCAAGGTTTTGACTTTCTCTTCCAACTCACGATTCTCCTTTATTAGTTGGAGATTGTCCATTTATGTGGTTTTGATTTCCTTCACAGCTTTTAGCCACTGCATGTACACATCTTTGTATGCAGATTGAAGATCTTCCATATCAATATCAGATTGCTCTTCCTCAAACTCCATCTTGGAATTATTTTGTATTTCCTTAGTCTTCGTCACCATGAAAGCTAGGTAATTTTGGTCATTCATACCATTGTTATTTCTATGTGGTACATCATCACTGTTAGTCGCGAAAATAGTCATTGCACGTCCCTTTTTTTGAAGGATGTATACACATTCTACCTGAATGTGTACAAATCCTCCGCATTCAAGAAATTGAATGCCCTTATCCTTTTTGTTACCTTCTCGCAAACTTTTTTTCTAATATTCATCCTTAGATATTTATTGAAGTTCTTGGTCATCAATGCATTTGTATCCTCATTAATGCTTTTGGAACCCTTGGAATATTTATCTTTATCCCACCTCTTTAGATACTGTTCATACATCTGCAATGAGCCAATAATTCATCTAAGTCATTTTTTCAATCTCTACATTCTTCAATGGAACTAGCCTTAGCTTTGAATCTCTTTGGAAGTGAACATAGGACTTTCCTGACAAGTTTAGCATTAGAATATGATTCACCAATAACAAAGCATTCATTTGATAAGTTACACAATTTTCCATGAAAATCAGCAAGAGATTCATTCCTGGACATAGATATATTCTAAAACTCAGTTGTTAGACTCCTCAATCCTGACCTTTTTACTTGATCAATCCCTTCATCTTTTGTCTTTAATCTATCCATGCTTCCTTATAAACTTCACAGGTAGTAATCACTTGCATTTGTTTTAGAGTAACAATATTAAATGTAGTACGCAGTGTTTTAGAGTTCTAATTAGCTTCATCAAGTTTATCATTATCCCATTCAGGTACTAATTTAAAAGTGGTATTACCATTCTTAGTGATTGAAGAGGGACTATAACCTGTAATTATAGAATTCCAAACACGTTCATCTATAACTTTCAAGAAAGTACTTATTCTGGCTTTCCATGTAGGTAATTAGTTCAATCTAATAAGTGAGATCTATGAGTGGAACCTCCTTCAYGGGAGTCACAAATCATCCATAATAACAAAAACAGCAGCGTCAGTGTATGCACACAAAAATGAGTGTAGATACAATAAGAGTAAAACAACAAGTATGATATATTAAATTCAATCCAATCCAAAATAATAAGTAATCTAACAATCAACACAATTTGGATATAATCCTAATGAACAAGCAACCCGCTCTAATACCACTTGAAGGTGTTGATTACTACTTCTTTTAGTGAGTTACTTTATAAGATAAGAATCATGTATTRGATACAAATATATCAAAACATAATAAAGATAGTATAGACACTATTTGACATGGTTCGACAGAATTGTCTACATCCATAGGACCATATTCAGGCGTCAACAACAATCCTTTAAATCAAATAGTTCAACGGATTTATACATCAATCATTCATAATAAAGTAAAACTCACTTTTACTATATCGAATCTTGTAGCCGTTGAGTTGATTTCATGAGCTCTGTTTAACTTCAATTGGTRGACTCCCTTCCATCTGTTGTCCTACCAAATCTGTCCAGCTCTAYTTTCTAAATCCCTTAGAAAAATCTTCTCTTTATAATCTCTGTTCAAAGAACAGCAAGGCAAGAGCTAAGCATACAACAATAATTAATCAATATGAGTAAATATGAACAAATACAACTAAATATCACTCTTACAGCTTTATGTTATTCTCTYTGTATTGTTAAGCAACTCTAGACTAATGTGCCAAGTTATATAGATGATCTTGTAGGAATCAAAATATTTGAATAAGAGAAAAATCAATAATCAAATTTCTAAAAGGATTGGAAATCCTTATCTAAAAAGATAATTATAATAACTCATCTGAAAGATAACTTAAGTTATATATTTAAAATACAAAAAGACTTTGCATTATAAATTAATGTAACTTTGAGACCATGTTATTCAGTGATAATGTATGAATGAATTCAAAATTCAAATACTCCCATGAGAACCAAAACTTATGTACTTACATATACATATCTCAAATAAAAAAAGAAGTAAAGAAGTAAACAAAAATGTGTTGACTAATTTATTTGAAACTAATTTATTTTTACCTAAATTCGTTTCCAAACTCACAATTCCACTCTCATGTATAGATCGCTTTCTAGCTAATATTCATCCTGACCCATCGGACCCTTCTATGCGACTAGGTAAGGGGAACATTATTCTRCTCGTAGGCTGGGAGATGAAGATGTTACTCGCAAGAGGCCTTTGTATGTTCGACATAATGATGGACCTTATTTAATGGATATCGAGTAGCCTTTTGTAGAGTCAGTGATTATATTGATATTGCAGGGTTTGGTGGCTCCTCACAACTGGGTCATATTTAGGTAGATCATGCATTGGATGAYTGTACTAATTGAGAGGTGGCATCTTAAGAACCACATTTTTCATTTCCACAGAGGTGAGACTACTATTCCTTTATAGGTTGTAGCCATCCTATTGGGTTTGCTAGTGGACGGGTATGCTCTTGCTAGCACCATTATGGATCATACACCTCCGATGTGGCAGGATAGATGCGAGCAGTTGTTCGGATATAAGCCTAGTCTCTTGGAGATTAAAGGTAATAAGCTTATCACTATAGGTCTTCAGGTACATGTTTGTATGCATTGGATGAGGATGTCGATGATATATTCCATGCACAGCGCGCTCGATTCCTTATCTTGATCCTCATGGGTGGTATGATTTTGACATATTACTCRGGAAACAAGGTTCATATGCGATACCTTCTTCAGTTAGCAGATTTGAAGAAGTTAGGTACACATAGTTGGGGATCAACAGTTTTGGCCCACTGTTATCGTGTCTTGTGCGATGCATTGATCATGAGGGCTCGAGAGATGATTGATGAAAGCGTACTAGTGAAGGTATCTTCATGATATTTGGGTGAATTCTTTGTAATATTTGAATAACATTTTTTATGTTCTAATAATTAATTGTTATTTGAAAATTTTCAAGTTATGGGTTTTGAGCGGTTTTTGATCTTTCGACCATTAAGGAGGATATTCCTCGTGCAATGACGGGTAGGCACCGTATGAGGCATGTTGTTGTGTCTGTTTGAGTGTACTACCCTATCCACCCATGTATTGCACATTTATCGAGGTCAGCTCGATGCGATATCTCCTGATCAGGTAAGTAAGTCATTCATTGTTAAGATTATTTTCATTGTTAATATTATAGGCAATAAACCGCTGGTGGTATGCTTGGTTTTTCTCTTTTCAGTTTGTTTGGACCCTGTACAACATAGCTATACACACCTTAGACCTTAGATATCTACAACATGAGGATATCTGGAGGGCTAATATGTTGGGAGATTGTTGAGATGAAATACCGCCATAGAGTGATGTGGCTATTTCAGCTCGAGTAGCTAATCTCGCCTGCGACTCTGTACATGTACTCTTTACACCATGTATAGCTCYGTAGACGGACTTGCAACAATTGGGAGATGTAGCATTAAACATATATTCAGCGGTGGGATTGCAGAACATCTTTCTTCTTCGGTGATGTTGTGCATAACACTTAGCATCCTCGAGGAGATTACTTGGAGTATTATGTCATGTGACTCGCATATTGATCGATAACCCTAAGCACTGCCACTTGAATATGGAAGGAGTTCAAGGCACTGGTTCTATTGTAGATTTACTGGTGCGTTTATTGGATGTTTTATATTTAATTGGAAATAGTGTGAGTATTTTATATTTTATAGTCTTATTTGGTTCTATGTTATTTTAATTGTAGGCATCTGGTGTCATCCAAAACATTTAATTAGAATAATAGCTCCTTAGTTGTTAGTATATCTATTATTTAAGTTCCACTGTGTGGTATACTTTTCATTTTTTCAGCTATGCCACCAAAGAGAAATTAACTCGGGACGGTAGAAGACTTCCTTAGATCTACTATTGGACTGCTACTTGCATCTGCATGGGCTGTGCATAGGCGGCTCCTCGACAATGATATGGAGGTAGCTTGGCGAGCTAGGACCTATCTGATGTAGACCCCTCTCAATTTGATTGTGTCACTTCTTCTGCATAGACGAGTCTATAAATTGGTGGTTGCTCCTGTTTTCTACTCTTCTTTGGTTTGATGGTTGATGTTCATGATTACTCATACAATTTGACGATTTGATGTTTTCTAATGTTTTCAAATGTATCTTTACTTTTGCAACCTGTGAATGAATTCATAGAGCTTATTCARCTTGAATTTGTCATGGAGTTAAGTAACTGAACCAATCATGCTAGTGCTTTCTACATATTTGTAAATGCACAAAAGATTAAAAAGTGTTAATCGAAAAGGGAATTATCGTGGAGCCCTCCCTTCTCCTACTCCACCATTTGGAGCACATAAATGATATGTCCCCCTTTCCATTTCTATTTTAGATAGTTTGTCAATTCATACAGATTGTAACTTTTAACTATATAGGGATTTTTCTCCTAAACTGAGGATCAATATATAGCAGAAAGGTAAAATTTGCTACGATTCTTTGACTGCTTTAAAGATTCTTGTTTGTTGTATTGGTAAGAGATCTTTCTATGGGACTAATAATTTTTTGATGTTTATAACAACCTAAAAATCTTTTTTATCTTGGGAATAAACAATTCAGTGATTTTTGAGACACTTGTGTAAAAGCATCAGTGAAAAATCTAGGTACGTCAATTAGGGTCCTTAAATTAAATTATTGGTGTCCTAAGGTTTTGTTTTGTTGTATTGATTGCTGGATTCCAGGTTTATTTCATCTGATCCTTCAGTAAAACATTTGACTTACAAAATCACATTTTGGACAGTCGAAATAATTGTCATGCATCCGAAATGATAAAACCCTTGGATACATTCTCAATTTCCAATAAGATTCCAAAAGTCTTAAATATATTTGTATGTTGACAAGTAAGTATTCAATAAAGAATAGTCTGTAAAACACTTGGAAAATGTTTTTGAAGAATGTGCAAGGATTAAAAAGCTTATGCAAAGAAATCAATTCTAAATATAAGGACATGGAACATATAAAACTCTAAAGTCTGTGCACTTAGAAAAATAAACTATTAGAGTCTAAATGTTTTCAAATTTATACTTGAATCTTCAAATATTTTAGTGAGGTGTAAGAAGATTTTATAATCTTCAAGCTTCATAGGTTATGCAAATGTTCCATCAAAAAAGACTATCAAATTCACTCACAATGCAAGTTAGGAATTCATCTAAATCATCTTATACACGAGTCATTATCAAAATACATGATTTAAATACCCRTATTTACGTATATATATCATTGCATAAATTTTTTTATATGTTTTCCTAGTTAAAAGATATAGATCGAATATTCAAATTTTGTAGAATCAAGAAAATAAAATTCATTCTTTACAAAATAAAAGATTCTATGCATCAATATCATACAAGACCTGGGTGTAATCAGAAGTACATGAAAAAGTTTATTCTGCTTCTAAAAGGAAAGGTGAAGCTTGAAGCTTGATATTCTTCAGTGCTACTACTGCATCTCTCATATTGATCCTTTCTCTTGGAATATCCAAACAACAACGCAAAGCCAATTCCATAATCGACTTCATACATTGAAGCTTTTCAGCAAAGTATTCATCTGCTGGAGTCAACAAGCTTGGATCTACAATCCGGATTACAGAATCAGGCAGTGAATCAGTTACCAATTGTTTTAGACTCAAATCTCCATAAAACACTTCATCACCAGGATTTCTTCCACAAAAGGTCTCCATCAACAAAATACCAAAACTGTATACATCGCATTTTGTGGATACCAATCCATCCGTTCCATATTCTGAAATAAATATGTTAAGCTATTAGAGTTATACTTGGATTTAGTTTATGGAATTAGATTAAGATTGTGTTTTGTTATCTTGGCAACCTTATAAATAGGCCCGTCATATAGATACTTCAAATAAAATTATTATCTTTCTACTTGAAGAAAGTCATAACATTCTCTTCTCTATATCTCTCTCATATTACTTTAACAAAATACAAACAATTAAGCAATCAGAATTAGTGTTCAGTATTTCTTTATTCTTTCAAAGATATAAAGATTCAATTATTTTAGAAAAAATAACAAAATCCAGAAGTGGAGAATAAGAGCATTACCTGGTGCAATATAACCAAAAGTTGCAAGTGTCTTGGTGTGGGCAAAGCTGATTCCATCGCCTAGCAGTTTTGTGAGTCCAAAATCGCTGACATGGGCAATCATATCTTTGTCAAATAAAATGTTGCTTGGTTTTAGATCACAGTGAACCATGGGTATTGAACAATCATGATGGAGATACTCCAATGCACAAGCAACATCTATTATTGCGTTCAATCTTTTTAACATATCTAACGAATGTTCTTTTGAATAAAGCCACTTTTCAAGACTTCCGTTGGGCATATATTCTAGTATCAAGGCCTTAAAGTCAATGTTAGAGCAACTACCGATGATTTTTGAAAGATTCCTATGACGAATATTGCGTACAACTTCACATTCTCTATCAAAACTTCTGAATGCGCCTTCTTCCAACTGCAAATTGAAAACCTTTACTGCTACTATTTCACCATTCTTAAGAATCGCTTTATAAACAGAGCCAAAACCTCCTTTACCAATTAAATTGGCTTCACTATATCCTTCAGTTGCTTGTAGAAGTTCATAGTATGAAAATTTCACTGGTTGCATCACTTCAAATTCGTTCCTTTGATTTGGACCCTTGTTTTGCTTTTGCTTTTGCCATCGAAATCTGTACATTAGAAATGCTAAGGCTAAAGGAAGAAGAACCAAGACRGCAATTCCCAACAGTGTAAATAGAACAATTCGATTCGCCTTTCTTCTCCTTGATTTTTTATTGGAAGTTCTAGCACATAATGGGACACCGAACTTGGGGCTACCACACAATGCTTGATTAGATAAGAAAGATCGACTTGTGAAGTTTTTGAAAGGACCATCAGATGGAATTTGACCACTCAACTCATTGAAAGAAACATTGAAGTAAGTTAGATATTGAAGTGCYTCCAAAGACTTAGGGATTGAACCAGAGAGATTGTTTTGGGAGAGATCTAATGTCACCAAACTTAATGAGCGACCTATTGACACAGGAATTAATCCTTGCAATCTGTTATTTGCCAAAGAAAGATAAACCAAATCCCGCAGCTCACCGATAGTACTCGAAATATTGCCTGAGAAGTTATTCCTTGATAAATCTAGCTGCCTCAGTACTCTTAGATTAGCAATTTCCAAAGGTAAAGCTCCAGAGAAGGAATTTGAGGATAAGTTGAGCTCCAACATATCCCGTAACTTCCACAAGCTTGATGGTATGTCATTTAATTTATTTTCCTGTAGGAAAAGATACCTCAAGGAAGTAATATTTTCAATGCATTCTGGAATGGAACCATAAAGTTGATTTCCATCCAAGTTTAGTAATCCCAAAGTTTGTAGCTTACAAAAGCTATCTGGAATTGATCCTGTAATTTGATTGCTGTGGAACACTATTTGTTGAAGATTTTGTAAATTCTGGACTGTTGTTGGAATCATCCCAGTCAACTCATTGTCAGATAGATCAAGGACAACTAAACTGCTCAAATTACYAATTTCTTCTCGAATTCTGCCCTTTATTCCACAATTAGAAGCTTGAAATCCCTGTAGATGAGTTGAAAGTTGTCCAATGGTATTTGGAAGAACACCATTAAGAGGATTATAACCTACTGATAATTGCCGCAAACTTTTGCAGCTTGTTAGAGAAGTAAAGAAGGTCAATTCTGCATAGATACAATGATTCAATCATTATTTACATTATAAATTGGTTAGACAGAATATTCAAAAATATAAAAATTTTGAAATTTTGCAACTTATATAAAGTGTAATCTGTATACCAGAAAGTTGAGAAGAATCTGAAATGGAGCTAGCATGAACACCTCTGAGATTATTTCTATCAATATCAAGCATTTGAAGATTTGGTAGCCCATAACCTATACTTGATGGAAGGTTGCCCGAAAGATGATTCTCATTGATAGCAATTTCTCTTAGTGATGACATGTTGAAGATCCCAATTGGTATTTTGCCGGTAATATTATTTTTTGATAGGTGCAGTTCTACCAACTGTGAAAGATTGCCGATTTCTTCTGGTATCACACCTGCAAATGATATGAAAATACTAAAAAGCATATTGGCAAAACGAATGATTAATTTAATTAATGAAATCTTAAGATGAGGTTGTTTAAATGTGTCCTTAATAATATACAATTTCAAAATTTTTGATTTTGCTGCTTAACAAATTTAACTAAAATCATACCTGTAAATCTGTTTCCACCCATATACAACTCCTCAAGCACAGTTAATCTCCCGACATCTCGTGGTATTGGACCAGATAATATATTTTGAGTGAAACCCAACGCTTGTATTGATGACATGTTAAAGATATTGAGAGGTATTTGTCCAGAAATATTGTTCAATTCCAGGCTCATCTCAATCATATTACGAAGATTACCAATCTCTTCTGGAATCACTCCTGTCAAGAAAAAGAAAAATATTGACTTCAAAGGAAGAAAGAATTCAAGGGAAAACGACCCTTAAAAAGAATTAATAAAAAGATTTAGGCAGTTTGAAAAAGATAACGATGATTAACTATATCAAAAGACTTCAAACACTAAAGAAATTAATAAGATCAATTAAAGGCATGTCTTATTCAGAGAGACCCATTCCTTCTGGGATCAGAGAAAGAATTTAGAAAGCATACTTGAGGAATGTTCTGTTGCTGCATGATAGAATCCTTCTACCAATGTTCTCCAATAATAGAAAGAATATAGGAGTCTCCTTAAATAAAATAAAATAAAATAAAAATAGTAGTATAATAAACTAATTAGGAAATCAACATAAAAATGGAACAGTGGGTAGTGATTCAACTCGATCTTATGTCCCTTAATTAGAGGAAAATGACCTTAATGTCCTCCCTCCTTTTGAGAGCGATTTCCAATGTTTCTCACTAATATTCCCACAGCGAGACARTGGGGTTAAGGAATTCCATCAAATAAGGCTAGTGAACAGAAATTTTTAACTAATAGCCTTTCCATCTTAATCATATTTTAAGAAATTAATTGATTTTTATATAATTTTAAATAAAATAAGAAGTCTAACATTTTGGGGTAAAATAATAAAAAAAAGTCATTTAATATATTCTCAATTTCTTAAAACGAGAACTAAACTCTTCTTTTTTTTT
>MEJB01000257.1:19959-33037 GCA_001752375.1 Rhazya stricta | reverse complement strand
TATCATAAATGACTCCTTAAAAATATTAAAGGAGGGGTCAAACTTCTTCCAAACTTATTGAAAAATACAATTTAATAAATAAGAAATAAGAAATTAATAACATAATTAAAATCACATTTTGAGAGAAACAACCAACAGCTCAATTAAGATACTGCATGGGTACGTGGGGTGATCAATGCAACAATTGTGCAAAATTCTAGCAATACACTTAACCTACCACATGGGCACATAGAATGGACATATTTGTGGAGATGTTTTGAATTTTAAAGCTCATCTTTTTTGACATCTTCAATGTTTTGGAAATATTTTGGGATATATTCCATGCAATAATTAGTAGGACCTATTAAATATCAATTTCCTTAGTAGTTTAGCATATTATTATTCTTATCGTTAGGAAGTCAAGGTATTATAAGACTCAAGGTTTCCTAATCCTATATACATGGGATAGACGTGTAGGATATTCAGTATTCATCATTTACATACTTTGTATTTTTGCTCCTTGACTATGGGCTAAATACTTTGTTCCGGTTGAAGTACTAAGGAAGCCTTGGTTCAAAAGAATCGTGAGATCTATTATTTATTCACATTGATTATTTGCAAGTATTTTTACTCTATGCTTTTCAAGAAGTTCGACTAATTAGTTTAGTCGGTGAGTTAGACCTATTACTTGATTGAACTCTTTACTTTGTAGCCAATTAAACCTTCAAATCGTAATTGTTTGTTAGGTTTAAGAAAGTGTTAAATTGATAGGTTCAAGCTTATCACGGGGGTAGATAATCTAATACAAAATGAATCAATGTTTGATTTTGTTGATTATAAATTGGGGTCTTCCTTGTTCTTAATGTTGTCGATATATTAAATCTTTTGAGTTATCTCTAAGATTATTTATCAATTTGAGAATAATTAATAAAGCGTTCTTTTAATGAACATCCCATACAATATAGCCAGCTTATTTACATTAATTGAGTTACATTTGCATCTGTGATCAATTGGATAGAATTAGGTGGAATTACTAGCTTTAATTGAATCTTCCTTATATATTGTTTCTATGCATTTCGTGCTATTTATTGATATTCTTGTGGTTTAATTGTTAATTTAGAGATATTCTAGAAATCCCTATTTGTTTATGTTTTTAATTTAAAGAATTAACTCATCCATTCCATGAGAAGATGACATTACTCTTCGCTATATTAATTTGTCTATATTTTATTATTTTTGGTAATTTAACTATATACTGTTTTGCTGCATTAACCAACAACCTTTAGCACCAGGGAGAGGGGCAGTTTCCTATTAGTATTTTGCTATTTCTTAAAGCATTGAATTGAGAGATCGATGGGGCTTCAGTGAATATATAGGATTGCAATACCTGCCTCCATCATCACTTTTGCTTTTATAGTACTCAACCAAAACCGTACAAGTAAATGATTGTACTTTATTTAGGTAGATTACAAATAAGCTACATAGAGGAAGAATCGGAGGATAAGAAATGGGGGAGAATATTTAGCCGTCTCATTATCAAACAATCCAAAATGAATTGGATGCCTTTTCATATGGCTCCAAATTCAGAGGCACTTCATATCCAAAAATCTGCATTTCTTCTAACTTTTAAACCATGATAAACCTCTTATAACTTTCAAATTGTACTTCTGTAACCTAAACACTTCGACTTTTGACATAATTACAATTACTCTAGTTTCGTTCTGAATCTGAATAATTGTCATGTCATAGCATAGCAGTGTATAGTCAATAGAGCTTGCGAGAAATGGAGAAACAACTGGAGATATCAATTATGTCATTATATGTCAGCGGACAAAGTAAACTATTAGTACCACCAATTTACTGCAAGAAGAATCCGTTTTAAGATTTCTGAGTCGACCAACTTGAAATTTCTCCACTATGAAAAGTTATACTTTACCTATTAATTTTGCAGCAGCTACTTTTCCCTGATACGAGCACAACAATTCTGGAATATCTTGCTGGAATTTAGTCACAAACTTATGCAAGCTTTCCTTTTCTGGGATCTTCAAGATCGAGCCTAGAGGCAGATCTTCCTTGATCAAACCCTTGATTGCAAAAATCGAACTGAACACCTSGGGATAGTTCTYTACTCTAAACTTTAGCAGAGGGCTGTAGGGGCTCTACCAATTTCTGCCAGGACTTTCCTTGATCAAACCCTTCGATTGCAAGAATTCGTAAGCTACTGATTCAATTATTATTGAAATGAGAACCTAGACATGTTCCTTGGGTTAAAAAGTTTAAGACGTCGAAGAGAATCTTCAGTTATCACGAGGAGAAATTGTCCCAGAAATCACTGCAGAATGAGAAAAGACATTACCTTTATTCTGKGAGCTATATCAWYGAAYTATCCTCCARATTCAGACTCTTGAACGATGAAGGRAATGAAGTTCAATTCCACCAAWACATCRTCACTTCTWCAAAACAAATCAACTGATGAAGGGAGAAYGATGGACTTRAGAATGCATGRTTTAAAAAGGKAAGTTCTTCATGGCTGGTGTTAGATACGCACATAAACCCCCTTAACTAAAACCTCAAGGTGAAATTTTTGGCCTCAAGCCGGAACTTTCAGTCTCTTGGTTCAAGGCAGGGTTGGAAAAAACAATTTTCATACAGACTAAATCATATCGAATCAAATAAAAGAAATAGGGCAGCATTCAATTTGCGTTTCAGTTTTAAGTTTTCATTTTTAAAATTATTTTCAATATTTTTGTTTTAAATGACTGCTTTGTTAAAAAATGCGTTCGGTTCATCATTTTCTAAAATTATTTTAGAAAATAAAATTGAAAAACACTTTCTTTTTAGAATTTGGAAAAAAATATTTTGATTATTTTTAATAAATCGATCAGTAAATTATATTTTAAGTACTATTAGTCAATATAAATTTCTTTTAGATAATTACTAAAGAAAAATAAATAAAAAACACATTTTTCACATTTTGGTAGTAGGAGAGTGTTCTGTTCGAAAAAGTTCAAAATAACATTTTTATTATTTTTAATTTTTAGTAGAAATTCTTTTTTCTATTCTCAAGGATGCATTTTGAAAAATAAGAAAGAGAAAGTGTTTTCAATATTTTAAAAACTTGAAAACAAAAATCATATTGAAAACAACAAAGAGAATAGGACCTTACTTTTTATTTTGCTCAAATTGAATTAACCGAAAAAATAGTTTTGATTTGAAAATTTTCTCAACCCAAACCAAATCAAAGTTAATCTTTCATTAAAATTTATCCTTTCTTTTCTATCGCCTCACCCATACCTGAACCTTTACTTCTAAATTTTTGTTTTTCCCTCGACTACGTGATTGTTTTATTTCTTCTATTGAACAAATAATACTTAGAGTTACAAAAACTTCTTTGGGTAGAAAATCRTAGAAGAGYTTAATCCAATCTATAGTAAGATTGACAAGAAGCTTATTCCAAGACCCAATTGAGCACCTCTGGGATGTAATAATCTTTGTTTTCTTCCTGCAATTGACATATTTTATGAATCAAGGTCTCTAATAATTTTTAAACTATTTTTAATATCAAATCGATGCAAAACAGAACTAACGATTTAAAGTTTTAAATTGTATAATGTCGGTTTCAAATATTATAAATGGAAACATTTGATTTGATTGAAAAAATGATGAAAATCGAACCAAACCGAACAATGAACACCCTAGTTCTCATTTTTCCTCAAAGTGGAAGTTTATCTAGAGCTTCCCTATTCAATTAAATGTCAATTAGGTCGGTGTATGTAGAGTAAAAACTCAAGTTTATGAAAATGCAAATGAAAATGACTAAAATATTCTTATTAATTTCACCCCAAAAAAGCTCTACATTAATGCTATCTTCCTCTCTCCTCCTCTCCTCCCTTTTTGTGTGATGAAAGCTTTTTATTAGTTGAAATKACTACGCTAATAAATTAAGAGATAAAAATATGTAAAATATTGAATAAATGCTCCATTGATTTTTAAATGCGACATGTAATTTCAAAAAAAAAATTAAATGCAACGTATAATTTGAAACAGAGATAGTATTATATAATTAATGTGTAATTTTGTCAAATATTTGCTACGTCTTGTAACACCTTCTTTGCTGCACCATCTCTGCCACATCATCTACTCTATACATGGGAGCAATAATACGACGTGTATAATTCCTATTTGACTCGTTTAAACCTTTTAATCTTTTAGTCAGGTAATTTATAGCCACAGAAGACATCCTTTTTGAATTGTTTTTTTCCCTTTGTATTTAGAGATGGAGAAGAAATTGTACTTCTCAAATTGTTYTTGAATAAAGGAAGTGCTCATCTTTGGGCTGTGCATGTAGGATCATTTTCARAACTACATAAAAGATTATTTTGTTTCATTCTCTGTACAAAATGTAGAAAGTTGAAGCTTGATCTTCTTGAGTGCTACTCCTGCATATCTCATATTGATCCTTTCTCCTGGAGATTCCAAACAACAAAGCAAAGCGACTTCCATAATAGACTTCACACATTGCAGCTTTTCACCAAAGTATTCATCTGCCAGAGTTAACAAGTTTGGATCTACAACTTGAATTACAGAATCAGGAAGTGAATTAGTTATAAATTGTTTTAGGCTTAAATCTCCATGAAACACTTCATCACCMGGATTTCTTCCAGAAAATGTCTCCATCAGTAATATACCAAAACTGTATACATCACATCTTGTTGACACCAATCCATCTGTTCCATATTCTGAAATAAATGCAAACAATTGATTTTAAAAAAGCATCTGTAATCAGAATTAGTATTTTATATTTTTATATTCTCTCAAAAGTATAAAGATTTAATCCTTTTACATAAAAAAAAAAAAAAATCCAGAACTGAGAATATGGACATTACCTGGTGCCATATAACCAAAAGTTGCAAGGGTCATGGTGTGGGCAAAGCTTATTCCATCGCCCAACAGTTTTGCAAGTCCAAAGTCGCTGACATGGGCAATCATGTTTTTATCAAATAAAATGTTACTTGGTTTTAGATCACCGTGAACTATGGACACTGAACAATCATGATGGAGATACTCCAATGCAGTAGCAATATGTATCATCGTGTTCAGTCTTGTTAACATATCTAATGAATGATCTTTTGAATAAAGCCACTTCTCAAGACTCCCATTGGGCATATACTCTAGTATCAAGGCCTTAAAGTCAATGGTAGAACAACTACCGATGATTTTTGTGAGATTTCTGTGACGAATATTGCGTAAAACTTCACATTCTCTATCAAAACTTTTGAATGCGCCTTCTTCCAATTGCAAATTGAAAACTTTTGCTGCTACAATTGCCCCATCCTTAAGAATAGCTTTATAAACCGAGCTGAAACCCCCTTTACCAATCAGATTGGCTTCATTATATCCTTCAGTTGCTTGTAGAAGTTCATAGTATGAAAATTTAGCTAGTTGCATCACTTCAAATTCATTCCTTCGATTTTGAACCTTGTTTTTCTTTTTCTTTTGCCGTTGAAATCTAAGTAGTAGAAATGCTAAGGCTAAAGCAAGAAGGACCAAGGCAATAATTCCCAGCAATGTAAATAGAACAATTAGATTCGCATTTCTTTTCCTTGATTTTTTATTCGAAGTACCAGTACATAATGGGACACCAAACCTAGAGCTGCCACACAATGCTTTATTAGATAGGAAAGATCGACTTGTGAATTTTTTGAAAGGACCATCAGATGGAATTTGACCGCTTAAGTGATTGAAAGAAACATTCAAGTGAATCAGATATTGAAGAGCCTCCAAGGACTTAGGGATCGGCCCAGAGAGGTTGTTTTGGGAGAGATCTAATGTCTCCAAACTGAACATGCTTCCTATTGACACAGGAATTACTCTTTGCAATTTGTTATTTGCCAAAGAAAGATAAACCAAACTTTGTAGGCTTCCAATGCTACTCGGAATGTTGCCTGAGAAGTTATTCCCTGATAAGTCTAGCATCCTAAGTACCCTTAGATTAGTAATTTCTGAAGGCAGAGATCCAGAGAAGGAATTTGAGGATAAGAAGAGCTCTAATAGATCTTGTAACTTCCATAAGCTTGATGGTATGTTATTTAATCCATTGTTGGATAGGAAGAGATACCTCAAGGAAGTAATATTTTCCATGCATTCTGGAATGGAACCTGAAAGTTGATTTCTGTCTAAAAGTAGTGCTCCCAAAGCTTGTACCTTACAAAAGCTATCTGGAATTGATCCTCTGATTTGGTTGTTGCTAAACTCTATCCGTTGAAGATTTTGCAAACTCTGGATTGTCATTGGAATCATCCCAGTGAACTTATTGTCAGATAGAAAAAGATTAATTAAACTGCTCAAATTGCCAATTTCTTCTGGAATGCTGCCCTTTAATCCACAACCTTGAGCACCAAATTCCTCCAGATAAGTTGAGAGTTGTCCAATTGTATTCGGAAGAACACCATTAAGAGGATTGTTATTTACTGATAATGTCCGCAAATCTTTACATCTTGTTAGAGAAGTAAAGAAGCTCAATTCTGCATAGATAGAATGACTCAGTCGTTAAATACTTTAGAGATTGGTTAAACATTATACCTCAAATATAAAAGTTTTAAAAATTTGCAACTATATATAGAATGCAATTTGTATACCAGGAACTGAAGAAGAATMTGAGTTGGAGCTAGGATCAACTCCTCTGAGATTATTACTATCAATATTAAGATATTGAAGATTTGGTAGCCCATAACCCATACTCGATGGAAGATTGCCGAAAAGATGATTTTCATTGATACCTATTTCCCTTAGTGATGATATGTTGAAGATCCCAATTGGTATTTTGCCGGAAATATTATTTTGTGACAAGTGCAGTACCACCAACCGTGAAAGGTTGCTGATTTCTTCTGGTATCACACCTGCAAATGATACGAAAACACTAGAAAGCATATTAACATAATGAATGCATAAGTCTTCTACTTTAAATGACTAATTTAGTTAATGAAATCTTAAGAAATGCAATGAAATATCACATGCATATAGCTTAAAACAAACTGGACTATGAAATAAATCGATTTTTTTTTGCCCAAATATAAAACATTCCCATGAAGAATTCAAAGTTAACTCTGGTATTGCGTTGTCTGTAAAAGAATTCAAGGCAAATTAATTAACAATATGCTAGGGTCTTTGTTGCTTAAGAAATTTAACTAAAATCATACCTGTAAATTTGTTAAGAGCAATATACAATTCCTTAAGCATAGTTAATCTCCCAATATCTCGTGATATTGGACCAGACAATTTATTCCCAGTGAAAGATAAGGATTGTATCGAAGAGATATTAAAGATACTAAGAGGTATTTGTCCAGAAATGTTGTTGAATTCCATCTCAATCTCAATCAAATTATGTAGATTGCCAATCTCCTCTGGAATCACTCCTGAAAAAAAGAATATGACTTCAAAAGAAGGAAGAGCTCAAAGGGAAAACAATTTTTAAAGGAATTAATAACAGATTTAGAGAGTTTAGAAGGGTCAAAGACTTAGAATACTAAAGAATTAGTAAATTCGATAAGCAGACATGTCTTATCCAGAGAGTAAGAGAAAGCAAGCTTTAGCCCACCAGAAAGATCATTCCTTCTCCGACCTCTTGGTCAGACCGAAGGGCTTTTATATTATATTGAATAAAATAAAGTAGTAGTAGAAATAAAATAAGCTWATTGAGAAAGCAAAATAAAAATGGATTGGAGGGTAGTAAGTCCTCTAGGTCTGAGCWATGTCCCTTAATAAGAGGGAAAGGACCTTAAAGACCTCCTTCCTTCTCCGACTTTTGAAGAGAAGAAATCACCTTCACCACGCTGCTTAAGAACATGCAATTTAATCTCTTTCTCTATATAAGGTTTTCAAAATTATACATATTAAGGAATTGCTGATATTTATATAATTTTAAATAAAATAAAAWATCTAACCTTATTTAATATATTTTTAATTTTTTAACAATTGAATAAGTTATAAGATAAAATAAAATCCTGATAAAAAACAGAATAAAATATTAATATATTATGGATTTTTAAAAAGCACAAACAAATTGACAAAAACAAATATCAATAAGAGTTTTAAAGAATATAGATAGACACATTCATGATAAAAATATAATTTTTGAAAACAAAAGTAAAGAAGGATCATGATCTATTTAACATATGACGTTTAAGATTGCTCCTTCCAAGAATCAGGATCAAGATCTTTAGTTACAATTTCTCTGCAATCGATTCAAAAAAATCTGTTGTTCTAATATCAAGTACCGAAGATTTGATAGAAATCCTAATCCAGGACGGAACTTCTCTCCAAATACAATTCTGTTGTAACATAAACGGATAATCTCAATCGATGCAAATGAACCATATCTGGAGGTGAATCCCTGGAAATTGTTCGACTCATCAAAGGAAACAAGAAATGAGATTTTTTTGAATACTTGGCGGGAGCTACACTCAAGCCATGTTGATAAGTTGGATGCATGACTCCCATCGTGGAAGCGGAACCGCAAGTGACTCCAATCCAATCACAAGAGAGGTGCAGCAAGACCAATTTGTTCCCAAAATTTTCGGATCATCGAGAGCTGGCTTTGAAGCAGACGTGCAATCTGATTCAGTGGTGATTTGTCTCTTGACATGGTGGAGAAACCAGAGACAATGATATAAGCAATATAGCCAAGGTAGTAATAATATCTCCAATGGATCAATACTATCATAGCATTAATGTTGGGTTTGTAACATTGAATTACAGACATGCTTTTATATATATTGTGTATTTGCATTGGCACGCTTAATTAAATATGTGTGTAAAAGAAAGGAGAGTTGGCCATCATGACTTGCTCATTCATCGAGTTTGTCTTTTTTCAATATCGGAATACTTTATTCTCATTTATAGTTAATTGTGTGCTCGCACTGACAGTGTCTACAAATACAGTCCCATTTATTGAAATATTAATAAAATAAATGTATGATGCAATCCTCGCATGTGTAAAAGTGAAGGAGAGTTGGCCATCTATGACTTTGACTCATCCAGCATCGTGGTTTACTCATGCCATTGCAGCGTGTTATTTTTCTATACAGAAAGAACAGCTTTTTATTCTTTCTTTTCCCTTTGCTTCTTTGAGCGCGTTAACTTTTGTAATATTTTATAAGACTTTCATCCGATAAGATATATTAAAATAAATTGTTAGTATTATCAAAGAAGGTTCTTAAGTTTTTGACTTCTGGAAAATGAAAAAAACTCTACAATTAATAATATTGAGGCAATACAAATTATATTACTTCTAAGTGATATTAATTAATTRAAAATTTAATAATTTATTAATTAGTAAATAATATCAGTTGATTCTGAACTCTAGTGATTTTTTAGTTTTTATTGTTAAACTTCRAATCATATARTTTTTGTCTTTRAATTTCTAGAAAATATCAAACGTTGTCCTTTCGTTCAAAATCTCCATWTAAACTCTAAAGGACACCCATTTCAACGGTATTTTAGTCATTTTATTTTATACTTATCTTAATAATATTTTTTTAATTTACTTTTTATTTTTTCTTTTTCTTCTTTTTCCTTCTCCCCCTTCGAATCTCCTGCGCAGCTACCACTGCTTCCACCATCGTCTCAGGTGACCACATCTCCTCTTTTCATTCTCCTCTACTTCCATTATTCTTCTCCTCCCTTCATCTCCCACAACCTCCCCGTCGTGGGGCTGCCGCCACCGCATCTTTCTTTCCTCCTCTTTTCCTCTTTTTCCCTCTCTCTCTTTCTGTTTCCGTGTGGCTGCATCTCTCTCTCTCTCTCCCTCTCTCCCTCTCTCTGTCTCTCTTCTCCCCCTCTCCCCTTCAGATTTCCTTTCTTCTATATTTCACTATCATGTTGCTTGCTAACTCGAAGGCTCTCTTTCAATTATACTTTTGAGATCTTTGAACCATACAGTAATGGTTGCACATGAACTGTCAACAATTCTGAGCGCATCAACCCCACAAACTTTGAAGTTCCTACCAACCACTTTCCTAACATGGTGGGGTTAGGAGGAGGAAAGAGAAGAAGAGGGTGGCGGCTAGGGTTAGGAGGAGGAAAGAATGAAGAGAAGGGAAAAAAATTTTGGTAAAACATATTATTAAGATAAATATTAACTAAAGCGACCAAAATAGCATTGAAAATGTGACTCCATTAAGTTGTAAACGGAGATTTTGGATGGAAAGGAAACATTTGTTACATCTTAGATGTTCAAGTGTAAGAACCATACAGTTTGAAGTTTAATGACAAAAACTAAAAAATCGTTAAAGTTTAAGAGCAATGAAAAAGTATGCTAGGCATTAAGCCAAATGGGAAATGAGAGYTTTTCATATTGGATTCCAGAATGGTAGATGATACCTTTCCTTTGTTGCATTTGATAATCATAGAAATGTAGATATGAGTTCTTTGTTTCATCCAGATACTTCACCATATAGTACTCGAGTTAAGCTAATTTTATCTAATATTCTTCCAAATAATTTGATCCTTTCCATTATATAACACTCCATTCATTTAAAAGTAACTGTTCATTTAGACAAAATAATGCATGTTAGTAATTGTTGATTGTTATATTAGTTTAAATAAAATGACAATTATAACCTTGATTAATCGTTCTTGATTTTCTAATAGTTRAGTAAGTTAAAAGATAGTAGAATAATTAATGTGGGCAATATAAGAAAAAAATTTAGTACGATCTTGATTTCCTAAAAATAATAACTAATTTGAAACAAAGAAAGATAATCAAATGAACAATTATTTCGAAACGAGAAAAATATTAATTTAGGCARTTTAATCCAACATTAATCATCCAAATAATTTTGCCCCAGTAACGAAGTCAAACTACTATCTTACCAAATCTCCTCAACAAATTTTGCTCCAAAATTCTACGAATTGAGAGTAAGGCTAGTATGGGATTGTTGTTAGGGAAAGTGTTGTGTTGTGAAGTTTCATATTGTGCCGTGAGCGAAAATGCTGTCAGTGAAAGAATCCACAGCAGCTTTAAGGGAAAGTTTCATTTTCTAGCTTTTCTTGAAAGCGGCTAAAAGCACTTTCTTGCATAGTAGTTGAGGTTTATCAAACACATTGACAGCTTTTCCTCACATTAGTTGAGGTTTACTTGAACACCTTAACAACTTTCCTTCACAGCACTTGAGATTTACCAAACTCGTTGGCAGTTGCTTTCAGCCCCAAACAGCTTTTTGAGTTGGCGAAAATAATCTCAAACACACCCTAAGCTTTCCTTATAATTAACCATTCCAAGGGTTGGTCGTGCATGTATTCTAGATCTTCTAATATAATTTTTTAATTTGCACTCTCTCTATTACATATGCAAATATTAGTACATACGTTATGTTATAATTACTGTAGTTGTTAACGCCTAAAAATAGCCAATGTCACGATGAGATAAGAAGCAACGACTAGCCAAGCAAGATCAAATCAGACATAAGTCCAAGCGAAAATGAGTCAAAACGACTGAGAAACTCAACGGCTAATGAAAGATAGGGAAGGAAATGAGCATGTGGCAGTCAATGAGCAAGGTGAAAAAGTCAGTCAAATATCAGGAACATGGAAACAAAGAGATCTGCTCTGCAAATCCGATAAGACCATAACTACCTGACCGAAGATCAAAGGGTACGATCAACTGAATGGCCGATTGAGACGGACGTGGGCTGAGGAAATAGCATTGAGAAAAGGAGAAATTGCATAATAGTAGTCAACTTTCTCGGCCACAAGTTGGAAAAAGAACATTGCATAGAGGAGTATAAATAAGAAAAGAGAAAGTAGAAAAGAAGCCCAATGAATCAACTCAACAATCAAGAAAATTATCTTTATTTTATCTATGTTTTTCATTAAGTAGCTGGTTTTATGATCAGTGTTATAGTGGTAATTGATTTTGGCTTTGTTAGAATAGTCKTAGAGTCTTTTTATGTAATGTTTTTGAATTAGAATACTTAGTTGCTTTCTTAGATGATAAGAMTTTCTATCMTTAATAGCCTAATCAATTAGCTTATTCCATCTCCTTGCTTCCTTTACAATTTTTTTAACTGCTACTTTACCATCTTCATTATGGCTTTCTAGCTTACATAGGATTATTCAGCTCGATTTATCTTGTTAACTGCATTATTTCTTCATTCAGCATAATCACTTGTTTAGCCTAAGTTAACTAAGTTCCATCTTTCTGTTGTTCGGCATCCTTCAGTGTAATCGATTATTTAGCCTAAGTTAGCTAAGTTGCATTTTTCTGCTATTTGGCATCCTTCAGCATAATCACTCGACTAGGTTGTTGTATTTTCTGTTGTTTGACGTTCATTTGCGGTTTACATTTGTTTGTCTTAGCTTTCTCTTCTTGATTAGCTGGAAGATTCACTTTTCTATTTCTTTAGACATAGCAAACACTCACATATAACAACTTTTCCTGGTTAGCATATTTCATTTGCACATTTTATGAGGGCTTACCAAAGCTAATTGAAGAACCCCCTATATAAAAAAGAGGTTTCTATGGATCCAGTGAGCCAATTACACGGCTAGCTAACTAGAACTCAGGCTTTGTTGTATTGAAAAGCTTAGTAAGCCATGACTTGGATAGCCGAGTTGGCTAGACAATCTTTGCACACCAACATAATTGACACGCTCAATGGGACCTATTAAGTGTGCATAAAACTTTGTTCTAGCAGAGAAATTTTGGCTAGAAATCAGAGCAATCAAACTGGTGTCCAAGACACACCTGCTACGAATATGGTGGAACTCGAATCTATGTGTATAGCCTAGCAAAATCAAAAAAGTCAGAGTTTTCCTTGGAAACAGCTTTGAGCGTAGAGATCCATATACATTGACTGACGAACAAACGGTGCCAATTTCTTTGTCAGCCATCCGATTAACTATTGGAGAAATGCACAGGTGACTTAATGCAAAATCTAATTCAGCAGTTTACCATTGTTTTTAGGCCTATGCTGCTGAACAAGGTACAGGGTTTAGTGTAATATGGAATTCTGGCATACTTTAATCCAATTTGAACTACTTTCCCTTCCACCCTAATGAATAAACACGGGCCCTAGGATTGGATTACAATGGCTCGGTG
>MEJB01000257.1:6520-18504 GCA_001752375.1 Rhazya stricta | reverse complement strand
ACCCTTTCCCAGCAGTTGATGTCAGTGTGATGACAAATGCTTATACGATAAAGAAGCTGCAGTGGTAGGAGAAGACATCTCTAGGTCATGTAATGGCAAAGGAGTGCTTATCCACCAAAATCATGGAAGCACCACATTAGCAGACCATCTCGCCTACTGCAAACACCTCATCATTCATTGAAGACTAACTTTGGGTAGGGTTGGAATTAGGAGGAAACCATAACTGTAGAGATCCAAACTCCCCAAAAAACTACTAATTCATTTCCGCCTTTATACTTTACTAAGACCAGAAAAGAAGAGAACAAAGACAAAGAGCCCAACAGTGAGCCTTGCTTGAAGAGCACTTGAGGTCATTCGACAAATAGATAGATTAGAGGATCAATGTAGTACCAGCTAAATTCAAGAGCATAAATCGACAGAGTTACTCAACAAGAGATGTCCTATCAATTGAGGAAGCAATGGCTGAGTTGGTAATGCCCACATCTCCCTTCTGATCAATGAGCAGTAGATGTCTTTCCTTAAGACAACCAAARATRTGGTGAATCATCTCAAACCTCTATATGTTAAGGCTCATCTGGACAACTATCCACTTAGTAGAGTCTTTCTTGATGAAGGAGCCGATTACAATGTGATGCCCATCTCCACACTGAAACATTTAGGTAAGAGATCAATTGATCTCATGAATATTCATATTCAAATGACTAACTTTATAGGGGAGTCCATCCAAGCGGAGAGAGTTCTAATTATGAGCATCATAGTCGATTCAAAGACTAGTATGGTTGTTTTCCTTGTAGTAATCACCAAACTAGCCTATACGGTGCTTTTAGGGCGAGGAGATTAGATTCATGCCAACCAAACAAGCAACTCATTTTGTGGGATGGTGACCAGATGGAGGTCATCCTAGCCTATCCGAGTCCATTTTTTACTGATATATACATAACCGAAGCTATCCTCTACTCCTCAGAGTCCAGGTTGTCTCACTTTGYGAACCTATCATTAGGCCATTAACTCAACTAAATACACRAGGACCAAATCGACAGAATCYAAGTTGAAAAAGTGATTCYGGCTAGGAAGGACAGACTCTTAAARTCTAGATAAACTGAAAGCCTACTCAATTGTCTGCAAAATCCAGACAGAAATGATCGATTTGGAGAAAGCAGAAGATGCATAAGAGGTTCTCGAAGCTAAATGGAACCTCAAGTAGGCACCTGACTTTATACCCCAAAACCTTCTTATAGATATCAACTTGGGTAGTCTAGCCACAATCAAATTTTTATAGCCAAAGACGATGTCCACTCGATAACATTCAGGTGCCCGAAGGTAATTGACTTGTTCAAATGGTTGATCATGCCATTTGGGTTAAAAAATATGGGGTAACTTCCAAAGGGCAATGAACATGATTTTTCATGATTTAATARGCCGAAGAATGGAAGTATACMCCGATGAATTAGTCATTAAATTGGTCACCTTAGTCCAATATTTAGCAGATTTGGAAAAGTTTTTCCTAAGGATGCATCAGCGTAACTTGAAGATGAACCCTACTAAGTGTGCAATCAGTGTATTAGCTGGGCATTTCCTTGGTTTTTTGGCACACCAAAGAGGGATTGAAGTCAATGGCAATAAGATTAAGATAATATTGGAGGCTAGGCTCCCAAAGAATAAGAAAGAATGACAAAGATTAATCGATAGGTTTAACCTCTTAAGATGATTCTTGGTGAACGTGGCTGGGAAAGTCAAAGCCATCTTTCTCATATTTGCTAAAGTTGCTGCCAGTCAAAAGTTTTATATGGGGGAGCAAAACATCAGGAGACTTTTSAACAAATCAAGCGTAGCTCTACCAAACCCCCAATTTTAGTTGCATCTCGAGGGCACAAGTCGACGAAACTGTACGTATATCTTGCTGAGACTTCAATCGGCTGTTTAGTGGCATAAGATGATGATGAAGGAATCAAGAAGGCCATCTACTACCTCAATAGAATCCTCAATGACGCAGAATCCATGTATTCTCCCATTGAGAAATTATGTCTTACTTTTTCATGCTTGCACTAAGTTAGACTATGAYCTCTTGTTGGCAGAGTTAAATGTCATTTGCCAGGTGGATCTGGTTCGCTTCCTCTTGAATCGGCCAATCTTACAAGGAAGATTGATGAGTTGGATGGYGAATCTCTCTGAAAATATGTGCCTCTTAAAGCTGTGACGGCAGGCAATAGTTGATTCCCTAGCAAAACATCCATGCCTTGAAACAGTTGATCATTGGGCAGATTTCCAAATTTACATAGGAATGAAATCATGAAAGTTGACCTTTGATGGTTCTAGAACTAGCTGGGGGTAGGAGTCGGCATCACAGTCACTAGCCTAGCTAGTCTTAGGGGAAGCTTCATGTTCGAGCTATAGAAAAAAGGATCCAATAATCAAGTAGAATATAAGACTTTGATCCTTGACCTTTGTTTCCTCTTGTCAATGAAAACACAAACTATACAAGTTATTCGAAACTCTGAGCTAGTTATTCAGCAATTGGCAGGAAAATACATGCGCACAAATGCCAATCTGATTAGCTTGTACTAGGAAACGTAGACTTACTAAGGGAGTTTACTGATATGATACTTGTACACTTGCCGAGAAGAGACCATGATGSTAAGGAATTGGCTCAGTATGCATTGGGGTATAAAGACGTGTTGCCAATTGATTCATTGGCTCTTTTCCACCAGCCAATTTTGTATACCGATAGCCGCAATTCGATTAGTTGGAGGACTGAAATTATCAGTTACTTGAAGAACTCCTCAGCTAAGTTAGTAAGCAATTCAGGCATAAAAGCATTAAATTATTTTGTGTTTAATGACTTGTTCAAAAGAAGACATGAATATTTGCTTTTAAAGTGCTTAGGCAAGGAAGAAGCAGSTTGGGCCTTGGYAGATGCTCGCAAAGGACTGTCCGACGCACACAAGGCAAGGCCGAAGTTGAGATGGTTGATACATTGACATGGAGTTTACTGGTATAAAATAACTGTTGACTGTTACTCATATGCTAAAGGTTGTGAGGCCTACCAAAAGCATGACATTTGTTCAATGTTCTACATGCAAAACTTCATCCTATAGTGAAGCCTTAGTCATTTAGGGGTTGAGCCATAGATATCATCGACATGATCTACCCACCTTCTTTCAAAGGCCACTTTTTTATCTTGGTGGAAACCAATTTCTTTACAAGTGGGTAGATGCTCAGTAGTTGACTAAGGTAATCTAAAAAGCCGTCATCAACTTCATCAAGCATTCATAGCCAATCAAGGGACTACTTTCCCTAGAGATAAAATAACTGCCTTCACCCAGTRATTCCAAATTAAGTTGATCCACTCAATGCCTTATTATGCCTAAGCTAACAGACAGGCARAGGCAAYCAACAAAACACTCATTAACATGGTCAAAAAGACTATAGAGTATGAGCCTAGAAGATGACAAAAAGTATTGTAGAAAGTGCTGCGGGGTTGCARGAATTCTTCTAAAATAGCTACGAATTTACACGCCATCTGTTGACTTACAGGTAAGATGCAATCCTATCGATTGAAATTTCAGTATGTTCGGCAAGAATAGCATTTTAGAATAACATGACTACAGCCGATTATCAGCAGGCTCTCTTGATGGAGTTAGATCAAGTAGATGAAGACAGATGGATTGCTTTTTAAAATATTTTGAGATGCAAGCAAAAGGTGGCCACAACATATGATCAGCAAATCCGAGTTAGAGCCTTCAAGAAGGTGACATGGTTTGAAAGATTATTTTTTCGATTGCACCTAATAAACCCGAATTTGGAAAGAGGTCAGCTAGCTGGTAGGGTCTTTTCTTAGTTAGCAAAGTTATATCCAAGGGAGCTTATTAGCTAATGCAGCCGAATGACAAAGAGCAAAAACAAACAATCAATAGCAAGTACTTGAAATGCTACTCTTCTTCCTTTTCGGAGGGCATTGAGAATTAGCAAGTGCAAAACCCTTTAAATAAAGCTTTAATTGCCTATTAATTGCCCAATTGACCTTTAGTTCTACTTCAATAATAATTATCGGCTATATACCTATCGAAGTAGCATTTTCTTTACTTTCAACAAATAAAAGAAATAGCCTACATAACAAATTGGCTTTATGAAGAAGAAAGAAGATTTTGAAGGGGAAGGATATTAAGTGGAGCAGAAAAACAACAATGGCCCTATTTGGATCTTTCATTGCGGGAGCAGGAATTAAATGAGCATCATTGACAACCTTCATCAAATCATCATATGGCTTAGCCAGAATGACTTCATCAGAAGGGACATCAGCAGAAACTATGATTGCAGTAGCAACAGGAGCCAGAGGAGTAGGAGAAGCCGGGGGTTCAGGCATAGGACTTCGATCAACATTTTTAGCCTCATGGTTCAACTTCGCAACCAAACGCACCTGCATCGAGCTCAATATCCTAGAGCTTAGGTCCTGCAATGTGGACTTGCGCTCCTCGCGGCCTAGAGTTCCYTCATTCTTCTCACTTTCAAGCATCAGTTGATAACTCTCGAACTTGGCTAGCCGAGCCTGAACCTGAAGCATCTCCCTATATAGGCTAGCTAGAAGACTGTCCTACTTGTTGATTTTCCATCTATCCTGGGACAGTTGCTTCATTTCCTCAGCAAGCTCAGCCGACAAATATTGAATCTCAGCTTTCAAAAGAGATATACTATTGGAATGAGCAGAGATACCTTGCTTCAGCATGTCCTGCTATCCGAATGGCTGAGAAACTCAACTCCTAATATAGGGAAGGAATCAATTATGTGGCAGTTGATGAGCAAGGGGAAAAGTTAGCCGAATCAGAAAAAATAGAGGGATGCTAGGAGATCAGCTTTGCAAATCAGATAGAGCCATAACCAACTGATGGAAGATATAGGGGCACAATCAACTGAACAGTCGATTAAGGTGGGCGTGGGTTGAGGAAATAGCACAAAAGAGGGAAAAATGATATAATAGTACCCAACTTTCTTGGCCATGAACCAACAAAAGTACATTGCACAGAGGTATATAAATAAGAAGAAGGAAAGCAAAAAAAAAACACCCAATGAATCAACTAAAGAATTAGGCAAATTATCTTTATTTTATCTATATTTTTCATTAAGTATCTAGTTTTATGATCAACTTTCTAGTGTTAATTGATTTTGTTGGCTTTGTTTAGGTAGTATAATCTTATAGTCTTTTTATGTAATGTTTATGAATTGGAACACTTGTTTGTTTCTAAGATGATAAACATTTCCAACATTAATAGCATAACCGATTAGTTATTCTATCTCTTTGCTTTCTTTACTATTTTCTTTGCACTTTTTTAGCTTACAAAGGATTGTTCAGCTCCATTTAACTAATTAACTCCATCATTTCCTCATTCAGCATAATCACTTATTTAGCCTAAGTTAGCTAAGTTGCATTTTTCTGTTGTTTGGCATCCTTCAGCATAATCACTTGTTTAGCCTAAACTAATTAAGTTGCATCTTTTTGCTATTTGGCATCCTTCAACATGATTACTCGGCTAGCCTTAACTATCTTAGTTGTATCTTTTTGTTGTTTCACGTTTGTTTACAGTTCAAATTTTTTGCCTTAGTTTGTTGGCTTTTTGATCAGCTAGAAGATTCACTTTGATGTTTTTTTAGCCACAGCAAACACTCTYATATAATAGTTTTTCCTGGTTAGCATATTTCATTTGCACAATTCGAGGGCACACTGCTAACTTAAGWACCCCACATACAAARAARAGGTTGTTACGGTTCTAATGAGCCGATTACACAGCTAGYTAAATGAAACTCAGGTCTAGTTGTGTTGAAAAGCTTAGTATGCCACAACSAAGACATCYAAGTTGACTAGGCAATTTTTGCACACAAACAATAGTAGATAGGTATTAAAGAATGCATTAGAAGATGACACAATCGGAAAGTACCAGGCTTTACWAGCGATAAACCCAATAAAAACAAATTTGGAATTCTCTAAGAATTTGATAGAAAATCTCGAAATTGATKTATTATAATTGATTGAGTGAATAACTACGAACATAAAGTACCTTACATAGAGAAAACATCAATCCTACTCCTATGATAATTAATCTTGAAACCTAARTTAACAAAATAAGAAAATTACGAAAAACCTAAAGAGTGGTAAAAACTTAAAAGTCTAACTTGAGGTATTAAACGATCCTTGATGTCCAAAAACACTTTTACATCATATTAAAGCAACATGTCTTTGAAAAATGTATGTAATCTTAATTCTAGCATCAAAAGTTAAATTTGCACAATCATGTTACTTCTAACATCGAACGCCAAAACTTGCACAATCATTTTACTTCTTTTAACCATTTGTTCATCAATATTAGGGGCTGAACATGCTATATCAATGCATCCCTAACAATGATTTAGAACGTTATAGATAAATGACACCACTAGGATTGCGTCATTCTAGACGTATCTCTTTTGTTTTTTCCCCCTGTACAGAGAGTGGAGATGCAATCAACTAATTAAAGCTTTCATTTTACAAATTAGACTAGTTTAAGATGCAAATATTGGCGCTTGATTAATATATATTCAAAAACTAACTTCTTTTTAGCACAATTTATATTTTAATGAAGTTTTAACAAAAAATGTTTGGGAAACGTATCTAAAGAAATTGTGTAAATATAAAACATGTCTATTTTTTTTATGTAACACATTTTAGAGAACTTTTTCAATAATGCCCTTTGTCCATATTTTAATAGACCTAATCCCTCTAAGGAACTTTTCTCTGCTTCATTCTTTTTTAAAATATTGATCAATCTGTTGATTTTTTCTTAAACTTTGACTGCATATTGAAAATTGGCAACAATTGATAATTAGAAAAAAATTATTTTAATTAAAAATCATCAATTCTCGACATTTTATCACGAAAAAGAGGATTTACACGCAAAAGGCACGTAGCGGATAGTTGCCCATCGCGTTCACATGGCAGACAGTGCATAGGCAGCTAGATGCATATGGATGTAGCTGCTTTGCATGTGGCGCGGTTCCATTGCTCACTTACGTCATGGTGCAAACGAACTATTTTTTTAATTGCAATTTATTTTTGAAAAATCTTTAATGATGTTTACACTCAGGGAAATTTACAATTCAGGTGGTGATGGACATTATAATGATATATATATATATATAAGGGGAGGCATCCCTCATTGTCAGGGGAGGTAAAATAGAGGAACAAAATCCCTTAGAGAGAGCTTCCCTCTCCCATTCCCTTATCCTCCATTCTGCAGATCTCATTCGAGGATCAGAGCACAGAAGTTGTATCACCAGATTTTATAAGTAAGTTTTCTTACTTATATTTTCTGTTATCAAATTATATATATATATATTCCAAATTTCATTTTATCTGATTTCTTGCATGCATATGGAAGGCTCTGCATCCTGCTTCATGCATATTTAAATTCCTTGATTGTTTAAGTGTTCATATAAATTCCTACTTGGCCGGTTCTACTGCCTTATGTGTTTAAATTCCGTAATATCTATTGTATGAATTAATTGTTTGCTATATAAACTCTGATTCTTAGATATCTAAGACTACTCCTTGTATCACTTAATTCCTTCTCTATCTTCCCTTAATTAAATTCTTCTATTAATTTATCTGCCATCTTTTGATCTTGGTTGTCAATATGGAAGGCTCTGTCTCCTGCTTCATGCATATTTAAATTCCTTAATTGTTTAAGTGTTCCTATAAATTCCTGCTTCGTCGGTTCGACCGCTTATGTGTTTAAATTTCGTAATATCTATTGTATGAATTAATTGTTTGCTATATAAACTCTGATTCTTAGAAATCTAAGAATACTCCTTGTATCACTTGATTCCTTCTCTATCTTCCTTAATTATATTCTTCTACAAATTTATCGGCCATCTTCCGATCTTGGTCGTGAATTTGGTATCAGAGCCATGAGATGGCTTACGATCTTCTTGCTAATACTATTCAGATCTTGGTAGATCTGGGTAGATCTAGTCTTGTTTGGTGAGTATATTTTGCATAAGACCGCTATAGGGTAAGCCGAGGAAGGCACGAGAGCCATCAGTGCGGCAGCAAGTTGGTAGCCAGATCTGATTTTGATCTATCTAGAAATACCTTGAGATGGAGCATCTCTTTAATAGATCTACTTCATCGAGTAGTTCTGTGCCTAGATCTACTGCCTACGATCCCAAGATGATGATAAATTCAGAGGAATTAATTGTAGAAGATTTTGAGAAATCAATTGATAATTGGACTATTTCAAAAATTTCTGAAGATCATGTTTATAAATCTGCTTTTAATCTTTTTAAACCCAATTATATTATAAAAACTGAAGAACAAGACATTCAATTATCAAAATCTTTTGAATCTCTTCATCTTCTTTTTTTTTTTAAATCCCTAGAAAAACACCGATCTAGGAATTATAAGTACCTACACATAAGACTTGTCTAGATTGGTATCAAACCTCCCACAAAAGAGGTCTAAATACCTCAATCTTAGCTGTTCTTAGGGACACTAGATTTCTAAATTTTGATTATTCCTTATTAAGTTCAATCGAGTCTAGTCTTTGTACTGGTACTATTACTTTTGATTGTCATCCAAATTTCATTGTATCTTTAGATGATTCCAACATCCTTAAATCCCTTGTCCTCTAGATCAAAACCCATAACTATCAAATTCTTGAAGGATTAATTCCTATAGCTTTGATGTACAGGGTACATTCTAAAGCCATGCAATCTACCTTTGCAACAAAGGCCAGATGCCAGAGCAAGAAAGGTGAAACCCTTTTGCTCCAAATAGATCTCTCCAGATCTAATTTAGTGATTCCAAAATCCATCCAGTGGAAAAATATTCAACTTCCAGATGAATGGATCTTAGAAGGACCTRATATGATAGCACTAAAGACTCCCTCTCCCACCTTCATATTTTTTATGGCACTTATGGTCACGGCCTTGGCTATGGATGTCATCCTTCGTCGGTCCTTCCCGAACACTAAAAACTTTGTCATCCTCATTAAGGCAATTGATTGGTCATCCTCTTGGAGAGGTTTGTTTTGAATGACATTCTGCCTTGAAATGAGTACAGAGGGGTCGGCCATTATGCCAGGACCTTGTCTTATGGTAACTAGATCCGATACATGGGTGAGTACCATGGTGTTGATGATGCCTACCATCAACTCCCTCAGGAGTAATAGGGGGCCTTGAGGTCGAGRTAGATCTCTCATTATGTGGTGAGTGAGAGATTCAGTCACCAAGTATGCCCAGGGGCGACTAAGAGGGACTTGATCCATAAGATACGGCGGTTTAGGTCGGTGCCTACAAGGGGAGGCTGGTTGACAGGTTGTCGGAGAAGATGACGAGTGGTTTGTTGATTTTGCCTCTACTGTTGCTTTACCTTTTTTCATGCCTAGGAATTTTTGGAACTCTTCGGCATGTTGGATAATATTTTGGAGCTGTTCCAGCTGTTTAGAGTCTTGAAAGAGGTTGGGGAAAGGTATTGTGTTATGTTGTGGGGTTAGTATTTCCAATGGGAATGTGCTAGCAGAAACGGTTGGGGTTATAGAGTATCTAGGCTATGGTACTTCTAAGTTCTCAATTTCTAGGATATTTGTTGTTGATTTGCGGTGTCTGGTAGTGGGGTGTTGGGGTCCATCCCAATTTAGGCCCACTTGATTTTATAACTGAGGGCTTCACTACCCTAAGATTATATATATGGGGCCAAATATGAGTTGTTGTACATAATACACATAAGAGAGTCACTAAAGTAATACAAGAGAGAGGGGGGAAAAAAGTTCTTGAGAGAGTAGTGTAATTTTCGGATTTATTGGTGYAGCCACAATCAACAGATCTGATCGAGGGACAAACGGTGTCCGTTTTTGCTAAATTTCGAAAAAGGTGTTCGGGACGTCTAGAGATTTAATCTAGACGGTTGGATTGTGATTTGGTGCCACGATTTGGGAGAAATCTCTGCTGGATAGAACTGCATTTTTGGTGATATTCTTCCCCTTTTGCTTCTCTTGTTGTTGATCTATTGTGTATAGAATTGTTGGTAGGTTGTAGATCTTTGTAGGATTGATTTGGATGTACTTGTACCCTCAACTTATCATAATAATAGAAGTGTTTAGGGTGGACTCCTCATAAGTCCCGTGGTTTTTACTATTCATATCGAAGGGGTTTTTTCACGTAAAATAAATCTCGTGTCTTGATTTAATTTACGTTGATTATATTTCAGTGATTAGCTTGTGGTTTAGTTGGTTAATTAATTGGTGATTCATTGGTGGTGAATTTGAGAATTATTATTTGGTTGATTGTCTTGGTGTTGATCTTGTGGGTGGTTGATATACTGCTTGTTGGATCCTACAGTTGGTATGAGAGCTTGTGGTTTGTTTAGCCATTGAATATGGAGTCTAGTAGTGGTAGCTCCATGGTTAAGTTGACATCAACCAATTATTCCATGTGGAGAYCGATGATRGAGGATTTTTGTATTGCAAATATTTGTTTGATCCTATTGAGCTAGTTAAAGACGGTAGTGGTAATTCTACTAAACCTGTAAAACCAGACAATAAGGAAGGAAAAGATTGGGAGAAGTTGAAAAGAAAGACTTTGGGGACTATTCGACAATGAATTGATATTAACATCTTCAACCATGTTTCTCAAGAGTTCGACCTTTATGATCTTTGGAAGAAATTAGAAGGTCTTTCTGAAAGGAAAACAGCTCATAACAAAGTTTCGTTGATTAAGAAACTTGTTATTTAGAAATTGAAAAGTGGGAAGTCAGTTTCTGAGCATATTAGTGACTTTCAAGATATTATTAACAAGTTGACTACTATGAAGATTGCTCTTGATGATGAGTTGCAGGCTTTGTTCTTGTTGAGTTCTTTACCAGATAGTTGGGAGACCTTGGTTGTGACTATTAGTAACTCTGCTCGAGATGGTGTTTTATCATTGGATGTGATCAAAGAAAGCATGTTCAATGAAGAGATTACAAGAAATGAGATGTGAGTTAATAATGCACAAGCTCTTGTTATCGAGAATAGAGGAAGAGGCAAGAGTAGAGGTCCTAAATTTCGTGGTAACTCAAAAGGGAGATTCAATTCTAGAGATGGGAAAGAGGCTAGGACATGTCACTACTGCAATAAGCCTGGTTATATCAAAGAGTACTGTTATCGACGGAAGAAAGAAAAAGTTAACAAGCARGATTCACAAAATGAAGGAAATACTACAACAATCACTTCTACTAGTAATGATGATTCCTCTTTGATTTGTGCTATTGGTAAGTGTCATCATGTTGATGGTTTAGATTTGAAGTGGCTTGTAGATACAGGAGCTTCATATCATTGTTTTCCTAATAGCGAATATTTCTTGAACTACAAAAGTGGTGATTTTGGTAGTATCAAGATTGGAAATYAGAGCTCAGCTAGCATTGTTGGGTTGGGTGATATTCGTGTGAAGATACGTGTTGGGTGCATACTTATATTGAAGGATGTGTGCCATATTCTTGATCTACGTCTGAATTTGCTATCTGAAAATATCCTTGATCAAGAAGGTTTTCGACATACCTTTGGTGATGGTAAGTGAAAATTATTCAAAGGTTCAATGATAGTTGCTCAAAGTGATTTGTGTTGCTCTTTGTATTAGACATATTTTGGTATATGTTCTAGTGAGCTAAATGTAGTTGAGGAAAAGAATTCTGCTAACTTGTGGCATCGAAGACTAGGATGCATGAGTAACAAGAAGATGAAAACCTTGGCAGTTAAGTCACTCATTCCTATTGATAAAGCTATTATTATTGACCCTTATGACCATTGTTTGGCAGGAAAGCAACATAGAGCTTCGTTTTCTAAGAAGTCCACTAGAATGCAAGGAAAGTTTGAGTTAGTATACTCTGATGTTTGTGGTTCTATGGAAGTGGAGTCTATTGGTGGTAACAAGTAATTTGTTACTTTTATTGATGATGCTACTTGGAAACTTGGGTATGCATG
>MEJB01000256.1:52594-73065 GCA_001752375.1 Rhazya stricta | reverse complement strand
GGCCAAAACTAAATATTAATCAAGCTTCAGGCTTTGATTAAGAAAAGATGTGGGCTTCTAATGGCGTTCATATTTTAAATTTAATTAATTAAAAAATTTTAATTCAATTAATATAATAGATTTCAAGAAACATATTCATACATAATGCACAAGATAAATTTTAATAATAAAAATAAATTATTTGTTTTAATGGCCACATAGAAATTATGGCCTTTCAAGTCGCTCCGTTACAAAAATAACATAAAATTTACTAAATTATGTATTAAATAAAATTAGTGAAGGACATAAAATTTTATCGATCATATAAAATTCATGAAAATAAAAAATAAAATTCTGCGTCATTACAACATCGTTTTACTCGCTTGAATCCAAAACTGGATTTGCGATACAAATAATTTGTTTTTATTAGTTGAGCATTGATTTACTTACGCGATTCAAGAATTCATTGATTTTTTCCACGCATTAAACATTGTTACTGATACAGTCTTGAACTGTGTTGTGATGATTGGGTACTCAGTCAGCGACTCTAAGTACTGGTCTCGCAGAGGAAAATCCTGCACTTAAATCAATGGATCATATCTATAGAGGACTAGGTTTGTTTAGGTGGACAATTGCGCTATTAGCTATCCACGATAAATATTGGAAGCTCGTACCGTTGGTTAGAAGTTTAACCTGGTGCAACCAACTCCTATAATCGTAGCTAGCCGGCTTATTATTATTATTCACAGAGTGCGGTTGAAAGTCACATGTGCATATGAGGTAATAAGACTGGTATACTTGACCTCGTAATGAACACTCCTATGGTTCTTGTTTGTGCTCTCTAGCATTATTCTGTTCATGAAATTATTTGTATGACTTAACATGTTTTTCAAAAATGCATTTCTGGATTTGATTTATTTGTAGAACTGTATTCTGTACTTGATTTGTTTCCAAAAAGGCATCATTTTCCTAAATGAAGTATTAATTATGCTACTTCAAAGACAATGATTTGAACAAGAGTTATCTAATATTTTATTTAACCAGTTTTACGTAAATCATTTTCCAGAAAGATCTTTGCTGCTAAAATACACTCTCACATATGCACGAGACTCATTGGGCCTACCTCACTCTATTTCCACGTTTTTTAGTGATAGGTGTAAACGTATAGAAAGGTCAGGTGATTCCTGGCTTAGAAGAGTTACGTCGTATATAGATTTTGTAAKGCATGGAGATTTGTAACAAGTTTACCATCTGTAATGTCATTTAGAAGTTGTATTCTCATATTTTTTTGGGATTATTTTTGTAGAGTTGAATTCTGTATATCCTGGAGTTTAATATTGCATGATTATGTACTTATCTAGATGTTCAAATTCTAATCCAGAAGTTTAGTTGCTTGAATAATCAACTGTATTGACTATCAGAGGTAGGCCCATACAGCCCTAGTGGAACCTAGGGGAGGGTGGGTTGTAACATATAGCCTCAGAGGGTACGTAAGAAACTTAATTTTTTTAAAACAAAAATTAAGTTCAAACTCATTTTAATAATAAAATTTCTTTTCTTTAGTAAAAATTTTTAAATTTTACCTTGTCAAATTTGTTTAGCTTAATTTTTTTCTTTTGAGTTTTGGCTGCAGTCAAAATTGGAACCAATCAAAAATACTAACCTTAACCGTTTGAAACTGTAACCATGAATCGCCATTTACCGTTATTTTTAGGTTTCAATTTCGGTTTGCCATTTTGATGAATCGTGACCGACGGTTCATGAGCCGTGGTCACCCCTAGTTACTAACTTGCCAATACAATTTGTTTTGGCATCATATCATATTATTGGACTTCYTAAAAGCCTAATAAGGAAGTTATTAACTTGTTGATAGTTTGRAAACTTGTCAAAGTAATGGAGGTAAAACCAACCTCTAAGGCCGCTAGCTAGTTTAGGAAGCCAATCATGCCCAATCGATACAACTGTCAAACTAGGCAATCTATGRCGGGCCAGGCTRACCCACCACAACCGAGATCACTTGGTATAATATCYATTGAGGGATTTGTGTGTATCACGTTCAAAATCATCAATATTGTCATGGGAAAATTAAGCAACCTTACACATCATTTCAAATTTCATCTATTACAAACCAACGAATCTTATTAAACTAGATTCTCATACAGTCCACAAAAGAGTTCATAGAGGAAAAGTTAAGCCAGTTTATGTGCGAATTGAAAGTGCAAACTTGTTTACAAAACCTTTGTAAGCACTCACCTTTCCCAGGCACCTTATCAAAAGTTAGGTGTCCTTGGCATTCRTACTCCAACTTGAGGAGTAATAAAGGAAAGAAATCAAGGTCATCARTATTCATGCTTGATGGGAGCACATTATGGCTAGAGAATCTTCAACCAACAGAAAGTGATTATTGGATCAAGATTATCTATATTGCATACGGTCTTTCCATAATAGATCTTTGTCAATTGTATATATAACAAGTAGCCTATAATTTCATCTGAAGTAATATAAAAATAATTTATCATCAGTTTATTAGATGGAAACCAACAATATCCTATTCGAATTCCAGAGCTCTGAGACTAATCTGTCTCCTTTAGGAGAAGTTGTACAAGAGACCAAGGCTTTGCATTTGGTGGCAGGATTTCAAGGTTTTTCATATGTTTCAGAAATAGGAAATGGGCCGGCTTATGTTTTAGCCAAATTAGGTTGTTTTTTAGTGCCTGAAAACATTTGGTTTTAATCATGCCCTTTCTGCAGGTAGGTATGCCTATTCGCAGAAGCCTATCAACCCCAACCAAGTTTTTTAGGTGTTCTGCAAAGTTATCTAGTAGATACGAACCAATATTAACTCCCATGTAGTGCATACAACTCTCTTATAATTGCTTCATATGATAAGGCATTTCCTATAATATATGATTAGACTTTAGGAACCAAATCTACACTAGTCATCATAAAAGAAGAAACAATGATGAATCATTTCTTTCACTATTTTGTTTGATACAAATAAATGAAAATCATAGCATAATAAGGAACACAATAATGGTATTTTTGAAAAAATACAAAAACCAATAAAGAAAAATCACATAAAATCATGTTGCAAAAATTCCATCTTTGTTGAATTTTTGGATTCCAGTATACCTCTATCCATATATGGAGGGATTTTAAGAGGTGGGCCTCTGGCTATTTCTCTCATGAGTTATCAAATTCCATTGCTCCAATCCTACCAAACATGCACAATCTGAGAACAAATCCCCATACTTGAATTTTGTTACCTGAAAATGAAGGAATTAGCTTCAATCACAACATGTGTCATAGTAGGAGAAACAAGAAACATGTGTCTTAATTAGCAAGATTGTTGCTCTTGATAAAATTTTTGAAGTTCAATCATGAGATCTTATACTAGTATTAGGAGTGATCAAACATTGAAGTTTGTAACTAAACTTGCTTGAAACCAAGATGTCTCTTTCTATTCTGTTTTGCTTGAGCCACCAAAGGAGGAATTTCCTGTATGTTTTTTGCACTAGGACTGCCATAAACCAGCTTTTCAAGAGTGACAAGTTCAAGCTTTATGTTGCACCTACCTTTTAAATGGAGCACTCTGCTTCAGCTTCAAAAAAATATAATCCATTCTCTTGACGAATTTCATATTTTTTTTGGTATTCTGGGCAGTTTAAGGATTCCTAATTGGTTTTGGACTAATAGGAAGTGTTTTTGAAGTAGATAAATTCATATTTGACTCCCAAGACCTTCACACTTCATCATTGGATGCAAAAGAACACATTTGGAGCTTTCAAATAAGATATTCRAGTGAAGAGGATTAAAAAAGAAAGGGATTACACTGCAATTTGTAGTGATGTTTCTTTTCATCTTTTCGTATAAACCCTTGAATTGTAGTTTGATCCTATTGAACTAAGATTTTATTCTAAAATCATGAAGTAATTTATTCTATTTCTAAGACTCTCCCATGATTGTGTATTGAGTTTCACTGAAGTTTCTTTACTATTGTTATTGTTCACYTGAATGATTGGCCATCTTTGATTGATATTAACATTGTCTAGAACAATTAGAGATAACACATAGATAATTAGGTCAAGTAACATAATCATAAATTATGTGTGGAATAGAGATGTATTCACATAATTTAAGGAGTTGGAAAGAGCCAAATACCAATTGTGTTTTTCTAGCTTAAATCGAGTATAAATATATCTTAGTTGCTTAGGAAAATAGGTCGCTTATAACTTGAGAAAGTATAGTTGATAAACTAGAGTTCGGTTGTTCATTAATTAATACATTAGTTTGGAAAGTCAATTGGATAACATAGATTTGGATAGGTGAAATCATGTGTATCGGAACTGTCTCCCATGGGTTCAATCATCTAGCTTTATATTGTTTTCTAGTAATTAATAGTGGAATAATTCATCACACTTGAATCTTCAATTGGTCAAATAAAGTCTAAAGCTTAGGAAGAATGGTGATTAGGATCAATTCTCTKAGGGAACGATATYTTATTTATATTACACGATACAATATAGTGAACTTGCTAGTATACTAAGCCATGTAATTAGTAGTAATATATAGGAAGAGCATGGTTGAAATTTTGATGATTGTTAAGTTTTGGTTAACAAAGATGTTTGCTTGAGAGTAATAGATACTATAGAAATTGAAAGAAAAATAAATCCATCTTCTAAACCCTTCATATTATTGTAGGCAAATTCTGTAGCAGTCACATGGGTGTGGTTAGCCTGCTAGCCATGGAACCAAAATATTACCAATCAGAAGAGCTGGTGAGGGTTGGTGAGGTTGGCGTCCAAATTTCAATTACTTGATGGACAAGACTTTATTTATGAAAYTRYGAGAACACATAGATATTCACTTTTTTTCTCTTTTTACGTAAATTTCTAGAGGATACATAATGTTTACTTTCTTTCCCTCAAGAACAAGTGATTTTTAAAAAAAAAATGCAATTTTTTTATTCTCCCCGAGGTTTGAAGAAATCTCATAATCTTCTTTCTTACGTAAATAGGTTGAATCCAAATTAGTCTCACTAATGTGGAGATATCGAATTTTAAGAGGAAAAAAATTAGTAGACTATGGTAAACTCAAACAGAAATCAGTATGGTTGCTTACAGATTTCTTAAATGATGAGTCATTAAGTAATACAACTTCAGATGAACACATCCTATTTTATGTCAAGAGTATAAAAATATATTGAAATTTTCAAATCTAAATTATTGTATTATTAGTCTCGTTAAAATTATTGAAGCCAATATTATAATTTTTCATTCTAAATAAAATTGGTCATGATTAGTAAATTCGCATGGAAACGACAATGGTCACTTGATTCTTTTTGTAAATCATGAATATAAAAATAATATAGAATTTTTTAATTGAAATTGTTGTATTATTAATCTAATTGAAAGTATTTGCTTTTTTTTTTTTTTTTTTTTTTGAAACAAGAGGATATCTTATTTAGGCAGGTCAGATAAAAAGGTGGCCTGAGCTTCAGATAGAACACGCTCACACCAGTACATCGGATTATCAAGTCTAGAACCCATATTTGTAAGAGCATGTGCTAAAACATTTCCTGAACRTGTCACATGGCTAAGATCATAATAAGTAAATTGAAGRAGCTTAGATTTAATATCTGAAACTAGATTTCCAATAGGAGAAATATCTTATCCAAGCGAGTGAACTTTAGTAATAAGAGTCTTGGCATCCCCTTCAAGCACCAGCGAGGAATTCACATAGTCCTTTGCTAGACACAGACCTACCAACATTATCACAACCTCAGCGTGGACCTTTACCTACCATTGACGCCACCACAGCCCCCAAAGAATTTCGGATGACCGCACCTAAACCTGCGGCATTAACATTGAGATTATAAGCTAGATGTGGTGAACGTGTTGCACGTTTAGGGGGTTTGAAACCCTAGCAGCCCACATGAACTCATCTTCCATAGGGAGAATCAGCTAGACTACATCGTCAGGATAAGTGTTTTGTTGGCAGAAGCAAAAGTGTTCCTTCTGGTCCAGATCATCCAAAAGGCATAATCCAAGATACAACACTCTTCTTCCCCCTCAACTTGCATAAAGTCACCCAAAAGCTCCTTAAACCCCATGGCCTTATGTCATGACTAGTTGGAGAATAGGTTCAACTCAGACCAAGCCTCTCGAGCATAGGGGGCAGTCAAATGGAATGTGATGACCTATTTCAAATTGCTCACCACATCAAGTGCAGTTAGGGTTTACAATTTTAACTCTCTTTGCAATATTATGCTTCGATTGTAGAATTACCGCACAACAACACCAAAGGAAAAACTTAATTTTCGGATGGAGGGGGAGTCCCCATAACGACGTCAAAGTATTCTTTTGGAAAACACCCCAAGAATTTGAAGCTACACCTTCCACTCAATGCCTACTGGCCAAGAGGATTTTATAACTTGAATTAACTGTATACAAACCAAAGGTAGTATAGGACTAGATCAAGACATCTAAGTGCCAAGAAGAGCTGAGAGAAGGCTCTTAATGAGCTTCACATCTTCCTCTAGCAAAATCTCTTCTAGTCTTTGCATGTCCATGACTTTATGTGTCTATTTATAAGGGCAAATGCAATCATATTGGCAAGGTGATCTGAAGTAGGAAGTGTTAAAACTCTAAAAGATTGTTTCCTAGGCAACCATCTGTCTCCTTAGAACTACACTAAGTTACCATTGCCTATTCTCAATTGCAAGGCGACATCTACTACTTCAGATCTAACCTGAAGGCTCCTCCAGACAAAGAAGAGTCTACTGAGCAGCCAAGAAAGTGGAATTATGATGTTACTTTGAAGAACTCACGCAACCAGGGAGGTCGGATTTTGAGAGAGCCTTCATCCCTGCTTTGCAAGTAAAGTGCATTCTAAATTAAGAAACCCTAGACCCCTGCTTTCCTTTGGGAAGGCACAAGAACTGCCAAGTCTTTGAGCATATCTTGTGAGAGGCCTCTAGACCATTCCACCAGAACTTACAAGTGATAGAGGTATTAATATCTCAAATAGAAGCTGGGAGAAAAAAAAAAGACAGTATATAAGTAGGAATTGCTCGAATAACTACCTTTATTAGCACTTCGTGACTTGCCTACGAGAGAAACTTTACCTTCCACCCGTTAAGACACTTCCAAATCCTTTCCATGATATACTGAAAACCTCCTTCTTCCTCGTACCCATGATGAAAGGGTGGCCAAGATACTCTACAGTACCATCACCCTTCACCATCCCTAATGCCATTAGAAGCCGTCTTTTAGCCTCAAAGTCCACCCCATGTCCAAATAAGATAGAACATTTATCATAATTGGTGCACTGGCCAGAAAAAAGCCTATATGTCGAAAGGATATTCTTGATTGCCCTAGCTTTCAACTCATCTGCCTTTGCAAATAGGATACTATCATCCGCAAAAAGAAGGTGATAGACACAAGGGCCAATCTCTCAAAAAGAAAAACCCTAAAGCCGGTGTCTCTCCTCAATTGCCCAAAAAAGGGCAGAGAAACCCGTAGAGCACAAGATGAATAAGTAAGACAATAATGGGTCATCTTGGTGAATACCACGTGAAGGCTGTAAGAGCTGGGAGGGTCGCCTATTCACTAACACCAAAAAAGAAATTGTACTGATATATCGCATGATAAGTGAAATAATGTGTTCTAGAAAGTCAAGAACCCGCATAAAAAATTTCAAATAAGCACATTTAACTTGGTCAAATGCATTATTTATATCCAACTTCAAAGGCATAAAAGGGGAGTGCCTGAAGTGACTGAGTTTGGAGACAATAGAAAATTTCAAATGCGTAATGACATTGTCCGTAAGTCATCCCTGAAGGAAAACACTCTAAGCCTCATCAACTACCTACTCCATAATTAGTTTCAACTAGTTAGTGATAATCTTAGATACAAACTTATATGTGACATTGCATAAGCTTATAGGCCAAAATTCAAATATAAATTGTGGGGACTTAACTTTAGGAATAAGGCAGAGATAAGTTGCATTTAAATGGGAAAGGTAAGCACCATAATTTAAAGTATCTAATGCCATTTTTGTAACCTAATTCACCAAATATGTGCCATATTTGTTGTAGGGAGCATGCCCGAAGTTCCTTGGGCCTAGAGACTTTGAGGGAGCCATCTGGAAAAGCACAATGTGCACCTCTTATGTGAAAGGGTACTCCAGCTGAGCCTGTGCGTGGGGGTCCAAATGTCACTTGAAATCTGAACATCAAGGAGAGGATGACTAGTAGGAGTGGAAATAGAGAAAAAAAGTCTAAAAATGCACCATCACATGGGCTAAGATTCCAGATTCRTCCTTTATCCAAAACCTCGAAGCGGATTTGATTTTGGTAATGACATTCCTTTTGCACTGGCTAGTGCATCTCTTATGGGAAAAACTCATATACCTATCGGCCTCCTAAAGCCAACAGACCTTTAACCTAGTACTCTCATATACCTCCTGGAGGTCCCTAAGTTGCTCAAGCTTCGAAAGCAAAAGCTTCTCTCTTCCAAAACTTCAAACAGTATGAGCTTTTGAAGCAGAACTAGGTGGCGATACAAGTTCTTGATTTTCCTTTCCAAGTTTGCATGAGTGTATTTACTCCAATTTTGCAAAGCTGACTTGGAGGAGGTGATGGCCTGCCATACGAAAGTAACTGTAGATGATGCAACTCCACTCAAACACTATTTCCAGATAGCCCCACAACGTTCATCTTTGAGCCATATGGGCTCAAATCTTTCTAGCTTGCATCCAATGTAGGTTCTCCCCTCAACCATCTTGGCATCTGTAAGAAAAAGTGGAAGGTGATCTGACCAACCCCAGGAGTGAACTTCAACCCTTATGGATGGGAAAACATCCATCCATGATGGTGAAGCAAGTACACAATCTAAACATTCATAAAGTGTATGCGACGTCTCCTGCCCATTACACCAGGTGAACTTGGGGCCAATAGATCCTAAACCATGAAGACCTACATCCATGAGACCATCCCAAAAAGCATCAAGTTGTGATTTGGGACACGAAAGCACCCCTTGTTTTTCATTGTGAAAGAGCAATTCATTAAAGTGCCCTAAATAGAGCCAAGGAAGGGGGAAGAGATTCCAGCCAACGAATAAGGGTCCAGCTATCGCCATAAAGCTCTGTCCTAGGGTTGCCATAGAAACTGGTGAAGCGCCAAGTTCTTCCATTAGGGTTTCAAATCATGTAACTAATATAACCCATGGGGTAACTAAGCAGAGTTAAATTAACATGAGAATGCCAAAAAAGACATAAACCACCACTRTGATTGTGTCTGTCTACATAAAACCCATTTTAAAAACTAAGCTTAATGCGAATTTTATTCATTACAATGGAAGTAGAAAGGGCTTTGAGAGAAAAACAATGTCCGATTGGGTTGAAAGGACAAAGCCACCCAAAGTATGAACTGCACAAAGACTTCCCAACCCTTGGGAGTGCTAACATAGGGCATTCATTTGGCTCAGTACATATCAGCTGCCGCCGTTAGAGGTAAGCAAGGCAGGCATCTTTGAGAGAGGCAAATCACTAACCAATAGGTTCCTCTTGCTTGTGCTTTTAGGTCAGCTCCTAGAACTACTTGCCTCAGCTATCATGGGGGAGGCCAATATTTTTGTAGGGTGCCAGATGATACAAACAGTGGAGGAGGCTTTCTTCCAAAATTAAATGACTTTCCCACCCCTATGCCTTTTGGTAATGCAGCAATAGGGGAGTCCGGACCCCGAGGGCCTGTGTATCAGCAGCCAAAGCTAGGGCATCCTCCTTGGAGCAAGCAAGGGTTTTTGAATGGACTGTAGGAAGCAGTAGCTCATTTTTTGTTGATGATGCACCACCCAAAGCTAGGGTTCCAGTTCCAAGAAACAAAACCTAGAAAGGGCAGGTATTAGCCACTATTTTATCATCATTCRAATGTACAGTGGATGCATGTTGGATCACAAGGAGCTCTTGAGGCCATCAATGCCTCCTAGCTAAGGCCCTAAAGGAAGAGTTATAGGGTCCTAGACATCTTTCTCAGTTGGGCACTTGGGAAGCCTATGCTCTAGCAACCTACAGGCAAAACACAATTGTGGCAAGCGCTCATACCACAATCCTGTAGTTAGAAGACCATGTTCGGAAATCTAAGTTGGACAAAATGATGAATAGGCTTGTAGATGTTAAGAGTGATACATAGTTGGAAAAATATCCCTCCCCACAAGTTGAGCCTCTCGTGGATCTAGATTTCACTGCATCCAAAAAAGCTCCTACCCATCTTAGCCGCCACTTCCAGTCTATATCTCTACCGTGGTAAACCATCCACATGAATACAGTTTCATTCCAGGAGGAAGTCCTCAGCGGCTAGGGAAAAATTGACTCATCATTGCCGAAGCACAACTAGGTGGTTCTCAAAGTTCCATGACCATTATTTAGAATAAAATCAATAGTTTCTTTTGTTTTGAAACCCAAGTGGTAAAAGTGTTGTTGGAGCTTTTGTATCTCAAAACTTCCACAGCCCCATGAGCGCTTCATGGCTGTTTGAAACCCAGTGAAATTGAGTTCAGTGACTCCAGGCATATAGGCGAACACACTTTGTGCACATTCAAGTAGGCCAAAGTGTAAGTCTGAGGTATCCACATCGAGAACCAAGGATTCTTGTTACGTAAGGGAGAAAGCCTTGAACTGCTGCCCCAATTCAAGATCAACTGTCATGCATAAAGAGACCGATAGGGCAAGCAGAGTCTAGATCAGTGAGGGGAGAAATAGCACAATAGCAGTCAACAATGGCACAAGAAAGCCCTAGGAAGCCAGAGGAAACCCTAGCTTGCTCAAGAGATATAAGATTAGCATGCTCTAGAAATATAAGATTTTCTCTAAATGAAATTATTGGAGCCAATAATTATATTCTTCACTTCAAATAAAATTGGTCACGAACAATGCATTGGTCAATCTTTTTTATAAAATTTAAATAAAATATACATGCATAGCTACACATGCAAAAGTAAGTGACTATGTTCATCTTTTTAAATAATTGTTCCAACCTCAATCATCGAATTTTAATTAGAGCGACTATACCTAAAGTACTTATACAAAAGAAGACATGGATGGCAAAAAGATGAAAGAAAAGATATATGATAGTATGTACATAAAGTAATTATATTCCTTTAGGGGTGTACATATCAAATGCCCTTATATCCTATATCCATACTATTATAGATAATTTTCTTATATAGCATATTTGACATTAGCAATAGTGGTAATTTTATAATAGGAGTACCAGCTTTGTAGCTTCATCAATGGTATGGTAGACTCAGGGAAAAAGAAGATCAAAAGCCATCAGCTAGGGGACTGACTACCTTCAAAATCTCGAAAAGAAAGAGAAGAAGCCTTGAGGGTGGGGAATACCATCAGCAGTGCCTTCTCAGTGTAAGAAATCTCCTAATCTAGTAATTGTTGGAGAAATTGGGTACTAAGAGATACTAGGAACAAAAAATAAAAAAGATAGACAAACATTGGGGAATAACTTGAATGAATTGAAGGCGTGTAAATCACTTTTCTTTAAGAGTTTATTGCCCTTACTACTTGCTAACTTGTAATGAATGGCAAAACACTTGTAAGATACAATAGATTCTTAAATACAACCAAATAGTAAGTTTTTAGATTATACTCACAAGAATATGAGTGCAAGAGTTAGTCTTAGACGGACTTAATTGTAGACATTTGGTGATCTGTCCACAATGACATATATATAGATACTGAAGGACTATAACTATTAGTCACATGAACAGACATCATTTCAATGAATAGTGACCATAAAAGATGTCTCTTCAAACTAGGTCTGAARCCTTATGACTTTCAGACAATAACTTTACGATTTTTCAAGTTGAAAATCRCGTGCTCACATGATAAATCAAGTGAACTTAYSGTTCTTTTCCAACAATTGTCACTCTAATGTCGCTTACCCAYGTGATAATTCAATAGAACAACTWGATGTCTAAACAATATAAATTATATTACAAACTAATTTTTGACATTCCGCACTTAGTTTGCAATATAATTTGAGACTAACACAAGTGAAAGCCATGCATGAGGAAAATAACTTTCGTCTTAAAATTTTCCGTAGTATTAATAATTCACAAGATCAAAGTTAAGTAATTGGTGGCAAGGTTGCTTAAACCAACACTCAAAATTGATTAGCATTATCACATACAGGATTTTCCAAGATGAACTATTTATTCACAATAGTTTTTAGCATCATTATCGGTCATGTGCTCATCCTAGTTCATGATCATGTATAAAACCTTATCCAAAATGTTTGCTAGAAGTAGCACCACTTCCAATGATCACATAGGTGAATTTGTTTCATGTGCTATGTAATTACATACAAATAAAAGACTATGAAACAATTCCATTAAGAGTTTACAATCAACCTATTCACTTAAGAGTAGCAAAATATACACATTGTTCTTGGAATGGTATACAATTAATCAAGTGCTGACAAACCACTTACCAACTTGTTTTTACCCTTCTAATCTAGGGGTAGCACTAGATGTAGGTTGGGTTACCATTTCAAATGAATTTATTTTTTGGATTCAAGGCCATTCACAATGTCAAAGTCACCAATTCTCTTGCGAGATAATTTAATTAACGAATCCACTAATGCTCGTTATAGCTCTAATTATAGCTTTCTAATGCTCATTACCTGGATTTCTAGTGTGTCTACCAAGCCTACATACAAAATATGAAATTTTCGACCTAATACAATTCATGGAATATACTAAACTTTCAATAACACTAGCAGACTCAAGTTGAGCTATTGGATTACCATTGTTTTCATAGAGTTTGTATTTAGGATCAAAATGAGTACTTGCTTCTTTCACATTTAAGTTTTGATAATTGTCCAAGATTTTATCTATGTAGTATGACTTTGAAAGAGCAAAACCCTCACTATGCTTCTTAATTTTATACCTAAGTTAGTATCCATTTCACTAGGATCTTTCATTTTGAACTTAGAAGTTAGATACTCCTTGGTTTTAGTTTTACCTCTAGTTGTATTACTAACAAAGAGCATATCATTCACATAGAGACAAAAAATTACATCATACTCTTTGTAAATTTAGAATAAAAGCACTTATAAGCATTATTGTACCTAAATCCACTAGAAAGGATGACAACCTAAAATCTTTCATGCGATTGCTTAGGAGCTTGTTTTAGTTCATATAGTGATTTCACTAACTTACGCATTTTATTCTCATTCTCACGAAGCACAAAGCCTTCTGCTTGTTCCATATACACTTCCTCATCTATGTCACCATTTAAGAAAGTTATCTTTACATCTRTCTRATGTACATGAAGATAAAAATAGAAGCTAAGGCTAAAATCACTTTTATTGATGTAATTCTAGTAACTCATWTATGGCAAAATAGYCAATCCCCTTCCTTTTTTCAAAGCTTTTTGCTACCAATCTAGCTTTCTAGGTAAGAATGGTTCCATCTATGGCTTGTTTTTACGAAACGCCCACTTACGACCTGTTGGTTTAGTGGCTTGTGGTAAATCTACTAAGATCCAAGTATTATTTGACAATATTGAATCCATCTCATCATTTACCGCCTCTTGACGAAATGTAGCATCCCTAGACTTCATTGCCTCATTATATATTCTGGGATCATCCTCTACGCTAAATAAAAAAAAACATCTATTAAGTTCGAGTATCCCTATTTCCTTCTACAAGGGAAATGATGGTTTGAGAAGAAATGAAGTTGGAAGGAAAAATCTTCTCCTTCTTTTGTGTTTAGCTYATCCTAGGTTCAATAGGAGTSTCATTTTCTTTTCTTTTTGGTTCACTATTAGTTGCATCCTAGGAAGAGTTAGGCTCTTAATATGTAACTTCATTCACTCTTGAGTCCTTAAGAAATTGATTCTCAAAGAACTCAAGATCTCTTGATTCTATTATTAGATTAGAACTAATGTCAAGTAACCTAAAAGCCTTTGAATTTTCAGCATAGCCTACAAACGCATTTTTAAGTGCTCTAGGTTCCAACTTAGTTCCTTTACAATAGATATTGGGTAGGAGGAGATACAACGAACAAGCAATAAATAAGTTAGAGAGACGATAGGGAATAACTTGAATGAATCTAAGGCGTGTAGATTACTTTCCTTAAAGTGTTTATTTCCCCCACTAGTTGCTAACTAGTATCAATGGAAAAAATACTTCTAGGATGCGATAGATTCTTAAATATAACCAAGTAGCATATTTTTGGATTGTACTCACAAGAATATGAGTGCAAGAGTTAGTACTAGACACAGATTTAATCATAAACATTTGGTGAGCTGCCCACAGTCACACATATATAGATATTGAAGGGCTATAACCATTAGTCACAGGAATAGACATCACTTCAATAAATAGTGATCGTAATAGGATGATGCTCTTCAAGTCACGTCTGAAACTTGTGACTTTTCAAGTTGAAAGGCGGCTCACATGATAAATCAAGTGGAGCTTTTGATTTTCCTAACAATTATCCTTTAAGTCGTGCATCACACGACAGTTTTAACATAATAACTTGATGTCCTAAACTTATGAATTACTTAGCAAACTATTTCACAATAATCAATGTTCTACACTAGAAAAGATATATAACCCCAAGAATCTGAACTCTTTATACAAAATGTGCCTAGACCCTCACTTTCTTTATTTTTCATCTACCTGCCCTTCATCCTATTATTTTCAGCCTGGTTTCATACCTATAAACAGACAATAATAAATATTCGTCATATACTCTAGTCCTGACACCAAAATGTAGGTTGCCTTGATACATATCGATATACGTATAAATATTTAGGTTTTGCTTTTCAACTCAAGCATTAGGATTTGGGTATTTAGGTTAAAATTTTTAACTTTTTTTTCTTATTCCTTCGGTTAACTATGATCAAATTTAAACTCTATAATTCAGTGATAATATTTCCACGATAGAGTATTTTTACTTGTTCATTGGTTAGTTTCGAGCGTGGTGGCTGCCAGCAAGGATGGATCCAGGGTAACTTATACGGGAAGGGGTGAGATAAAAAGGTCAACACAACCCATTTGTATATAGCAAATAATGTTTTACTTAATTTAAAGTTGTTCACAAGACCGTTTTGAAATATAAACATTCATGTAACCAAGAGAATTTATATTTTCCAAACAAGTTCCCTATTGATTGTTTTAGCATCAACCAATAAAAAAAGAAATTCATCCTCTATCTTGTACAATGTTCTATCTTCACATCTTCTTGTTGAAAAGGCTCGCTCAGGCTAAAAGTTCAAATCCCTTGTTGATGCAATTATAATAATGCCGTGGAAATTGGGAGAAACTGGAGATAGGCGCCTATCAATCGGGGCTCTGTGAGCTGAGCTTGACTATGCTCACGCTTGGCCCAACCATAAAAATTTCACAGCCCAAATTCGCTTGGCCCATTATGACCTCACATATGTTTTTAGCTGACACTCAGCTCATTGCTTATGTGAGTTCGAGCTCACAACCCGATGGTGATTGTTTTTAAGTAGTTGATATTATTTTTGTTACAAATTCAATATATTTATGTGCAAATGAAACACCTATATAAGTCAAAACATACTGATACTACTACTTTTAGGGTTTATTTATTTTTATGTTTTTAAGATTTAGGACTTGTTCTTTAGTTTTATGTTTCTAATAAATTTTTATTTACCTTAATTTTAAACTTTTTGAAGAATTTTTGAAAAAATAATATATATATATTATATATATATTATATATATAGTATATATATATATATATATATATATAGCCGAGCTTAAATGGGATTGGCGCTATCTGATGCCCAAGCTCAACCTGAATTCATTTCGGAGCTCATATTTTAAGCTTGATTCAGCTTCACTCGAACTAATTCGGGTCGAGCTGAGAGCCGGCCCCAACTCGTTGACCAGGGGTAGTTGGAGAGCTTGGCTAGCATGACCTCCAATATGGGATTGATTGCGTTTGCCAATTCTGTTTGCTGAGGTACCAAATATATAATAGATCAAATGATCGGTGGAATTATGTTTTGCTTAAGTGCAATGGGGATAGAAAATAGATGAAATAGCTTGGGTCTTGTTAGTCATCAATGGGAATTAGGGCTCTAGATTCCAACCGATGAATTAAAAGGTCTAAATTCTTAAACAATTGAAGATTATAGTAATTAGAGGACTAGGCCAAAGTGATATGGGCTGTAGCTCAACCCAACCCCCTTACATCGGCCTTTGGTGTGGTATTATTTTCGTTAATGTCAGTTCTTTCATAAATCTGATTCGAAGTTTACTTATTTTATCATTTTAAATTAGTTTATTTTTTTCTTATCCTGTAGAAAAGCTTGAAATTTGAGCCTGGAAATGTAAACCTGCAGGAGTTTAAAAGAGACACTAAAAAAGAATATCAAAAAGAAAAATCATTGGGTGGAAGAAAAATGGAAAGGGCTGCTGCTTCAAGGCATGAAGGCTAACATTCAAAGCCAACCAACTTCTAGATCAAATCAGGGATCACCCACAAATGATACAATAATCATCTCATTGTGGTACCTTCACGTAATGCCCCTCATACAACGGCTTCGTGCTAATATGGATTTATTCAAGTGGCAATACTTTTTTATTACCTTTTCTTATCTTAGTTGCATAATTTATTTTTTGTCATCTTCGTGTTGAATTGTAATTTAAACTCGGCCCAATCTTATCCTAAAAGGATTGAGGCGAATACAAAGATTCTATTATTTTTTTTTAATAATTGTAGATTGAAATATAAATTTAAGAGTCATATCATTTCTTTTAGTAATTTATGACATTAAATTTTTGGTTTTCTCTTTGGCTTATCAACTAAATATTTATATTAGACCAACCAAACTCTTTCCTCTTGAGGGTACCAAATGAAATGTTGGTTAGAAATTTAATTTATGTTGATGGTGATTTAATATGGGAGAATGAGAAAATTTGTTAATCGGAATTACAAACAAATTATTTCAATTGGCAATTACAAACTGAAACAATTGACTACAAATGTATTGTTTGGGATGATAATTATCAAGAAAACTCGTTATTGTCAACGAATTATTGCAAAGGGCAATTATCAAGTGAAACTCATTATTACCAACAAACTACTTTAATATGATAATGACCAACCAAAATTTATTATTATCAATGGATTATTTCAGTTGATGATTACGGACCAAAATTTCAACRAATTACTTCGATTAGTAATTACCAACCGCCAAACTCTATTTGTAATTGCCAACTAATATTTCGCTTGGTAGAATTATATAAATAGCTACTGAAAATTATATTGGTAATTTATATTTGTAATTTTGTTCAATTAGCAAATGAAACTTTTGTTTGTAATATTTATACTATTGGTAAATGAAAACTCAGTTGGTGATTTGAATTGAAAAGATCAATTAGCAATTAAATATTGAGTTAGTGAGTTGCAGTTAGTAATTTAAAAATCACTTTTTGGTTGATAACTGTTTACACTAATCTCTTGTCTATAAAATATAATAAGAAAATAAGAGAAATATGTAACAAATAATTAAGCTTATAAATTTGATAAGAAAATGTTACAAACTCTGAAATGTTCTCAAGCCAAAAACTCAATTCGTTGATTTTTCTCTTTGAAATTTTTCAGGAACTTCGTAAATTGATCTCTAGATTTGAACTCTTTGAAATTTTTTTAGAGATTCGCAGTTTGATTTCAAGATTTGGAAAGAAATTTGATGTTCTTTCTTCTATCCTTCTCTCAATATGAATTTCAGACCCTCAATATGAATTTTGGGATTTCTTTCTCTTATGTTTTGACCTCTATATATAGGGAAAGCGAATTGATATGATTGCTCAAAGTCACATTTAAGAGCCRCATGACATTTTTTATCATCAATCAATAAATCCACTCAACATAAATCTTTTCAACATGAATACTATGAATCCACTCAACATAAATCTTTTCAACATGAATACTATGAATCCAAAATAAATATCATCYTTTAACATCAAATTAATTGCATCACAAACTACTAAAGTAGAAGAAAGTCGAACAAAGTACGTAGTTAGTGTTCAACAAGAGCAAAAAATAAATATATTTTTAATTTATAAATAATTTTGGTATAAATATGTATTAGTCAATGGCCATTTTGTAATGGATCTAATTGACTTAGTTCCCTTATCCACAACTTCCTCCATAGTTTGTTTTAGTTCAAATGTCTCTGAAGCATGTGAACAAGATGAGGAAGATGATATGTATGTTGTGGACTTCTCTAAGAAACTAGTGCTAAGCAATCTCATACCGTAGATAACGTTTTCCTTCTTTGATGATCTCACAACCTGCATCCTAATGTCGACCTTTTTAACTTGTGGAGGCTACTCCATTCAAGGTGTCTTGCTAGCAAATAGTGCAAAACCTATATCATTTTAACTTTCTTAATTAATTTGACCAATTTTATTAGAATTTCTTTGGTATCATTGTATAACTTAAGAATCTTGTGTCAAATGTTTATATTTAGAAGTTATACATAATTAAGTGTAAGTTCTAAGCCGTTGCCATCTGAATAGTAAGCTGTAACATGGGAGCAATTAGTATTTACCATATGATGTCTAGCACTGCTCTTACAAAATTAGAGAGCTGGATACAAAGCGCTGTCACTAAGCTGTAGACGACAATCCATGAGCAGGATTAGCGTTATTATTGCCATGCGGCTCTAGTGCATCTTCGCGCAAGGCTAAGCACGTATTTGGCTGTAACTTCCCTGAATTTTTTTTTATTTTACCTAGCTTCAAGAATTTTCACAACCTGTTATAAGCGATCAGTCTTTTTAAGTATGATTAACAGATGTATATTAGCTTTCATTTTATACGATCTCTCGTCTGCCGAAATCAATGCTTTAATCTTATAATGTTGATGAGATACGCGCTGCTTACATCTTGGCTGAACTATTCTTTTGCAAAGGAACTCAATCGCTCGCTTACTTTGCAGCTTTCTTTGGAATCTTCCGAGCCGGCCCCTTCGCAGCCTCTATGATTCTAAAATTTGCGCACTTTTTAGGGTTTTCAAGGACTTGGCGCAGCCTTGAGCCGTGGGTCGATATGACGCGTCGGAGAGGAAAATCCTTATCATCGTTTAACCACTCAGAAAAATACCTAGAAATACGTAGCGCGTACTGCTCATCTATAGTACCTGAGCTTACGCGTCCTAACCGGCTTGAGTTTGTGCCACTGATGATGATTCGCCTGGGGCTGCTGGCCCACGTGCTCAGGTCCGGGCCGCCTCCGCCCCTTCTATCACGTTCCGCCTATCTCATAGGCCCACTCACATAGAAGAAGGGGAACCCTCTCTCCATAGAAGAAACCCGTGTGCAGCGGCCCGCAGACGGAATGCCAAGTCTTGATAAAACTCCATAAAAGCGGCCCTCCTCAATTTTGCAGCCATCAAGCCCTGCCGAGCCCCCCTCCCTCGGTCCAGGTCAGAAGAAACGAATGTTGAACAGCGCTTGAGGGTTCCCTTCTTCTATCAAAGTGAATATTTAGTTCAGAGATTGATTATCAACTCGTATCAACTGACATATTCTTACAGTTATGTACAAAAATGCTTCTATCATGAAGCATTTCATCATAAGGCCCCGCAAACGTCGTCTCCCGGGAACCTACATGACAGTGTATATCTCGCGCGACGAACGCCCGGGCCGCGAATTCGGGGCTCGTAATGGAATAAAACTTCGCTCACCGTCCTCGCATTTGGACTCTCTCGATTGCCTTCCAAATAGTATTCAACGTGCAAGGCTTTTATAGGTCGCTATAATTGATAACACAGGCCATAGCGCCCTCCTTCAGAACGAATGACGAGTTGTCAGTAAAATAAAGGTGTCTGGTAAGCGCGCGGAATCGCGTAGAAATAACAGAAGATAAGAATCAGAAAGAGTTAAGCCTTAAGTATGCCGCCGACTTGTCCCGGTGTGCGCGCGGGGAGTCATGGTCCGGTCTATCAGGCGTCTGAAACTAATTACAGACGTCGTAGCGAAGCATCTATTTACAAGGGCGCCTAATGAATGGCTAAGTCACGTCTAACCCTTAGTGAAGCCTTTGACTCATTTTCGTGTAGCTCGCTTCCTTTTCTCTCCTCCTTTCTGCGCGTCTTACGCAGCATTGTTGGCTTCGCCCGCAGTAGCAGGCGATTAAGGTTTCCTTAGCCGGCTATGGTTAAACTGAATACTCGTTACTTCTGCTGTTCGGACTGAACTCGGTGTGCTCCGCCGCCTCCCACTTCGAAGTCGTCTCTCGAGCCGTTCAAACACTTCTTCTACACGACTCGGCTTCCTGAACCAATATACTTTCCCGTTTGATTAATTATGATTATCTCTTTCTTTCTGAGGGCCTTGCGGGCTTTTCCATTTATAACACCAATAAGCTTTAACATTTGACAGCAGAGACATCTTGTATATGGATAGCAATCGAGAGCAGCTTATCAA
>MEJB01000256.1:27801-50969 GCA_001752375.1 Rhazya stricta | reverse complement strand
TAATTTCAAAATCAAACGGCCAAAAGAGGGGGCGCTTGATTTCAAATCAGAGGCCCAAGAGGCTCATTTCAAAGTTAGACACCACGAAGAGGCTTCGATTTCAAAGTAAAGATGCCAAGCGCAGCGCTTTGATTTCAAATCAAATGTCAAGCAAGGATTCAACATCTTTGTATTGCTGTCAATTTCAAAAACAAATACCCAGAGAAAAGAGCGCCATCTTTATTTTAAGCGACAAATTTGAGAGATAAGAGGCATCTAGCTTTCAAGCACCAAAATTGAGCAAAGAGGGAGCATCTATTTCAAGCCAACTTGGGAACGAGAGAGGCTTCGATTTGCAGACACAATCACTACGAGGAACATTGACTTTGAAAGCCAATTAACTTAAACCTTGAATTTCTTTCTAGATCCCAATGTTTCATGAGGCATCGTCGATTTAAGACCATTAAAATGATTCTGTAAAGAGATTTGCAATCTTCCATAAGAAGGCAAATCGCAAATGATATATTATGAAGATGTAACGAACTTAGATGCGTTTTCTAAGCCCCCTGCTAAGTTTTCCATGAAGAATCAAAGTCAAAATGTAGTTCAGCGTTACACAATCGAATTTGTCAGGTAAGCTCGCTGCAATCAAAGAGAGAAAATTTGAATGTGATAATCGAACTTGCAGTTTAAGCTTGTGCAATCGAAGAGAAATTTGAAATTTTGTAGATAGTTTTAACTCTTATCAAGGAGTATCATGTAGTTTAGGCTCATCCACTAAGGAGGATCTTGAATTCTTTGACGAGGCACTCAGATATTTGCACTCAGGTAGTTTTAACTCTTATCAAGAAGTGACGTGCAGTTTAGGCTCATACACTAAAAAGCTTCTTGAATTTTTTGACGAGGCATTGAATAGTTGCACTCAAACAGTTTTAACTCTTATCAAGGAGTGACGTGCAGTTTAGGCTTATATACTAATGAGCCATTTGAGTTTTGTAGATGTTGAATCTCTTGCTTCAAATTCTGAGGACAGTTTGCCCCCATTTTGAAATTCTAATTTCTTCTCATATTAGTTGACTCTTTGACATGAATTCCTCGACTTTGATTGGCGATAATACTTATTTYCATGTCATGAGCACGGGTAGCTAATTCATCAAAGGCTCCTGCCTGGATTTGTTTCAAAATGTATTGTATGCTCCAGTGCATGCCTTGGATGCATATCTCGATTACAGATTGTTCGGAGAGGCGATCTCTGCAATCAAGGCTTAAAATTCTCCATCAATTAATGTAATCAATGAGGGGTTCATCATTTCACTGTCGAACTCGACTTAATTTAAGCATGCTAACAGTTCTTCAAGTGCTATAAAATCGATTCAAGAATTCCTGCTCGAGTTGAGACTATTAATTGATCCAGGAGTAATATCGTATACCAATCAAAAGCATTACCGTTAAGGGATCTAACAAATTACTTGATAAATAGATCACCTTCAATACATGCATTGTTGCATGTTCAACAGAGTGGGCTATATGCTGTTTCGGATTTCCTTTTACATCAAATTGTTGAAATTTGGGAGGTTGATAACCGATTGGCATTTGAAGACTGCATACCCTTTGATTCTATGGTTTGGCATATCCTTGAGTAGTCTGGCACTTCCTTCATGCTTTTCTTCAATTTTTTTGCAATAATATTCTTCAAATGATTTATCGAAATCAATCCATTAAAAGAAACTTAGATGTTTTGTACTTCCATTGTAGTTTTAGATTTGGCTTCAGATTGATATTGCTCTNAATACATGCATTGTTGCATGTTCAACAGAGTGGGCTATATGCTGTTTCGGATTTCCTTTCACATCAAATTGTTGAAATTTGGGAGGTTGATAACCGATTGGCATTTGAAGACTGCATACCCTTTGATTATATGGTTTGGCGTATCCTTGAGTAGTCTGGCGCTTCCTTCATGCTTTTCTTCAATTTTTTTGCAATAATATTCTTCAAATGATTTATCGAAATCAATCTATTAAAAGAAACTTAGATGTTTTGTACTTCCATTGTAGTTTTAGATTTGGCTTCAGATTGATATTGCTCTTGAGCAACCTTAGCAGATTCAACATCATTTGCAATTTCTGATTGCTTTGGAGCATTTTGACTKGTTTCTCCAATATCATCAAGGTGATTCAACAATTGAGCAAGCGTGATATCTCGCTGTTGGGAGCTTTCTGCAAGTCCTTCCACCAATTTTGGCAAACTTTGCGATTTGTTCTTCTATGGTGGCAGTATCTATCATCATAACTGATACGATAGATGAAGTTGTAGTAGAATTTTCACGACAGGACTTTCCCAATTGCGGATCTTTTTGGTGAAAAATGGTTGCAAAACTTGTAGAAAACTCGCCATCATCTTGTTTGGATGTTTGTGACTTGGGTCCAGGATTCAACGAGGACACGGTCATTCTTATGGCAGATCTAACTCCCATTTCTTGAGGAGGAATGTCCTTGAACATGGGGTTGGAGAATTTGTAGATCTAATCTTCTGAGAAGTACTCCTCTACTTCTTTTCCAGTATCAGATGATGCTCTACTCTGCATCATAGATCCTTTATATGTGGCCGACATGGTTAATTTGGCAACAGTACCAATTGTTGAATGTTTAGAAGTGGTAGCCTTTGAGATGTTGTTCATCGAGGGCCATTGATGAATTTTACTTATTTTTTTTAAGAGAAGAGATGAACAGCAGAGATTGTCCCACTGGGCGTGCCAAAGTTTAATTACAAGAGTCTCTCGTTTGCAAAATAATAATAAGAAAACTAGCGAAATAATGTATTAATTTTATAAATTTGATACGATATGTGTTACAATCTCTGAACTGTTCTTTTGAAAAGAACTCAATTCGTTGATTCTTCTCTTTGAATTTTTTGAGGACTTCGTAGCGTTATCTTCGGATTTGGACTCTTTGGGAGTTTTCGATGGCTTCACAGCTTAATCTCAGGATTTAGACTCTTTGGGAGTTTTTGAGGGCTTGGCAGCTTGATCTTGATATATGGACTCTTTGGGAGTTTCTAAGGGCTTGACAGCTTGATCTCGAGATATGGATTCTTTGGAAGCTTCTAAGGGCTTCGTAACTTGGTCTCGGGATTTAAAGAGAAATTTGACTTCTCTCAACTTGAACTTCTGGTCCTCAATATGAGTTTCTGAACTTTGATATGAAATTCTAGACCCCTTCTCTTGTACTTTGGTCACTACATATAGGTAAAATGAATTAATTTGATTAGTCGAAGTGACACTTAAGAGYGACATGGCGTCACCTGATTCACCAAGCTTTCCTTGATTTCCATTGGTTGCATGCCACATACTCCCTAATTTAATGGGAGCATTTAAAATTAATTTTTAATTATTTAAATGGATTACGAAAATTTAATTTAATAAAATTTTCATATCTACCATTTTGTTCYGTGTTTATTAGTGTATGATATTTGGGGTATTACTAAGCCTCTATTTGAGTTACTATAATCTGAAAATAAGAACAAAATGAATCTGTTTACTGGTGTATTATATTTGGGCATTAGTGAGTCTTTGTTTGAGTTACTATAATTTGAAAAGAAAAAAATGAATCTCATTGAAGTTTTTGAAAGATTTGATTGATTACACTATTTGTATATTTTGGTATATTGTCTGCTATTGACTTTTCAGCTTAGGAAACTTTGGAGAACATCCCTAAATTTCTCTAATGAGTCTATGGCTTATGGGAAGCCTCGGAGATTTTATTTTGGCCTAATTCTAGCGAGTATAATAGCCAAATGTTTTGTTCTATTTTTCTTGGTCCGTATAATAATCTAAGGTTGAGATTAACTTAGTCAAAAATAACTTGTAACCATATGAGCCTCACTCTGGTATCTGTATATTTGGTTTTGTATAGTTATTATAAATATTTTTTCTTGACATTGATAAATCACATATATATATAGATTAAATAAGGTTAAATTGACAGAAATATAGATATAAATATTGTTTATGTTGCAAATATGTCATAACTCTCCTTATGTGACGGAATAAAATGATTATTATAGGGACTAATATGCCAATATAAGTCTCGAAAACTTTTGAAAACAATGTTAGTAAAATATCATGATCAAACAAGCTCTCCTTTCCTCAAAAATGCGCYTATTATGAGAGTTAGAGTTCCTCAAGTCACAAACAAAAGCAAACTGGCGTAGGAGATGAGGTCAAATCGGCACCAGTTCAAGGAGAACAACATTGATTCGAGCTTAGCGAGTCCAAACAGGCAACAGTTTGATGTTTTTTCAGGTCTAATTGATTGCTAGTCGGTTTTTAAGGGGGTTTTAGTTATAAATACTCGAGTTTTGATCAGAATTTGAGAATCAGTCTACGAGACCTAGGAGAACACATTGGAACACTTAGAAGAAGCTTCCTGGAAGGAAAAGAAGACTGGCAGATTGAAGATTGATCGAGCTTATTATCTTTTGTGATATTTTTCTATCTTGATCRCCAATTTGTATTTGTTTTTATACGATTCATGAGGARCTAAATCTTTTATTTTATGACTATGATGTAACTTTTTCGGATGCTATGTTATTGGATTAGACATTTTCCATATTTGGTATATCTATATTTATTGAAGCCTTGTTATTGTTCTTAATATTTAATTGTATGACAAGCCATCATTCAATTATTTCGAATATTTCTTAATCCGATTAGAGATAACACTTTTCCAATTCGGTTAAATAACAAATGTCACAAACTACATGTGAAATAGAAATATATATACATGGTTTGTTCAATTGTTGAGAACCATTTGTTTAATGCGTTTTTCTAGGTTTAATTAAACATAGGRATGCAGCTTAATTACTTAGCAAAATAGATTGTTTAACATATGGTTTCATGAGTTTGGGTGTCAATACTTGATATAATGATATGGAAACATCGCTAAGATAACATAGTGGAAGAATATATGAACTTATGTATCTTAGACTTTTTATCCATTTATTTCTTCTAAATAGTTTTGGGCGATCATCTAGGGTAAATTAGGATCTTTTTAATTTGTTAATTCTCATCTCAATTAATTGGTTGGATAGATAAATTTGAGGACTATAAATGGATGGTAATTAGGATTTAATTCTTTGTAGGATCTATATCTTTTTATATTAGGCAATACAACCTAGTATATTTACTAGGATTTCCTGTATCGAACATTTACTCTTACATATTTATGAATATAAGGCATATGATGTCTTTTATTCTCCCCATAATACATTTAATTAGATGTTTAAATGACATATCCTCCCCAAATTACTGATTTTTCAATAACATAATTATTACTAGTCTCAAAATTGTCCTTTCTCTTTCCTTAAAAAATGTTTTTGGTTGTAATATGCTAATCCAAGGGGGAGAACCCAGCTTTGTTTACTGGGTTTAGTACTTCTTTCCCTAATGTTGATGCAGATAGAAGAACTTTGATTGGGGTAATGGTGATGAGTAGTTTCGATACACAGTGCCAGCACAAGTCCAATACTCATTGGTTTTTTTTTTATTATTCTTTTTGTATTAGAGCCTTTTGAATAAGGAATTATTTGTTTCCCCTATGACGTGAATGATTGATATATATAAATTTCCAAATCAAGATGTTGAGATGGTTAGGGCAAATTATTTTGACTAGAGGATTACTCATTCACTTTCTATTCATTTGTATCAATTTTATTTTGTTATTCCCATTTTAGCCATTACATTTAGAAGTTACTATATATTTATATTGGTGATACTATGAAAATCTAAACCCTCTACACTATAAGAGGTCCTGTTAGCATTAAGGGAAAACCTTTTGGGCACGATCATGTTACAACTCAAATTAGGATATGGTCAACTCAAAATTTTAGGGCGTGACATTTAGTGTTATCAAAGCCTAGGTTAATGATACTAGCCTAACCTGGCCTATTTAAGTAATAAATTGTATCAAGTTTTAATTTCTTTGATAAAAGATGAGCTTCGATGTGTCCCAAAAAGTTGAGAGGCCGGTATTGGCTAAGATATACAAAAAGATATTAAATATTATCTAAATTATAGATAGTTATAGAATATTATTCCTTTATTTATATACCCTATTTATTTTTCATTAATTATTTATTTATTCACTTATTTTAATATTTTTAAAAAAATCACTCAAAGCAGAGACTTTATTTAAATTTGATTTTATTCTATAATTTTTTTTATAGTACGAGGCAATATTGCTTTTCCATATTATTGTAATTATTATTAATTTCTTGGTTAAATTGTTTGTTTGATGTTCATTAGTTGCTTTATTTTACTAGATGAATAATGTAACTGTTAAGCGCATCTCGCGAATATTTGAAACAGTCCTATTGCTACACTTGAATATAATAAGTACGTAAAGGCTTTGGACGAAAATCTAAAACCCTTAGAAACTGAATAAAGGATTTGCTCCAGGAGAGAGAAAGATATGGAAATTAACCAAGGCCAACTTAAGTAGTTGGAGATGGAGATGAAGGGGCTACAAGAAAAATATATATCTCATGGGGTGGCTAGAACAAGAAATTGAAAGACATGTCTGAAAAAGACAGGATGGAAGATGTAGAGAAATTAAAGGCCACAACTGAAGGAGATGAAAGAAGCAGTGGGATGGTTTGGGAGAAGGAAGGAGAAAATGCACTGATAGCTGTTCATCCACTCCCTAAAGAGTTAGAAGAAGTTGAGGGCCAGGGCAAGTAGTAGTTTAAAAAAATGATCATTCTACTATTTTTTTTTTTTCTTTTTTGCTCAGTTTACACAACTCTGAAATGTTACAATTTTTTTCATCTATCTTTTTTGTGTTATGCTTCATTCCAAATTTGTGTTATTTCGTTGTGAAATAAAGTGGATCGTTCTTTTGTTATTAAAATCATCATTATTAGGTGAAACGTTCTCTTATCTACCCTCGTCAACTTTCATATTCATCTAGTTATTTTTCTTTTACTTCCTTTACAACAATAAACAAATAATTTTGTTTTATTTGTACATGTCAAATCTTTACAAACTTTGAGCAATTACATCATTGCAAGTTTAAAGGATTTTGTGACATTCTCTCTCTCTCTCTCTCCTCTCTATAATATATATATATATATATATATTATATTGTTCATTTTTCCCTCCTTTTGTTATAAAAGTATATAGTCACCTACATTCTTATACTTCAATCAACATACTTCACCCCTGTTTTTGTGTACTTTGGGAATATGACTCACAATGACAAAACGTGGATGAAACTTCTCGAAGGCTTGTAGGGAAAATCAGGCTATGCTGGGAGTAGCTCTGAAATGCATCTTTTATTAGCTTCACAAGCGTGCAAGATGAATTATTAGGAATGGGGCATCAAATTCATTCTCGCGCGTCTGAAGCTCTAATCTGGTCCTGCATCAGGGCTTACAAGAATGACGGTCGTAATGACCAATGATGGCTTAAGTCCTGTGTCCAACAACACATAAGGTAATTTGGATGAGCAAAGAGGTGCGAGACAACTAACTCGCCCCCCCCCCCAACAAGAGCGAGATCAGCATGGGTAATCTTTATTTGATAGATCCATTTCCGTAATTTTTCAATGTAGAATTATAAACTTCAAAGACTAATTAAATTCTTATGTTGAGATGTTTTCGTTCTGATACTTATTTTGTTCCTTAAACCATTAGATTTCTTACAAATATACTGAATATCTAGCCTATTTCTGTATTTATGTCTCTTAATCTTTAGTGTATATTTATATATATACCTTTTTCTATATTTTTTTTATTAGTAAACAAAAAGAGATTAAAGAATTTCTAATAATATTATTAAATTTTTTTGTACTTTAATCTTTGAATAGATTTCTTTAAAAAAAAAAAAAAAAGGGGAAAGGAATTTTTTTCCAATTGGACAAAAAAATGTTGTCTATTCTCTATGCGAATATTTTTTTTTAATATATTTGGGAAAAATGCAATTCGATGTACTTTTGTTTATTAGCAAGACATTTAAAATGAAAGTATACTGAATAAATGTAAAAGTGAAAAATCAAAAAATACCTTTTAAAAGAAAATTATTTACTGTACAGGAAAGTTGATAGAAATACATAATTCTTAGTCTCTAGAAATTCAAGGAAAATGTTTATATATTTTCAAAAGACAATCTCATATATATAAGATGAGTCCTTGCATTCTGCCGAASTTGAATTCAATAAAYAAAAATGTCACGAATTTTTTGCATGCTTGGTTTTGGATAAAAATAAAAAAGTATATATAATCTTCTGCCAATCTGATTCCCAGTTGCTCAACAGGGTTGAGAGCAGAGACAATCACCAAATCTCAGCATGCTGTGAGCTAGTGCAATGAGAGAGAGTACTATTACACCTGCTCCATTGACTTCGATGWAAAAGAAATAATTATTATTATTCCTAGTCCTTGTCTGACCAATACTATATAGCAGCCGACATTGATTACCAATTCCTCTCCCAGGAAGACACAAGTAGCTTCATTTTTCTATTTTGGCCACTAGACGTAAGGCATTTTTCTTGTGCATTGTAAGACCAGGCAAAACATCTGTGTCGATGTCTTCTTTTATGACCCCAGAAGGTAATTCCCAGTCAAAGGAGTTAAGAAGATTGGCAACGGCAAGCTCCACTGTTAATAGCCCAAGGGACATTCCAGGGCAGCCTCTTCTACCGGCTCCAAATGGTATTAGTTGAAAGTCCTGTCCTTGCAAATCAACTGGACTCTCAACGAACCTCTCGGGCATGAACTCCTCTGGATCTTTCCAGTACTCAGGATCTCTTGCAATTGCCCATGCATTTATGAATACAGTGGTTTCTCGAGGAATTTCATATCCATCTATGGTGCAATCTTGCAATGTTTCTCTTGGTACCAACAGTGGTGCTGGAGGGTATAATCTCAAGGTTTCTTTAACCACTGCCTTAAGATAGGGTAGTTTTTGGGAGTCGTCTTCGTCTAAGAATTGTTTCTTTCCTATAACCTCTTTTATTTCGGCTTTTGCCTTTTTCATCACAGCAGGATTCTTTATGAATGCTGTCATTGCCCAAACAATCGTTGCTGCATTTGTATCTGTCCCACCGAAAAACACATTCTGCAACAATAACAGGAAAATAATCTGCAAATGATCCCCYACTAAAAACCAAAAAGGGATATGCTATGAGAAGGTTGATGATTACCATTAGCATCGCTTTGATACGGTCCTTTGTAAGATATAGTGAAGTTGATTTATCTTGCTGAAGATTAAGCATGATATCGATAATATCTCCTTCCATTGACTTGGGTCTATTGGGATCGAGATGCTCAATGATAAGTTCTTGATAGAATGAATCCATCTGGTTGAAAACCCTCTCGAGTYGAGATAGCATTCCTGTGAACTTATCAATCCAACCCATAGAAGGAAAATAATCGGAGACGAAAAGGCTCCCAAACATAGCCTGAGATTCATGAACAAGATCATAGAATTTCCTTATTTCACTTCCTTCCCCATCAAACCTCTTTCCAAAACCAATTCTACATATCACTGTGCTGGTCAGAGATACCATAGTCTCACTCAAATTGATGATTTGRGACAAAGAAGCTTCTTTTGATATCTTTCTAATCATTCGAGATACTTCATCTTCGMGAATTGAGCGAAATGACTGCACTCTTTTGCTGCTCAAGAGATGCAAAACACAAATCTTTCTCATTTCCCTCCATTCTTCATTATAAGGAGCAAAGGCGATATCCAAGCCATTGTACGATAACTTCCTCTGCCCGAGCATTTTTGGCCTGCTACAGAAAATCAAGTCATGGTCCTTCATGACCTCCTTTGCCATTCTTGCAGAAGAAACCACAAGTGCAGGGTTCGAACCAAGCCTGATGGAAATAAGAGGACCATACTTTTCCGAAAGTTTCCAAAAGAATTTGTGAGGAGCTGAACTATCAAGCTGGTGCAAGTTTCCRATGAATGGAAGGCCTGGAGGACCTGGTGGATGAWGTTTTCTTGAGGATTTTCTGTTCTTTGGAAGAAGAAGTAGAAACAGTGGGGAAATGAGTAAGAGAAGCACAAAGAACTGTATCATTTTAAGAAAGTTGGTATTAATCTCTGGTCTCTTTGGAAAACTTGTGAGAGAGGTGCTTTTAAATAGGCATCCTTGTGAGGACAGTGATTTGAATATTTCTTCATAAAGTAGTTTTTTAACTGAATCTGGAAGAGAAAATAGAAATGGGTACTGTTTCAATTATTATAGTCTATACTGATTAGAATGAAATTAGAGATTAAACATGTGGCAAAAAATTTAAAAAGTACCCACATATATTGATACAGTTTATCTGTGCAAAACTTTTTCTTTGCCTACTCTCTCAAATGTCCGTTAGATTTATTGATTTGTTTGGATTTTGAGTTTAAAAAATTAATTTCTTAATTGAAAATCATCAAAATAAATTAAAACTTTTTTTTCCTTATTACTTTATGCATGAAAACAAAGGCTAATGCTGAAACGCGGACGATAACATCGAGCACCACAACCCTTGAGTCACTGTGGGACACGTGCCATGGAGCGGTCCTTGCACGACGTTTAGTGTAGTGCATTCGCCATGTCAGCCAGTAAGCGATATCTTTTTATTAAATATTTTTACTTTTTGTATTTTTATTTTTTGACTTTTCATTAATTTTTTCTCTCTTAAATTTTGTTTGTACTAATTTTATTTATGTTACTTATGTATGCATATTCTTTTCTTATTAGGTTAATTTATTTATGCAGCACTAATTGTTGCCACTATTACATGAAAAGTTTTATCTTTGTACATTATATAATTTGAGATTTATATATTATAGGTCATTTTAAATTTATATCATTAAAATTTTTTATTYAGTATTTCTTCATAGGCAGTTACCTTGGTTTTTATGTAGAAAGCAAAAAAGAAAGAAAAATTCAATTTTCTTTTGATAATTTTAAYTCTAAAAGTTACTTTTTTACCTAAAATTATCAATTATTATGATATTTTATAAGGTGTTCAAATCAACAGATTTGATGGAAATTTTAGAGCGAATGAAAGAAAATGTTATAAAGAGWTAAAATATGATAGAAATGTCAATCTTTGTGCTGTGTTTAGCAATGAGAAAGATCATGTTTAGAAATTAAATTGTGTCATTTAGTAATTCCAATTATGAAATCTTCCATTACGTTTAATATGCTATCCTTTTTATCTTTTTTTTTTTAAAGGTAAAGTAAAACTCTTGCCTATTTGCTAATTAAATAATTCGAAAGTAGGAGTTTGTAGTTAGCCAAAGCAATTGGTATATCTAGGAGACCATATGCATCATCTGTGTCTAGCTCCTCTAACAATCACTTCATGAGGCTTTCTTCATCCTTAACCGTTCTCCTATCGATTCCCGCTCTAATTAATTGGTCGCTTTCCACTCATTCCCCCTAATGGGAAATAACATGTACCACACTTCCTCTATCCTCACTAGTCCGACGGCTACCGCCAAGGAAATGAAAAGAGGGTCCATTAAAAATCAATAGAGTTCCTACCACATTTAYTACCCATTAAAATTTAAGAGGTCATTGAGAAGTAGACACCAAGGATATTCAATTTTTTTTWAGTCAAAATTGTTAATTTTAAATTTATTAATATTAGTTCACATTCATTTGATTAAAATTGTAGTCGTAAACTCTCACATATAATGGATGACTTAACCTTGAAAGAATTATTGTTGATGATCGCGGTGATGTTCATAGGCTTTTTTTAATAATTTCTTTTAAAAAAATAAACCTAATGATCCTTAGTTCAAATGTTATTGATAGTGTGCAAAAATTGTCTAGAGGACTTGACTATTCTGATTGTAGCRTACTAAGCTTTTCAACACARYAAGCTTAGGCTTGAGTTCCAGTTAATTAGCCGTGTAATCGACTCGTTGAATCGATAGTAATTTCTTTKTCTATATGCGGGATTCTTGAATTAGCTTTAATAAGTCCTCACAAAGTGTGCAAACGAAACATGCTAACCAAAAAAAAGTTTTTATATGTGTATGTTTGTGGCTAAGAAAATAGCAAAGTGAATCTTCTACTAGATCAAGGAACGAACAAATCAAGACAAGCAAGCAAACGTAATTTGCAAAACCTCACATAGTATAAATATGTAACTAAGATAATTGAAGCTAATCGAGTGATTATGTTGAAAGATGCCAAATAGTAGAAAGATGCAACTTAGTTACCTTAGACTAAATAAATGATTATGCTTAAGGATGCCAAAGAGCAGAAAGATATAACTACGTTAGCTCGGACTAAATTAGTGATTTTTGCTAAATAAGGAAATGATGCAGTTAATAAGATAAAACAAGTTGAGTAATCCTATATGACCTAAAAAGCTATAAAGTAAGCATAAAAGAAAGCAATAAAGAAATTGAATATGTTACAAAATTATACTATCAAGGCTGAAAATACTTATCATCTAAGAAAGCAAATAAGTGAATCTATATTATAAGCATTGCAAGAAATAAGAATACAAGACTAGCCTAAAAGTAAATAATCAATTAACACTAAAAAGCTAATCATAAAACTAGTTATTAAATGAAAAAAATAGATAAAAATAAAGATAATATGCTTGATTATTGAGTTGATTGGGGTTTTCTCTRCTTTCTTTCTTYTTTATTTATACTCCTTTGTGCAACATTCTTTTGCCTTATGGTCGTCGAGAAAGTCGRTAACTATTRTGCCATTTTCCCTTTTTCCTGCTATTTTCTCGACCCACATCCGATTCAATCAGTTATTTAGTTGATCATGCCCCTTGATCTTCGGTCCGGTAGTTATGGTCTTAATTGGTTATAAAACCTATTTTTTGATCTCTCGCTCTTTATGTCAATTTGACTGACTTTTTTCTCTTGCTCCTCGGCCGTCCTTTGATTTGTTCCTTACTTAGATTTTCATTAGCCGTTGAGTTTCTCATCCATTTTTATTCCTTTTTCTTTGGACTTGTGTTTGATTTGACCTTGTTCGACTAGCTATTGCTTCCTACTTAGGTTGTTGATGTTAACTATTTTTAAGCGTCGACAGTTATTATATAACCTCTCGAATTTAGACATTGTGCAAATAAAACGTAGTTTTGGGGAGTATTGCTTCTTTGGGAATACCTCTCGGCTCATAACTAAACATTCACGTATAGAAATTTCAGATATYTGTGATTATTTTTACTAAATTTATTGATCAAATTTTAAATCAATATGTCATAAGACATAATAATGGTTAACGATTTGGGTTAAACAACAATCTTTTTAAGTTAAAAATTATTAGATAAATTAAAACTCTTCATTTTTTTTATAAATGCAAAAATCGACGTCACAAACCACTGCAATGACGGAAGCCATTGCATTAGAAATGAACATAGTGGTTAGGGTTTTTGCGTTAGTCATATACACTGTATATGAGTATAATGTAAAGACTAGTGAATGATTACTGACATATTTTATTTTTTTTCTTTATGAATGCTGATGCTTTACTTTACTGAATGACAAAGCAATCATTGTCAGATTGTCACAAATTTTTGAACTATTTATAATGTTCAACGAATTGCATTTCATCATTATTGATTTTTTGATCTAGGACAATATTCTCGAACCTAAAACTTTTACTATTTTAAATTTCTCATGAATAGAATTTTAAGCTAGCTACTTTGATTCATATGTGATTATCTACTCAATCTTTTTCTACTCCAAGTTTTATTGCACTTACCCTTTCTTTATTTTTGATTTTTCTTCGAACCATTAACAATTTTTTATTATAAATATCAAACCACTGAATTCAACCATTGCAGACATTTAGATTTTATATGCATTAATAACGGAAAGAGCATTGAAAAATAGCCACCAAGACATAATTAAAAATAAAGCAAAGTTTTTTTTTTAATGTAATTAAGCAAAGTTGTTGGTTATCTAAATTTATTAGAGGGACAAGTTGTATTCTGATTTTTTCCTATTGCAGCATCTATAATTGTTATGATCAACCTTAATATCCTGTTTATCAGAGGGATGACTGATCTGGCATGAATCACGTTTATTTTATAATGCAACGAGGATTTATTGTTTCCTGAAAGTCATTACCACAGTTTCGTACAACTGTAAATCGATTCAGACCCACCACACAAAATTCTTGCAGGATTAACAACTTTTTTTTTTATGAAAAAACACTCGTAATTAAATAGCTGAATCAATTGAAAAATAGACTATTCCTTACTTTGATTTTACTTACGATGAATTATTAAATATGATTTAATAGGAAGTTCAAAAAGATCATCAAGATCTTAAATGGAAACTTAAGACTACCAATTTTGAATTAGGATCACCTTGTAACAAGTCGATATAACCCTCCAAAGTGTTCTTTTTCCATATTGTAGTGGAAGATGTAGAAGACCCGAAATCAAACCTAGAAATAAATCATACAGAAAGAAGAATAGTTGTTATAAAAATTTCATAAACTCTCAAAATGACTTCTAGAAAAAATTATCGTTCATCTTATAAAAAAAATCTGCATGAAAAGTCCACAAAAACCGAGTACTTTGAAATATAAAGACATAGAATGTCATAAATTTCGGAAAGGTACATACTTCTAGATATTGCAAACTTAATAGGAAACTTCATGAGTTGCAATTAAAAGAAGAAGTCTTGGATTTCAAATATTTTTTTACAAAGTATGGATTTTGAAACTCTTCTCCCTTTAAAATCCTTATCAGAGAATGCATTACAAATACATGTGTGAAGGAAATTCCTCAAGTTTAATGAGCTATGAGGAGATATTCTTTTRTATACAGAAGATACATGGTAGCTATACACTTATAAATATGGAAATAAATAAACTGACAAAAATAAACTGCTACAATCATGGATAATTATTGGTATCTTGGATTGATTACGAACTACTATAATTGTGGAGAATTAATRGTATCTTGGTCATAAGCAGAGGAATCAGATTGTCCTCTAATATGCCCCTCAAAGTTGGCGTGGTAAGAAGAGGGAAAACACACATGCCACGATGAAATAAAAACTGCAATTTGGCCACCCCTTTTGTGAAAACATCGGCCAGCTGTAGATGTTAGGGGACAAAGTTGAGACTAATAACCTTTTGAGCAATAAGTTTCCAAAACAAAATGATAGTTAATATCAATATATTTGGAGCGAGAGGGAAAACACACATGCCACGATGAAATAAAAACTGCAATTTGGCCACCCCTTTTGTGAAAACATCGGCCAGCTGTAGGTGTTAGGGGACAAAGTTGAGACTAATAACCTTTTGAGCAATAAGTTTCCAAAACAAAATGATAGTTAATATCAATATATTTGGAGCGAGATTTGGTAATCGGGTTGAAAGGAATGGATATTGCMCTAAGGTTGTCCATAAGAGTCTCGGAGGGGAGGAAAGTGTGATAGGGAATTCTCGAAAAAGTTAAACTGTCTATGAGAGTTCCGCACCCACAAAGGGCAAGAGCACGGTACTTGGCCTCWGTACTAGAACGGGCAACGATAGTTTGCTTTTCAAAACACCATGATATTAAGTTTTGACCAAGATAAACAGTAAATTGGGTGACTGAGCACTGAGTGATGGGACAACTTTCCTAATCAGCATCAGAATAGCTTAGCAAAGTCTGAGAGGAGTCCTTACAGAGTTGCAAGCTACTATGCTAGRTGCCTTTGACATACGGTAAAATACACTTCAACACTTCAAAATGATCAATAGTGGAAGCATGTATACATCGACAGATAGAGTTAACACTGTAGGATAAATCTGGCTCTGTAATAGTCAAATATTGCAATTTGACAACTAGAGAACAAAACTGTGCAGCAWTTGAATAGAGAGCACCAGAATCAGATAGATGAGGTCCCACCAAAAAAGTATGATAGGCTTGCAATCAACCATTTCTGCTCTAGTCAACAGATGAAGGGCGTATTTAGCTTCGCTTAGAAAAAGGCCCTTGTCATTTCTACAAAACTTCAGATTTTGTCAGTTCTTTAGTAGAAACATCTTTGGCCAGCCGATCAAAGAGAGAATCCAGCATAGAAGAATTGCTGCCTGTTATTACCATATCATCGACATATAGGAGAAGATAAAAAACACCATGACGATTATGATAGACAAAGAGGGAGGAGTCTGCATGACTAGCAATAAACCCAAAACCAAGCAAAAATTGGCTGAAACACTGAAACCATGCTCGAGGAGCGTGTTTAAGGCCATAAAGAGCACGTTGCAAGAGATAAACATGAGTTGGGAATTGTGGATCAATGTAGCATGGAGGTTTCTCCATGTAGACATCCTTGGAGAGAAACCCATGAAGAAAGACATTTTTGATGTCGACGTCAAGGCCAATTATTCATAGCAGCAAGGGACAAAAAAATGCGAAGAGAAGTAGGTCGAATAACGGGATGAAAAGTTTCTTGAAAATCAATACCATGCTTTTGAGAAAAATCTTCCCCAATTAGACGAGTTTTGTGACTCTCAATGGATCCGTCGACACGAAGTTTAGTCTTAAAAATCCATCGACAGCCAACAGCATTATGATCAGTTGAACGAGGAACACATAGCCATGTGTTATTGTGCTTGAGAGCAGCAATTTCATCATCTATTGCCAAGAGCCATGCTAGATGCTTAACAGCTGACTTTAAAACCATGAGGCTCTTTAACCGCAAGATGTACCTGAAACCATTGAAGAGGCAGTGRAAGCACATAACGAATGAATAATGCGAAGCTTAACAATACCATCCCGAGCACGAGTTATCGTGGGGAGCGTAGAGGTAGACGGTTGGACAGCTATGGAAGATGCAGGTAGAGGGACAACAATGCTAGTTCAGGCGAAGAAACGGGAAGAGTGGGAGAGAAGGCATGAAAATGGGAGTTGAGTCATCACAAGGAGCACAGTGTGGAGATCGAACTGGAAGCGGAAGTCACGCCTATGGGTAAATGCTTGTCACAAGGAAGAAAACTATCATAAAGGTCAGTAAAAGTGACATAATCGGTGCCAACTGAAGAAGGAACAGYGGAAATAGCATAAGGAAAATAATCCTAAAAAAGTGAACATGGCGAGACACATAGACCCGTTTGGTTTTCTTATCCAAGCAATTAAAACCCTTATAAACAGAACTACAGCCGATAAAAATACAAGGAATAGACCGAGGAGATAATTTATTAGGCATATAATCATGTACGGAGGGAAAACAAAGACAACCAAATGTATGAATCAAAGAATAAGAAGGAACTTCACCATATAGAATATCATGAGGAGTCTTGCCATCAAGAATGGGCGATGGAAGTCGATTGATGAGATAGCATGCCGTGGAAAAGGATTTGACWCAAAGATGAAGAGGTACATGCGAATRAMACATCATAGTGAGACCAGTTTCAGTGATTTGACAATGCTTTCTTTCTGCAATGCCATTCAGRTTAGGAGTATGAGGACAAGCTATATGTTGTACAATACCACACTGATGAAGAAAAGAAGTAAAATGGTGGTTGGTGAATTCCGTCCCTCCATCAGATTGAAAAAAAAAATTGATTTTACAGTCGAATTGGTCCATGACATACTGGTGAAATTAGAAAAAGACTTCCCAAAAAAAAAAAAAAAAAAATCTGATTTATGTTTTAAGGGAAAAAACCAATTAAAATGAGAGAAATCATCTATCAAAACATAATAGTATTGATAACCAGATGGAGAGGGAATCGGCGAGAGACCCCATAAATCGCAATGAATCCTTTCAAATAAAAGAGAGCGACGTGATTTAAATTTAGAGAAGGCAACCAATGACTTTTGTCCTAATTGACAAACCAAAACACGGTTTTGAGCTAAGATTGCTTTTATCAGAAAGTGTTATTACACCATGCTTATTCGAAGAGGAAACAATGCGAAAAGAAGGGTGTCCTAAGCATGCATGCCAAATGACAGAAGATGCATGAAAATTACATGGAGAAAGACTAGACAAAAAACTTCCATGGCCACGATCAAGAATATAAAGCCTTTTCTAACCATCGCTCGACTCCTACCACCATTCTTCTTGCTAGATCCTGTATGGTAAAATCGGAAGAAGAAAATGTGTCTGAACAATTGTTCTCATGAGTTAACTTACTATGGACAATAGATTTTTAGTAGTCTGAGGAACAAGAAGAACATCAGACATTTGTAACGGATGAGAAGCAACAGGAGAGGAGATAGAACTAATGCGAGAAATAGGTAAAGATTGACAGTTACCCACAAAGGCCCGTTTATTACCAGTGTAAGGGACAAATTTATCAAGAGCACCAACATCATTTATCATGTGCGAAGTTGTCCCCGTGTGTGCTTCCCACTCAATACCTTGAGAATCAACAAGGGAGATGGCAGCAAATAGTGCAGTGGACCGTTACCCACGAAGGCCCGTTTATGACACTTCTTCGCCGTGTATCGTTCTTTATGACACCATTTGCAAGTGGTTATATAGAGGTCCTAGGAGACTGGCCTTTAATAGCATCAGGAGAGGTGCTAGAAAAATTTGCATATGTAATTAAACTTCACTCATATAAGTATATACGGTCTAMATAAGTAATATAAAGTRAATAGAGTATTATTCTYATGAGGATTGATAGTTCAAATAGTGCTCTAAATTCCTATTATAGTCAAATGGTTGTTTGATGATTGTCAAGAAAGTAAATCAAAATGAACTAAAGTTGTCTAATTGCTAAAAGATCATGGCGAACTTCACACGAGATGATTCAAGAGGTAAAATATGTTCAAGAGGTAAAATGAGTTAGAGTTAAGAATTCCTATCATACTAATGTCCAAAAAAGACTCACAATAATGCTTCAACAATATGTTGCAGCATTACTATGAAGGTATGATAGCAACAAAAACGTAAACCAAGACATGTAATGATTTCACCCTTTCAATTTGTTGGTTCTGCTCCTGTTTTACTAACTTGTTCTACCTGTCATACTTACTTAGTTTAAGAAACCCAAAAAAATATTCAAGTCTTTATTGATTTTTATGAATTAAACATATAAGTCTAGAGTGTTTATTAAGGACATATTCTAAAACATCCAAAATCCATATATATTTAAGATTTTCACTATTTTAACTCCTTTTGGGCTTCAAGTAGCCATCGCAACCACCATCAATGGCCAAGAAATAGTGGTTGCACAACCATAAATACACTTGAATATAACATTAATAAAGAGTAAACATTCCTCAAAGCATTTAATAGAGCATTTAGTACATTAGTTTATCAAAGCTCTAGCTTTGAGAAGGTTAAGAAAATACACAATATTGATGCTCCAATCTCAAAATACATCTCAACAATATTAAGAGAAGGAGAAACAAATTACAAAACGGTTTAGTTGAAGCTAATTGGTGAAATCTCATGAAAACTTCTTTTTCTTCCTTCAAAATTCTTCCCTCTTTTTGCTTTCTTTCTCTATCCTATTCTCACGAAAGTCCTTCCATGTGGCTGCCGCTAGATCCAAATGTCTCTGTTGAAAGTCCACCCTTGTTATCTTATGTCCGAATCTTCATTTGGAAGCTTGGTAGAAAGTAGCCCTAATAGCATAAGACATTTGTCAAGATTTTATTCATCAATGAACCTACTTATTCTTTATGCCTTTTTGCCTTTTTGTTTTATGCTTTTTGTCTTTTTGCTTCCAGGATATTTCTTCTTCATATGAGACTACTCCTCTTTCAAATTATTTTGGCTTCAGACGTCTCACTCTCCTTGTTGCAAGTGCTTTTTTGTTGCAGCAGACTGCTATAGCAATGATCAATATTTGGGCTCCTATCAATTCTTCATCATGTAACATTATAATTCACATATAGAATCATTCCCTGCAAAATAAAACAATTTTCTTCAATAAAGGTTCATGAATACTCCAATTTTATAATTTAGCAAGAATAAGATTACTTATTGAATTTAGGCAATGTAAGACAAAAAAACACAAAGTAGTGCTTTAATCTATTAAAGAGGGTAAAATTAGGTAAATACATACTTGTAAAATCAATAAATTTTCGCCCATATTAAGAGGCTGGATTGAGACGATTAGAAGATGTACCACGTTGGACAACCATAGCCGACTGAGAAGAAGAATCCTTTGAGATTGACCAAGAAAAAGCTCATGGCCGATGGCTTTGGGAACCAGATTGACAAAAGAGGGCAGTGGTAACTGTGGCATCAACTGATTTGCCAATAGGACTAACTTGAAAAATTGTTTAAATCAGAACTCTAAGGCCACGAGAAACCAATGTACATTATCTGTGTCATCACTGATTTGCCAATAACACTAAGTTGATCACGTAACAATCGGAAAGCGCTTGCATATTCAGCAACGCCACGAAAGCCATGTTGCAAGTTGAAGATCATAATTTTGTTGGAGTTGTCTAGTCTTTGAACTATGAGAAAATAAAAACTTCAAGAGTCAACCAAGCACCACGGGTTGTAGTGCAATTAACAACTTCAGCCATACATTCCTCAATGAGAGAGGCATACAGAAAGCTGAGTACAATGCTATCCTGTGTATGCCATGTCTTGTACGTAGGGTTAGAAACAAGATCAACTTAAGCCGGGGGTGCAGATAATACCCATCAAARTGGCCGAAAAGATCTTGCTTTCAAGCAGGCAACAAATCGGTAACGCCACAAAATGTAATTTGTGGGAGTGAGTTTGATGGTCAACATGTGAACCATTGTATTGAGCGAAGCTTAAAAATATTAGATTCGGCCATTGGAAAAAGACTTAAAGAGGGTTTACCTATTGGCTTTGATACCATGAGAAGAAATGCCTCAAGCTTAATGTGCTGTGAGGAGATTTATATACAGAAGATACATGGTAGCTGTAGACTTTCAAATATGGAAATAAATATACAAACAAAATAAACTGATAGAATCGTGGAATTACTGATATCTTGGACTGATTACAAATTGCTACAATTGTGGAGAATTAATGATATCTTGGTCATAATCAGAGGAATCATATTTTCCTCTAATAAGATGAAATAAACATTTCTAGTTCATCCCTTGATTCATTTACTCTAGAAGACCAAATAAATGTCTTAACAAAAGAACAAAGGAATAAACACTCTTAGACGTAGTAAAATACATTAGTGATCCTGTTCTTCAAAACCAATATTTAGATAAATTTTTAGTCACTCTTTCCAATAAGAAAGAACAAAAATCTTTAGTTCTTCCAAATACTTATAATCTTACAAGTACTCTTAATAAATAAAATAAGACAACATCCTCCTCAAGTCTGCTCCTTCTGAAAGAAATTAAATAAATTAAAAAAACTAAAAGAACTCATAGCAAACAACAAACGATCATGAGGTCATTCAATTCCTTCTCCTCCAAATCCCAACCAACGTCCATCTGATTTTTAAAAATTCTGAACCCTGAAATCCATCCAAAATAAGGATAGAAAACTGAAAACATGTTCCAGAAGATTTTCCTTTGTATTACAAGAGACAATCACTTCACATGAATACATTTATCAAAATTACAAATACAATTTACTACAGACTTCTGCAAAGTTACCAACCGGCAGATGTTAAATCCCTATTCGAGCACACCGGGCAATCGTTCTCCCAAAACCCACCAACCTTCGTCAACAGAATCACCAACCACACACTAACCAGCATGCAACATCACCACTCCTACCCCCAACCCCCGCATGCACGACACTCCGCCAAAGGGTCTGAAGCCCTACTCCATTCCTCACACTCATATACACCACACACTTCAACTTTGTTCTGCGAGATAATCACTCACGTCATAACTCATCCACTCTTCACGCGAACTCCTTCATCACACACCTCACACACCATGCATCATCAGCAGTAAGCTAATGATCTACTTTGTTCAAATCTAAGTACCTCTATTTTGTTCAAATCTAAGTATAAGAGACTTATATTTCCATTCCTAGAAAAACCAAAAATAAGAAGTCTTAATCTAATTAAAGCTTGTTGATGTAGAGTGGATATTGGCGAAGGCTAAAATGGTAAATTTACACGTCTGGCACTCGGTGTTAGAATTCTAAGTGTGATATCTTTTTGGAAAGGAAATGGCAAGATGAGTAAGACTAATTGCCTTGTATACTTTAAGTCGGTTCTTGGGCACCCRAGGTCGTTAAGTACCTCTAAATTGAGTTTGAAGCTTTTACTCCTTTTTAGACTTTTTGGTAATTTCTTATTTTAATTAATTAGGCTTTTAGATTAATTATTTTAGTCTTAGGATTAGCATCTTCCCTATTTAAGGGATTATGCTTGTAGTTTGATTCAAATATTATTATCAATTAGATTTAAGATTTTCTTTCAAATCTCTCTGATAGATTCCTTCCAGATTTGTTTCTTATCTGTTTATCGCTTTTAAACTTTGGTACTTTTCGACTATGTAACTTGTTCTCTATACATCAAAATACTATAAATAATATTATACATAGTAAGACTTTCCGATTTATATAATCCCCAAAAAAATTACTTTCTTCCTTAAATAGAAGAAAACCTTCAAGATCCTAAGATTAAAAATAAGATCTCTACTATTCCTTCGTTTTTAAAAGTATGTTAGAAAAGAGTAAAAYAAACTGACCAAGGAGATAATAAATTGGTCTAAAATTATTATTAAGTGACATTTATACCCTTCCATTGGAAAAGAAGCAAATTGATTGCATGAGAGAAAAAATGTTGACTTATGGTATTGATTTGAAAATTAAATAAGGGTGAAGATGGAAATGAATATTTTACGGTGTCTTGATAAGTGGGATGTAACATACTTTCAAAAACAAGAAAAAAAACTATATTGTAACATACTTTCAAAAGAGAGGGAGTATTCAAAATCTTTTTGAAAAGAACTTTGTTATGATCTTCCAAATGCATTTTGGAATAGGAAACAAYAGATAGTTGATCATCCTTATGAAAACAATTTTAATGAAAGACAAATTCCTACTAAAGCATGTCCCATACGAATGAAAATAGAGTAGGAACAACACTGCAAAAGAGAAATTCAGGATTTAGAATCCAAAGGCCCCATTATAAAATCTAGATCACCTTTGAGTTGTGCTACAACATTTTATATTAATAAAAACTCAGATACAGAACGAGGCACACCAAGGTTAGTGATTAACTATAAACCTTTAAATTCAACTTTAAAATGGATTAGATATTCAATACCTAATAAGAAATAAATACTTGCAAAAT
>MEJB01000254.1:18358-56871 GCA_001752375.1 Rhazya stricta | reverse complement strand
CTATGCTACAATCAATAAATATAATCTACTTCCACTGTTCCCTACTTATGACCTACTATATCTACTACCACTGTTACCACATCCAGACTATACAGTTTTTTAATGACTGAAGGTCGTGTATCGAAGCGGTTAAAGGTGGAAGAAGTCAACTCTCTAACGTAAACAGACTCAACAAACTACCGTGGGACAAGTGCCTTAATACCCTTTTCTGCAACTTAATCTTTTTAAATGGGTAAAAAATTACAGATACATTAAACACCAGTCGCTTCCACGATACCCTTATGTTTTTTTGTTCTCGCACAAACTACAACAACTCTCAAACGTATAAAAAACGTAACCCATTGGTAACCCTCTCTCTTGTTTTACTGGAAGCGATTCTCTAAGATCCATAACTACAACTCTTAATCGAAACTGTGTATTTCTTAGTTACAGGGTGTACACTAGAGTCGCTGCCGCTATGTAGGTAGTAGCTTAATACTTTACTATCGGAGGATTTAGGATATGCAATTATATGTCATGCCATGAAGTTCTATAGTGGTACTTCATGAAATAACAAAAGGTAACAGGACGATTAAATACAACCTATGAAGCTAATTATGTAATTATATTACGTTAAAAAATAGTACATCCTAACGAACATGTTACTAGCTCTGCACGTAAGACCGAAGCGAGCACGACGCATCTTGGCTTAACTCGGTGACATTATCCTTTTTATCACGTATAAAATAGTTCTTACAAGACGCGCCAACCGCACGCTAGACACTCATCACCGAAAACACATACAGATGTGCCTCTTACCCTACTTCATAAGTTGCTAACGTTAATTCGTTCACAGGATTATCTTAAGGAAAAGTTAGTTGTTCAATTTTTAATAAAGTAAATAAATAGCTAGGTAAAGTATTCAATACACGTACATACAATTCACACAACTGTCACTCAGATAGAATCGAATTTCAATGTTAACGAATTCGACGTCCATTCTACTATAGGAACAGCTAGAGGCTTATAGGTTTGTTGGACCTGTCGATCGTGGTAAGTTCCCGTATGCAATAGGAGCATCGCTGCGAAAATCAACGTTAGTCAAAGAGGCTAGTTTTCCTCTTTTATCGTTCTTAGCTTATAAAGAAGGAGATTTATAACCTTTAGGACTCTACGACTAAATGCTGTTATTAGGCTTTTTTAATCAGAATATAAGTATTAACATTTCATCCCGTCATAGCTAGTTAATAAATAGTTTTTAGTTTTACTAGACTTATTAATACTTGAAATTGTTCATTAATAAGAATAATATAAGTTATTAACTGTATTTAAATGACTGCTTGAGGGAAACAAACCTCTAATGTTTCATGCATTCTACGACGTAGATAGTTAGTTGTTAACTTTTGTTAATCGAGAAGCGTAGTGATAAACCTTCATGCGTTCATTAGCTAAGTTAATAAGATATTTAGTTATATACTACTAGCTTAGATATGAGACATCGAGAGTTGTTCATTAGTTCTAAATAAGCATACTCTATTCGTTATATGTTGATTCACAACTCGTTTAGTAGTAGCACTCTGAACTATTGGCAGGAGTTAAATAAAAGTGAGCGTATTTAAAATAATAGCTCTTTTACTTATTACTTTCGATAAGAGAGTTAACTCCGTTTTTAACAGCGTTAAACATACCTGTTTACCTTGAAGAATAAATCCTTGTTTTTTACTAGGAGGGGATATTGTTGTTTGGGGTTTGTTAATTGGGCAATGGTTTGTATTTAGTGGTTCGAAGGTTTGTCTTTTGGGATGGGTCGTAGACATCTTAACGTCTAAATCAAAAACAAAAAGAAAAGCTTATATGCATCCATCTATATGCGATATGAGTGCGCACTATATAATATCATTATATGTGGGTGCGTCTAAACGAGACAGAGATTAGCGCTTATTCAATCTAACATAAGTTACTAACAATCATGGGTAACTAATAAGTACACTTTCCAAACCTCGGCCATTCAAAACTACACGTTTAGTTCTTTATTATTTAATAAATAACTAAATAATAAACAATACGAATTAGGCACTCATACAAGATAGAATGTCCACTGTTAAAAATAATGCGGAATGGAATTAATCTTGCCAGAACAATTAATCAAAATCTGAACTGGCGGCAGCGGATCCGTCGAGGTAGGGAGAAAAAAGTTACATGTGTGGAGCCTAGAACCTCAAGACAACACACCGCAGAGCGCTATCTATCTACACCAACCAAACCACCAACACAATCACAAATTCATTACCCACACACACACCACGGGGTTCCCCCCCCTTTCTAAAAAAAACTCCAATCCAATCAAAATTAAACATAATATATATTATATATCGTCTACTTTCTAAGCATCAAGTAGAAAAAGGTGTTCTTCGGATTTGGAATTGAGGAGATGTGGAGTGAGGTCGACGTGGGCCGCGCGGACGCGCAGCGCACACACGGGAGTCGCGTTAAGAGCGGAACGGTGGGAGAAAGGAGAAGAGAGCACACACACACACACTTGCGGTTGAGTACACACACATAGAGTATTCGCTTGCCCGGGGGTCCGGCGCCCTGGTCGTTAGTCGGTCTCCGGCTCCGGGTCGCTCCCGTCTCCTTGCGAGTCTCACTGGCCGTGCGGGTCTCACGCGATCCCCTGGTCTGCGTGGCTGGTGGCATCGTCCTGGTCCCTCTGGCGTGACGAGCACGCCACGCCGGGGGGCGGACTCGCATCGGGTATGTACAGCGTGGGGGGGGGCCTCGCGCTGGGTCCTTGGTGGCAAGTGGGGTGCCCATCGCATAAAGAAAGGGACGCGTATCTAACCTGAGGCCCAAGAGAGAATCTCGCGACGGAGTCTAACGTGGGATTAAGACCACAGAGTGCACCACTTAGCGAATCAAAGAACTAAATTCTAATTACAGCTTACCCGTATACAAAACAGAGCAAATGACATGCCTCACTTTACTACAATGAGCCTGTGCGGCGGCTCACTCACTTAATACAAACCCACCAGCGCACTGCCGCCACACAACGGCCGACATACTCATCTTTCCTCCTATATATTAAGATCGGTATATCGCACTCGTCTACTAACTGCAACACAATCCCCCACGTAATCCACACCACACACCACACGTATATAAACCCAACAAATCAACTACATACATTACTAAAGTCAAACAATAAAATTATTTGTAATTCCACATACTCTCGAGTACTCTCTAAATTTATACTATGATAAACACATAGCAAAATTCAAACCTGTACCTTTAAGTCAGAACTGCTCCCAGTACACCGCATACGAATCATAACTTATTCCAGTAGGCATCTCTTTCCTGACCTTACCATTCTCTCCAAATCCTGCGCCCATTGTGTATACTGGCGACACAAGGCTACTTCACACGACACATCTTCTCAAAACTCTACTTGACTACGAGAACATCATATGCAGAATCTTAGACACCGTGGGAATCATACACCGTTCGTACTGAGCGCGCACACACCAGGGCCGCTGATACACTCATCTTAATTATGAAATTGATTCCTGAATTACATTCATTAGAGAGGGCGGTACACGATAATGTGCTTTCTTATAATTACGACAACAGCACGAGATGAGTTGAATGAACGGGAGAACTCCACACTTAAGCCTCACGGAAGTATATGTTCATATTGACATCGAAGGAGTACATCCTTATAAAAAGATGAAGATGACTGAATTGGCTTATATCACACAAACACAATACAAATTTTAACGCAGAATCCACTTAACCTTCACACACCTACAACTGGATACTCAAGCACTACATTCAAAAAATGACGCGTGCTAAGAGCTAAAATTACCCAACACACTAAATCAACAACACATATCATAAACGAACAACCGAGGGTCCACCAATAACTAATGTCACAACATCGACGGAACTTTACGACTAGACGCTCAGCACTGCAGCCACTATCAATATCAATTTTAAAAGTGTACACAGCTAATTCAACCCTACTCGGACTGTACCATCACGCACACACACACACCCACCTAATTCACACATACCACTACACACAATTCCTAACACCCACACGCCGTACCACACCGGCGAGTATGGCGGCAAAAAGAGAAGAACACACAACACCACAATACACCACACGAGCCACGCACACGACGACCCACGCCGATACCCCAATCACAAAACACAACCGACACCGACACTCACTAGCACGCGAACACCACCCGACAACACAATGCGAGCCCCACACAGGTATAGAACATCACATCCACATACCCCTACACTTACGATCAATATGCCAACAGTCACGTAGGAAGTTAAAAACGAAGCGGTCCCGACATCGTGACACAATCACAACACAGGATATGATGGCATGTAGGGACACAAGAGAACCGTACTATCCATATCATCCCTGTCACCTTCATCTAATAGTAAATAATCTAACATCGTATCATAATTACCAATATTTTCCACTTTCATAGTTACCTATAGTAGAATAAAAAGACAAATATAGCATCATGACAGAATGATTATACAAATGAATAATCAAACTTATATAGATATAGAGCATATTACATACACTGTTGCAAGTTTCACATATTATGCATCACTAACAACAWGCATAATGCAGTAAATACCCTRCCAAATCCAACAATTTCTGATATAATAAAATATAAAATTTCACCTAAAAGTCATAATTTCCATATCCCTAACATAACAAGCTGAATAGAAATATAACAATGCCAATAGAAAAAAAAAATTTATCATGTGCATGGTAATAGAGAAAAACAACACAAGTCATGCTGTTAGTGCTTCATCAATAGCAACAACCCGATAAATAAGCTGTAAAATCATAAACATGTCACACAAATTATCATCAAACACGAAACGCTTCAATTGCATCATTTTCAGACCAGTTAGGTGAGGGAAGTCTTGTTGCAAGACCGCAAACACTTCTGCTACACTTAGAATGACATGTTTTTTTCCTTTACCATCTTGGGATATAACACCTTACTTCAATTTTTGGGTATCTTCAATGGTTTTGAAGGCTCTAGTTAGTGCATCCTCTATTCTAGCTTTAACTGAAGATTGACTTTTGCTTCTCTTGACGCTCGAAGTGGACTGTCTCCTATTCTTCCTTTTGTTCCAGCAAAAGGTACGTCATTGGGAATGGCCTCGTCATYAGCATCAACGAGCTCCAAATCATCATCATCACAAACAATTCTTTCAACTTCAACATTAGAAAATGGATCTTCTTGTATWCYCTCAATAGGAGATCYAATATCATCAGTCACTAGTAGACCGAGTGGAAGACCTAGCCTTCTAATTAGCGACACCGACATCTTGAAATAGCTCTTTCACAATGAACCAACAGCAAGAGAAAAAATTATGTAAACGACACATTCAAACTAAACAATGATTATTCATATATTCTGCTGCATTTCCAGTGCAGAAAAGGAACAAAAAACATGAAGGAAAAAAAAGCCTGCATCTACAAATTTAACAATGTACAAGCTATGAAGGTTTTTGACCATCCAAATCTATGAAGTTCACTAACATTTTCTTCTCCTCTTTCGAAACAAAAACCTAGATTCGTCGATCCCTTCAAGATCTGCAATGTCTTGCAATTTGGAGCTATGGGCGTCTCAAGGAAAGCAGATGGATTTTGTGGCAAAACTTCGATCAAATTGGAAGAAATATTGAAGAGCATCTAGTGCTCAACAAATTCCTTCAACAACTAGCCATAATTTCTTGAATTTGATAAATTTCTATTGAGAGAAGATTTCAAGACAAAATTGTAAAGTTTTGAACTATAGACTTGGTTGTTATAGTTCTTTACCATAATTGTTAATCAAAGCATTAACAAAGTGAWTACCGTAAGTAATCATATAAAAAATCACTGTTAATATTTTTGTATAAAGGGAAAATGTTACTATAAATTCTTATTTTTTAGTGATGATTSGAGGAATATGTTTTGGTTTGGGAGTCACACTTCTTGATTAAAATATAAAATAAATGACTTTTGAAACTAGAAAAAAAATTCTTGATTCAAAATATAAAATAAATTGACATTTGAAATAAGGAAAATTTTTTTTGACTCAAGGTGTAATTCAAATATAGCAATAGGCTCGAACAATTTGCACCCTAACTAAAGGAATTGCAGAAAAAGGCCAACTATCAAGTCCTTACCTCCGGGCACAACTTGGTCATATCTTAGCTCGAGATTGATTTAAGTTCGAATTTGACATTAATCTTAGATTTAAATATCTAATTAAATTCAACTCTAACACTTCAAATATCTAATCTAATTAAATTAAACTCCAATACTTCAAATATCTAATTAAATTAAACTCCAGTACTTCAAATAACCTAATTAAATTAAACTCTAATACTTAAATACTCATTTTAAAACTTCGTGAACACATTCCATATACATATGTTATATTTAATTTTTTTGAACGAATATTTAGATTTGAGCTTGATTCAAAAATCAAACTTTTACCCGTGTTTCAATTTTTAAAATTTTTATAATGAATTGAAATAATAAATTACTACTAGTCGATGATGAATGGTCAAAATGTGGGTAACTGGATGGTAATACATGTACATGTGGTTAGGAAATGCAAAGTTTATAYTGGGATCTTCATTTCATAATCATTGGTCATTCTGAAGCATATACGTAGGCTAGATGCTGAGGGGTTGGAATAGGTTGTGGAACTGGTTTGGTCTCCACGAAAAGTCGGAATAGGGTTGCTCCATATTCTACCTGACTCCTCCACAACAAGCTCCATCCCATCATCATCAGCAATGAGGAACACATCAAACTGCCAGTCAACAGGTAATTGGCGTGGATATCTGATAAGAGAATTCCAGCCTTACTCTATCTGGATCTAACCCGCGAATAGAACAAACCTTGTCTGGCAATTCAGAGAAYGAAATCCATCCATGAGTGCGCGACATCTTGAAAGCTGCTCGATAYATAGTATTTGGAACCAAAAGCGGCGCTCTTGACAGCACAGTCCCAATAAAAAGCCAATGTAAGCTGACTTCCCAACTCCATAGCGCTCACCTGACGGAAGTTCTGGAAAAGGAAAAATATTAAGTCAGTTTCATGAAAGAGAGATCAAAACAATCTATAAGTACAATTTCCAATGCTACGTCAATCAATGTCACAAAGCATAAGATGATTKACATATAGGAAAGATACCAAACACAAAAACCCTTATCCCCAACTATAGTTTCTTAAGCCTATAACTCAGCTAAATGAGTTGAGGAAAGATAAATTTCTATATTGAAATACCTTCAATTTATATTCTCACTTTCAATTGTTGATAGTCGATCTTCAATCCAAAAGAAATGACAGTTTCTAGGTCACTTTTAATTATTGATATTCGATCTTCATTGCCAAAAGAAATGACAGTTTCTAGGTTTCCGTGTCTGTTGTCAGAAGAAATGACAGTTTCTAGGTTCCCGTGACTGTCGATAGAAAAAACCTATGGAAAACTAGAATGCATCATTTCTTTGGGCATTGAAGATCGACTATCAACAGTTCAAAATAAGGATTGCCTATGGGAAAGCAAATGGAAACTGGAGCATAATCCATTTCAAATTACATTAGCTCTAATTTTCTTTATAAAGTGAGATGTTAGGCCTTCACTTTCATTGCTTTCAAATTTACACAACAAAAATCAAATCCCAGAAACTGGTGTAAACAGTGCTAGCAGAAGTCAATGTCCTATGAAATGCATATAATTTCTGAAACCTTGCAGGCTTAAACTGATCAAACCACTAATCAGCCGGGATTGAAGCAATGTTGTGAGGTAAAGGTCACTYATAAGGTGCTCCTAACATAATCATAATGAATCTTTTTCAAAGTGTTCTGCTCATCCCTCGGAGGGAATTGAAAAGGATAGTCCATTACAAATGCCAGTCAAGTAGGTAGCTCAAAACAAAAATTGCAGGAATTTTTTATTTTTTATTGTTTATTTTTACGGTTCAGAGAAGTACAATGCATGAATAAGATAATCCACGGTAGTTCAAAACAAAGCCCCCAAACTAAAACTCAAGAACCACATAGCACATAGCACATTAAGCTGGATTATATTTCTGCTAAATTCTCCCTGCAAACTCCACAAGAACTCCATGTCATTGTCATCGGCAATCAAAAGAACATCAAACCACATGTTGGACCATAATCCGTATGGATATCTGACAGAATTTCAGCCTCAMTCTATTCGCATCCAACCCACAAACAGAAGAAACCTTATCTATCAATTCGGAGAATGAAATCCCCCGACGAAKAAGCCATGGCTTGAAAGCCATCCGATTAAAATATTTARAACCATAGGCATCRGTTTTGACAAAAAAAACCCAATATAAAGCCAATATAAACGGACTTTTCAACTCCATTGCGCTCACCTAACGGAAGTTCTGGAACAGGAAAAAGGAAATTTGGAARTCTTTGCAATTGCTTTTAACTCTGACGAGTTTAAGGTATTTATAGTCCTGTCACTGTTGTTGGAATCAATGGTAGGCCTGGGGTGCATCTCAATGGATACAAAAGACATCCACAAATTATATTAGATAGAATATGCAATATTATCACAGTGCAAGTCCAAAATAGATGAATCTACAGCATTTGATATCAGAAGTTTTCAACTGAACATTACTAATGAAATTTAATTAATAAAACCACACATAAACACTAGTTTCTTCACACACACTTCCAAAGAGAAAAGAGAGAAAAGAAAATGAGAGCAACAAGTACTAAATAGATTATTTAAATTTCACAGCCTTGACTCGATGTGCTTAATACTTAGTAGTTAAAAGACAAAACATCCAGGAAGAAAAGTGTTGAAATTTACCCTTGTTCTAAGGGCTTCTCTTGCATAAAAATTTTCTTTGACACATTACCAGATAATGAAAATTCACATTTCAGTCACACATTTTTACTTATTAATTAAATCTTACAAGATTCTGTTTTGAAACCTATGGGGAAAATGTAATATGCTGGAGTAGATTCTCAGTTTCTTATGAGCAAAAATTGATATGCTGGGGTAGAGTCTAAGTTTCTTATGAGCAAAAATTAAAAATTGCTGAGTGCCATTGACAAAATTACTAGCTAAACAAGGAAGTTTAAACTGGAGCACATGATATATCATTTAAAAATTTGCTAGTATAGTAAAGGTGGCAATTTCAAAATCCTAGCAGTCAAAATAATTTTAGCATCCAATCTAATCATAACCAGAACAGAAAATAAAATTTCAAGACAYGATAAATGAATGGTGGCTCCAGAAAAAATTCAGGATCTCTCACTCTCTTCATTTTATTGACAGTGTTCAGAGAAAGAAACCGAACTCTGAGTCGACGCAGAAACTAAACTTGCAAGTGCATCCACAAAGCAATCAGAACTGAACTAAAATTGGAAAAGACAACCATTTCCRGGCACATAGCTACAAGCTCACAGTGCAACTGGGCGAAGCAAACTGACAAATCAAGAGTASCACAAGCGTGAGAAGAAATGAATCCTACTTCAGTAATAACAAGGATAATGCAACAAAATAGTCAAAATACCAGATAATGTACTGCAAGAAATCTCTTCATTAATTCATCCCAAAAATGGAAATCCTCCCATCAAGGCATTCTTCTTATCTAATCAGAGTTCCCCCAAAGATTATGAACATTCTCTAAAAATACTTTCATTTCAGATTTCAAAAAGTAACTAAAGGTCAATAAAAACTTAAAAGAGTGGAATGATTCCATGGGGCAATTTTGTTGTCGACCATATCTCAGAAGCTTGCACTTCAAAACTAATAGACTCAATGTCATACCCTCACCAAAGCCCCAATTTCTTGAACAAAAACCATTTAAGATATACATCCTTCRTTACAATTCACAGCATACATAAAGCTGCAATATTTTCGAACATCAGTTTATTATCAAGAAATTGCTCATACCAAATAGATGGCTATGTCACAATTGCAGCTACTGAAAACCACCTCATAGATGAAAGATAATGCAGATGATATACACCCTCACACACAATAAAACCTCCATAATCTGGGAACCACCATGTTATAGTGATCAAAGGGTTGCCTATGGGCAAGCAAATTAGCTCTAATTTACTTTATAAAGCGAGATGTTAGGCCTTCCCCTACCTAGCTTCCAAATTTACGCGACAAAAATGATATCCAATCAATACCCAATGTCCTATGCAATGCATATAATTTTCCGAAACATTGCACGCTTAAACTGATCATAGAACTAATCAGCCAGGATTGAAGCAATGTTCTGAGATATTATAATGTTGTGAGATAAAGAGTCACTTTTAAGGTGCTCCTCACATAATGAAATCTTTTTTTAATCTTTTTCTACTCATCATCCCTGGGAGGGAACTGAATAAGATAGTCCATTACCAATACCAGTCACTGAAAGATTAAGGAAGTAGGTAATTCACAACAAAAATTGCAGGACTTTTATTACGTTTAAGAGAAGCACAGAACATGGTAGTCCACAACAAAGCCACAAACTAAAATYCAAGAAGCAGAAAGCACATACCTCAAGCTCTTCGAATCCACTAGAAGCCAAATGTCGCACTCAAGTTAACTTCTGACGGCTTGGTAACCGCTGATGGCGTAGCGGAGAAATGATTTTCAGCGGCTTCAAAAGGGCCTGATAGCTCCATGGCGACGGTTGAGCGGCAGCAGAAAATGGGGAAGAGATGCTCTTGAAGAAAGAATTTTCAGCAGAAGGTTTGAAGGGGAGGGGGTGCAATGGAGTTTGTGCAGTCTGTGTARTTGGGAAAGAACCGGGCTAATTTTTTTAAAAAACGGTCTTTAATATCGTATTTAGTTTACAAAAAAATCCACATATAGGCAGGTCTTGTTGCCAAAAATAGGGCAAAAGTCCCAATATGAGTATTGTTGGAGAATTAATGTAGCATTTAAGTATAATATGAAACTATATTGTATCGCAAAATCAGTATTGAAATAATAAATAAATTTAGGACTTAATAATWCACTTATTTTAAATAATAAAGACAAAAAATAGATAAATCGAAGGAAGAGATTTACTCACAAATTTACCTTGTAAAGTGATCGAGATTGAACGATAATCACCTCCCATAGGAAGACACTGATGTTCTCTTAAAATGAAAAGAAGACACTCTCAAAAGAAATAATGTAGGAGAAAGACCAATTAAAGCTAGGAGGAAAGAAAAWTGATATAATGAAAGAATTTTTCAATTCTATAGAAGGCCTATATTTATAGTATTTAAAAAAYCTTTTAACGAATAAATTCGTTAAATATTGAATTGTGTCTTTTAATCTCAATAATCATAAATTAAATAAACAAATCTCCCTATTTAAAGAGATAAGTTCCTTGTTCACATTCTAACCATTACAATTATGGAAATTGTAAGCCATAAAATTTATAAGTTAGGCAACGTTTGCAATAGCTAATTTGTGATCTATAATCATTCCTGAGCACTATTTATTGAGATTATCATTTTCCCTTTCTTTTCCTCTTCACAATCTCATCACCAGTACAGGATTCTTGATCTCTTTATAGCTAAACACCAGAAATGATAATCTGACAAATTTTGTTTCTTTCAGCTCGATTCAAGATTCTGCTATTTACAGCAGAAACAATTAYACATACTTGAGCTACTGACGAAGAGTAGAGCACAACAACAATATAGGACATCCTATTTCAATATTTATTTGTCTTCAAAAGCTTCTACTGACACTAACARCATCCTGCTCATAGCTTTCTGTCTTCACCAATTGACCTCTCACCAGCCTTTTAACATCTGATCTAGGTTTTCGAGTCGTATAACAGGTTTGTTTCTTGTTCCTACATGTTTAAACCAGAAAAGAAAAACGAAAACGGACCATAATGAGTAATGAATTCATCATATATTTGGATATTTTCATAAAGTATGATCACCTTCGGATTTTCTTCTTTTCTTCGTGCCTTGATATGACATTTTCCTTGGAGTGAACTTGGGCACTGTTTAAATCAGATGAAGTACAGGAATGTTGTTGTCCAGTAAAAGTGGATGAAGGTTCAGTATCATGGTACTCAGGTTCACTACTTTCAGCACTCAGCCTAGAGAAGGACAACATTGAATAGGATGGACAAATTGAACGAGGAGGACATTCCTTGGTGTTGAGAAAGTGATCGGCGTTGTCAGGAGAATCGATATCCTTGTCATGATTAGCTGAACGAGACATGCAAACCGCAGGAACTGCGGGCAAAACCTGTCATTAATGGAGCAACTAAAATGATCACAATGTCATCTTTCATTTGAAGGTATTAGACATAAGAGGAGATTAACCTTTGCTGTTGAGTTCCTCCATATTGCAATTTAGAATTAAGCTATCAACAAGGTCTACTATGCGGGTGAAGTGACCTCTATTACTCGCGATCTCGACAAAGGAACAAAATACATCTGCAATATTCGATACCGAAGCACACTTTGTGGCTTTCCAGTTTTACTTTCATAGTAAGCATGAAACCCCCAAAGACAACTTAAAATACTCATCATTGAATAGAGATATATATTCTAACATACTGATGACAATTGCTAATTAGTTGATTATTGGTGCTATCTAATAGGGAGCATAGCATCTTCTGAAGCACTATATTACTGCTAGTCATTCTTTTGATTCTGAAATCCTAGCTCACCATAAAGTTCCTACAGATTTCTCCCCTTCGAATTCTTAAGCTTCAAACCTATGCTAACAAGACCCTGACCTCAGAATCCAGCAATTGAAGTATCAAAAGCCACAACAATTGGACTAGCACTCATCTTCTCCATCTCTTTAAACACCTCAACTGCCTTCTCTATGATCCTCAAATTATTATTATTTTTTTTTTTTTTTGGAAAATTGAAACATAAAACAGTCAAAGAAATTAATTGAGTTATCACAATGCTGCAAAAAATGGACGAAACTGCTAACTGAAGCATATGCAATCAGCAGTACTTGCACTAGAAATATGAATGCATTACAGATAACAAAACTAGGATAGCTGATGGATGAAAGGGAGGTCGAGAAGGACAATATCATCAGAAGGCGTATTCAATTCAATTGTTTAGACTTTGAATTAATTAGATTATAGTCAAAAAAGTTCAGAGGGAAAAAAAAAAAAAAAAAAAGAACAGGGAGATTCAAGGCATTGATGCTACTCTGATGACAGAACTAAATGGACTTCACAGTCACAGTGCACCAAGAAAATTGCCAAGTAGTAGTATCAGTCAAGTCTGCCAAACTGATTTTGTATTCATGTATCTATTGGCCGGAGTCTGACTACTGCTGCCAAGGACATATAGACTTTTACTTTCATGTTTCCTGGATACTTTCCCCCTGTTACCATACATATTTACATATTTACATATTCTAATTTTGCATAAATTTTAAGTATACCTTCTTTTGTTAACATTTTTTCTTCAGATAAGCCACTTCCAAGATTTTCATTTAGTTATACTGGCAATTGTTTGCAATGGGGTGTTTCCTCTTTGAGATTCCCACCTGAGGTGGGCACCAGAGAAAGAGAAAAGAGAAGAATCATGTATTAGCAGAAAAATAGAGGTTCATAACTAGCCTCACCTGACGTTCATATTTTGCTTATCCAAGTTCTCAATAGGAATCAATTCTTAAGGAAATGTTTCTAAACTGTTGTGGCTATTCAAGTTTCCATCGAGCGCTGACACAACAGTTGCACAAGTTACACGAGAGAATGTTGCAAAACATACCTCTATTGATCTTTCATAGCTATTATCTGATTTGTCAAAGGAGAAATCCTTCTCTACAGAGAAGCACAGTGTGTCTTTGTCATCAAGCAGAGCTCTGTCCAGCTCTTGCTCATTTGTGAAAAGTTCTTCAATGTTTTTGAATGTCAAATCTACTTCTGGCATACTAAAATCATCAAAACATCCTCCATCGTCACAAACTCCAAGGTCTTGCATATTTTGAGGCCAAAGCTGCAAAAACTTAAAATTATATATACGCATATACCATGATGAATAAAATAAAACGGCCAACTATATGGAACAAAAGTTTCATTTTACTGGTGTACCAAATATTTCGAAAGCCTTTATAGTGCAAAGTCGCTAGTCATAACTTCTTATGTGTTGCCAACTTTGTATAGTAGACTATCAATGGTATCAAACGTAACCTATAAGTGATGAAAACTGTTAATAAAACTACAAGAATATGAAAAATACTCTGATAAAAAAACTACAAGAAAATAAATTTAAGATACTTGTTGATAAACTGAAGGGCATGTGGCCCTGGATATGATGAGTTGTTTAGGAAAGCAAAATCTAAAGATACTCTTAAAAATTGGGTTGATAAGGGAAGTACAAGTAAAGCACATCAGAGAAAATTTTCATGAAGCAACTTCGCAAACTGTCCATTAGCTAAGAGAGATGAGAGGTATTATGGGTGCTTAGCTAATTAGATGAAGAAAATATATTTTCTAAACAGATTGATGTTACATTTTCTGAGAATTGCATAAAGAATAATAGAAGAACCTGGCCATTCTGAATTGGACTTTTACATAGCCAAGAGGCATCTCCATCCAACTGCGGAAGCAAATATGGACAAGGTTCAGCAGCTGACTTCTCAGGAGGACAGCCAAAACTCTGGAGACAGGAACTAAGATCAAGTGAATGCTGCAAATGCTGATCAAGACTGTCATGCCGCTTCCACATAGTATTGAATTTGAATGAAGATAAACCGGTTTCCTCATGATCTTTCACAAAAGATGACGGTCCAGTGCCCTGATCCAGTTGAAGCCTTTTCAAGTCAAGAATCTGTTGCAGAATATCACTCATGTCCTCCTGCTGGTTAGCCTTGGCAAAACCCTGAAATGTTCAAGGGCATCAATGATTAAATATACATCAGCATGGYCCCAAAGGAGCACATATAGGGCAGACTTCTATTCTATAAAATAAACTTATCCTTAGAGAAGCCAGAGGACATTATAGTAAACTAACCAGAAAGGTTGTCTTATCTGCCAATTATACTCAAAATACTCTATAAAACAGAAAGACAGAGACTTAGAACTCCCATGATAGAGAATCAAATAAAGWGCAAATTTAGGGCATGTTTGTATATGAATAGGGTAATACAGTACGACWAAGGAGCTCAGGACTTGTTATGTAGACTGGACATACTTTGCAACACTGATTAAAGCAAATCATAACTAGGATACTTCTTCTCAAATAAAATATGGACAGGATATAAACTATATGACTAGTGCTCAAGTTAGGAGTGGTTGTCAATAAGAAATAGTATCTAAGACCAACAGAAATCCCCTATTTCCAGAGATATAAATCTATATCTGATTGGGATCGTCTCATCTTATGCAGCTCACTGTCTGTGCAAAAGTTTATCWCTTTTGGTTCTCCTGCCTCTTAAAGTCTAAAATTGTTCGCTTTCTTGTGTCACCATCCATCTGGCTTACACTTTAGAAGGACAGATAAGCTTAGAGAACTTCAGCATCTACAACGATGGACAAGTAGCATTTTATACTTGTGTAGGACTCCAGGAGCTACTCAGACCTTTACAAATAGTCTAGTGTGGAATCGACTCCAGGAGCTACTCAGACCTTTACAAATAGTCTAGTGTGGAATCTAGTTTTGCATCATTCTTCTTCTCTGAAGATTAGCATAGAAGTCTGAACTTTGACTAACACTAAAGACCAATTAGTTTGATAGATCAATAAATTCCCGAGTGCCAGTAGCTAGTCAAAGATCAATTGAGGGTCTAAAAGAATTTTCTTACAGTTTCAGTTCCTCGTGTTAGCTTCGGATGTTTTCTTCTGCTGGATCCCACTTTAGGCAATGTGGAAAGTGTGGAAGACACATCAGAAACTGATGAAAGACCTTCTCCTGAGCAAGATTGTCTTGGCGTGTCAAGAATGATCATGCCTTTATCTACTGTTGCATTTGATGGTGAAATATATTGATCTTGGAAAGTACAATCATCCAATTCATTCAAATCAAAACCCCACAAAGCTGCAAAATCCTTGGCAGAAGGACAGCCCATGAAACTACTGATCACCTTTCTCTGGTGYTGAGAAGAAAGATCATGTTGGCTGCGATCACAGCCACGGCACATAAACATCTGATGCTGAGAACATTGAACAAAAGMTGGTTGGTGTCTGCATGTCTCACAGACAAGTGTGCGAGGATGCCGGTTAGAAAGGGCATTAGCTGAATGAACCTTGGCATCACAGGAGAGGCAAAGAAGTGCAGCATCTGACTTACAGTACACAATGGGCCTCAGTAACAAACAAAATTCGCAAGATTTCTCCATCTCCATGTTTCTCAGTAACAGAACCCCAAATACTAACTTTCACATGCATTGAAGTTCAAGATTAAGTAAACCTCCATGTAGAGAACCTAGATCCGAGCCTAGCCCCCAAATCCCTGAAAAGTTGGCCAAGAAAAACAAACCAAACAAAGGGTACTTATCAAGTCCTTAGCAAATCTATCAAGCAGCAAAACTCAACTCAGCCATCAGTAAGTATGACATAGAAAATAAGATGAAACTGGTGAATTTACTCCGTTATCCTCTTGAATACTTGAGAAAAAATTATGATTTTTCAAGAAATCACCRAATTCTCATTCCATACAGATCAAACCAGATTAAGAATGAATTTTCCCAGTTCCATTTATCATGAATTCACTTTAGRCAGAATCAAGATTCAGGTCATGCCAACTTCAACTATAAAACTTACATGCACCAAAACATTATCCGAAATACTCTAAAAATGTAAAAATTCCAACCTGTGATTGCTACTCAAGTAGCTGACTTTTCTGCATCAGATGAAACCCCTTTATGCAAAAGAAACAAAAGGAAAAGGAGCGTTTTTTGTGGAAGAATCACAAGAATGAGGACGGCATAATTGATCATCATCACTCATCACTCATCAGCAAAGAGGCCTCTTGTTTGAGCTTCTCTTCTTTATCATAATGGTTTGTTTATCTTCCCTTCTCTCTCTCTCTCTCGAACTTTTTGGCATAACGTGGCAGTTCTAGTTGCGGCATGTCCGACGTGGACATTGACACGTAAGCCCCGTTGTTGGGCCCGGACGTGTTATCCCTGTTGCATGTGAAATTCCTCGTGTGATCCAACAGGTGGCTTTTAGAACCAATGCCAAGTCGCCACGTAGAGAAAAAGATTAGAGATGACGGATCTTTGAGGAATTGTTTTTCTTTTTTCTTTTTTTGTTTAATAAATGCTCTTTCTAGAACATCCGTATGGGCGACATTCATGTGTGCGGCGAGGTTATCCCATTCCGAGATGAAACGCGGGACCCTCCTTTTATCCTTTATCCTTTTATACCTTATTTTTTGTATATTCAGAAATTTAATAGCATAATAAATATTTATTTTCCAAAATATATATTTTCTTAACTAAGTGCGAGTAGTGTTATTTGGCTACAATTGGTCCACAAATTTATTGATCAATTATGGATCCCATTAATAAACGGCAAAAATATCACATTGTTTATTTCAATATACATGACTCTATAAAATATTTGTGTTATTTTATTAGCAAAGCGCCTTCACATTGAATCACAAATTGTTGAATAAGATGAAGCATAAGGCAATTTCGAATGATACTTTTGCAAACATCAGTAAAACAACTCCCCATTGCCATAAAGCCCCACGTAATATATATTTTATTTTATTTCTTTATAATAATAATTATCTAAGCCTTAAATCAATTAAACGATACTTCCTGTTTATTTTTTATTCTAATTTTAAAAAAGTTAATAATTATGACTAATAGTATTAAAATTTAATAACAATAAAAATCATAGAATAATCAAAACATCTTTTTATTCAAATATCAAAACCCTAACATAATTTTCCGATTTAATTTTATTTTTAAAAATAATTTTTAAGAATAGCAGATCGAATACGTTTTTAACTAATTTAAAACACTCAAATAAAAAAACTGAAAATATTTTTTAAAATGAGAACTTCAAAACAAAATGCAAACAAAATGCAACCTAAACTATTAGCGATTGAAATATCTAAAACCTAGCCAAAATTTATTAATAACCCTTTTTACAAAATTAAGGAACATATAGGAAAATTATCTTTTTATGCACTTTAACTATTTATGATACTCTATAAATATCTCTTAATTTTATTTTACTTATTTATATCTCTCATTTAATTACGAATCTCTATAAATATTTTATATCTCATCTAATTATAAATTTTAATATTTTTCAAAACATCTAATGCCTGTTAAGATTAATTTTATCATTTCAAAGTTATTTAGAAAATATTTTAATTATAATTAAAAATTAGAAAAAAAATGAGAGGGAAAATAACTTCAAAATGACAAATTAACTTTTAAAAACGTTTATACCTTTTATGTATAAGACATGTGAAAAAATCTTTCAAATTTCCTAAAGAATGAAGATGGGATAAAAATAAAATCTCGAAACTAGATAAAAATGAAATAAGTAAAAAAATAAAAATTCAGAGATATTTACATATACTCCTAATTAGATAAGTAAAATAAATAAATAAATAAAATCAAGAGACATATATATAAACTTTTGAAATTCCGTAAGAAGGATAAGCCAATCAAGAACAATTTTTATCTTTCTGTATACTCGAACTTTCCATAACATGGTCACTTATGGAACAAAAGAAGGATTTGTTAGTGCAATGTTCCTATAACAACAATCCAAGACATTCAGCATATGTACTAAACCAAGTCAATGTGGACTGGACAATCCGGGAACCTGCATATTAATATGAAAGAAGGGTCAGGAGCCAACTTGATAGACGAGCACTTGGGAAAGAATTGAAAACAGATAATACACCAACTGTATAAACTAAGTTATTTGAGGCTGCCATGAAAAAGATGCTATTCATCTTTAAGCAGTTAATGTCACAAAGGAAAAAGGGAAACTGGACACCACATTATGAAATATATACAGTAATAGGACCACGACCCGAATTAATTCAAAGCAGGGCAAGGTAGGTGCTATACATAATCTTTTCTCTGTGGTAGGTTCCTTTTGATTCCCTCTTCTCCCTTTTGGTGGGGAAGGGTTGTTTTTGGATTGGAGGATTATTGGTAATCATCTAAAACAATGGAAAATGCAGTTTTCTCCCAAGAGGATTCACGTGAAGAGCAGCAAATTGAGAAGCATTTCAAATTGGGACAAGCAATACAAGTAGGGCAGACTCAAGCCATTAGATGAAAATGAAATTTAAGTGTGATGATGTGGGAGTATAATAAGCTCAATAACCTGAGTGAATATCCCAAAAGGATAAATACCCTATGCTCAAACACTGAGAATCCCCATCCAAAACCTAGGTGGCAAGCTTCACACTATAGAAGCTAAGGCCATATAACACAAAATTGTTTTGGAACTAGAGAATTAAGGGGGAGGGAAGAAAACTTTAATTTGAGTTGGTTGAAAGCCTGTTACCTAGATCATTGTTTTTTGAAGTGCACTTCGATGATATCATTATCCTCCATGCCAAGGCCCCCAGGAGTTGCAGTTGGACTAATTTTATCACCATCAAATGCAAAAACTAGGTTCTGCAGATTGAGTTGGAATTTATCGGCATACGACTTGAAGASTTTCTCAAATTTATCATCCTACAAAAATGAGCGAACTCTTGATTATTGAGGTACAACCCAGGCACTATACAGAACAAAGGGAATCAAATAAAACTTTGAACTTTGATAGTGACACGACAAGACAAGTCTCCAACACTCTGCATTTGAAGTGGCTCAGGGGTATGAATGTTCAGAGGTCTCCTTCACTTATCCTTTTCATGGCTTGCAGGATAAAAATGTAGACCAAAACAAAACAGACAAGCAAAATAAAATTTACAAGTTCACGAAWCAAATAAAACTTTGAACTTTGATAGTGASATGACAAGAGAAGTCTCTAACACTCTGCATTTGAAGTGGCTCAGGGGTATGAATGTTCAGAGGTCTCATTTACTTATCCTTTTCATGGCTTGCAGGATAAAAATGTAGACCAAAACAAAACAGACAAACAAAATAAAATTTACAAGTTCGGTCTTGAAGGTTTAACCAACTAAGATACTAAAATGCCAAAACAAGTTTTTTCCCTAGACCTCAGGCAATGATCATTGAAACCACTATAATGTTAGTAACTGTTGGGATCTCTTAAACATGATACTACTGGTCCAATGTCCAATAACTTGCCGCAGATCAAATTTAATTGTTAAACTGCAAAGTTAGGTAGCTTTACTATTATAACCAATCATTGACATAACCAAAGCTCATTACTTCCATTATGAGCAGAATCACTAATTGTGGAGAAATACAATGCAACTCAACTAAAATGCTTTTTGACATCTAGTTGATTAACTAGAATGATCAAGTTATCGAACAAACAGGCGACACCTAAATTCTTAACTCGCAAAACAAACGCAAGAAAGTAATACCATATAAACTCGAAATTGCTTGGTTTCGTCCTTGTTTTGAATAGAAATAACTATTTTAGCTCTCTCACAGGAAGCCTTGGCTAGCTGCTCTTTACCACTGTCAGCAGCAGCAGATTCCAATGAAGCACAAAGGTCTCTTTTGTTAGATTCTACAGCAGCAAGTTCTCGTTTCACAGATTCCTCGACATCTCGTAAAACATCCTTAGCTGACTGGGCAAGTGATGCCAACTCCTGCCTTTTTAATCTAAGAAAAGAGAATAAATAAAAAGAGTAAACAAGTGATCAAGTCACAAAAACATATCAAGATATTTGTTCTACGCTTCTATTGTCTGATAATACTAGTAAGTCGCCCTCCTTCAGCCTGCCACCTGTAAACTTCAAACTAATAAAATCAATCCCATTATTAATCAACAAACATGGTGTAAAATCTAATTTGCATGTTCATTCCAATATTTTCTGATCAGAAGTTATCAGGGTCATTTCTTTTATTCTTTTCCCTTGTGCCTTTAGCTTAAGAAGACATCTGTTATAGGGAATCGAAGTAGTCTATCTAGTAGCTCCTTAATGTAACAGAGGAAGTGACATAAAAGGCAGCTAAAAACACTTCTTCAATGATGCAGAAGCTCAGGAAACAACAGTTCAGCATATTAAACTTCAACCATTTTCAAAAACAACATTAACAATGTCCAAGGTAGTACTAAAAAATAATGCAGTATATTCAACTTCAATCGTTCTTCAAAAAAATCTGACTGGTTTGGATGGAAGGATTTGGAGAGAAGATAAGAGATGTGAGGGGAAAAGAAGATCACTTCTCTCATCTGGAGATTGAGATGGAGAAAAACGAAGAGAAAAGAAGGGGTATTTTCTCTCCTAAATGGGTTGATAAAAGGATGGATGATCTATTCAAGACAAAATCATTTATTTTCTCCTCCAAACAACCTAACAAAGATCTCTTCTCTTCTCATTAACATTTTCTCTTCCTTTTTGTTTTCTTGTAAATTCGCAAAAACCTTATTAGAGASAGCAAATAACGGAGGCGAATAAAGGAAGCCGAAAYGACATTAAAGCAATACCTTAACTCCCTTATAGTAGAGTCCTCACAGAAGTTTGTTGTATCAGATGTTATTTTTGGGGAAGGAGGCAACCAATCTTCATCCTCTCTTTCTGTTTTACCTTCTTTATCATCTATTGTTTGAACCACCTCCACATTTTTATTTATACCCTTCTTATCAACCTAATCCAATTAAAAGTTTACCATCAAGACGCATCCTTGCTTAACATCAAGTTCATGAATACAGCTAAAAAAAAAATCGAACCCCTAAAAGTAAAATTGCAGAAAGAGAAGAACTTTACAGCAGAATCCTTTGTTTTAGGCTTCTTTGTACAGCCTCGTGGAGGTGAATCCAAAGAATCATCTGCCAATTCAAGAAAAAAACATACAAATCAATCAACTATAACCATATACAGAAATCATAACAGCGAGTCTAGGATATAAGAGTTGAGTGAGAGAGGCGACCATCAATGAGGACAACGTTGAATGGCTGAACACGGGTGTAATCAAAGAGAGGTTCGAATTCTTCTACAGGTTCATCCTGCCAACAATTAAACATTGTTCAATTAGAGAAACCCAAGAAAAATTCATTGAATTTCTCCAGGAAAAAGCGAGAAAATGGACTAGGGCTTGAAGTTTCACCATGAATGATATTTCTTGGAACTCTCTAGAGTCGCTATCGTCACTGCAATCGCTGCCTTGGCCGCCCCGAAACATACAGGCGCTTTGACTTGCATAGCAATGCTACTACTGATAAGTTTCAAATTAATTTTAGTTTATGAAATGTTACAATTACACTTTGGGTCCTTGACATTCAGCCAAATTTCATAAAACCCCAAAATTGTTTGAAAACACGAAAATTAAATTCCTTCAATAATTTAATGGATTGTTCTCCTAGAACACGCTTGGGTCGCTAGATTGAATGGACTGAAATGACCTTTACAATTTCTCTTTCTATTCCAGTACTTGATTTACAAAATTAAAGTGGAAAAGGCAATGTTTTTGAGAGAGTGAAGAAGACTGTATTAATATTAATTTTTTAATTAGTACGTAAGATTTCTTTCCTACTTATATATATATGCTTGTTATTATAAATACGAACTTTGATTTTCTATGTTTAGCATAAGGTCAGAGTTAAGGGGTGCTAAGAGAGGAGCCCCCAACATTGTTCAGAATTTTTATAGGATTAATATTTTTCAAATTTATAAAAAAATTTCGTCATATGAACTATTATCTGGTCGCATCAATATTTTTGTTATGTTTCTACCTTCCAATGTTTCTCTAGTAACTACGATTAAAGCAGCAGGACCAGCACTCTCGATGCTATTGGAGCAGCCTCGTGACTTGGACATCGTGAWTGTTGATGTGGCAATGCCAGARACTGATGGCTTCGACTTTCTTCAGCAGATTCAGCTTAAAGATGGCATTCCTGATATTTGTRAGTCTGAACTTTTCCTTTATTGCAAAAATAGCAATTTCTTCAAATTTTACTTCATTTCAGTGATGGCTGCAAATGTTCGAATGCGGATGGTCTCTATATCCCTTAGTCTGGGGGCGAGTTGTTTACTCATTAAGCATACTCCGCCCGATGATCTCATTCGTGTATGGCACCATGTGTTTCGCAAAAGGCTTAACCTTTTTAACCCAACCGGCTGTGGAAGGTTTTTATCTAATCTGACTAATATTGGAGATATGGGTTCGAGTGGAGCTGATGATGAATGCTTTACAGGTCTAAGAGAAATAAATGGAAGAGTTATGTGGAGTATTGAATTTCGTAGAAAATTCCATGCTGTTGTTGTTAAATAGGGTGAATCAAATAACTTTATTTAAGAAATTTCTTGATATTCTTGCCAACTTTTTCATCTTTTTATATGCATAAACATATATCAACCTTGTTTTATTATCTTTTTTGTCTTACTTTCTGGATAAGATGTTAAGCCAAGTATAGGAAAGTTGATGAATGTCCTGAATTTGACACATCGTCATGTTGCGAGTCATTTGCAGGTATTAATCCTACCATTTGACTTTATAGTGTTTCTAGTATTCGTTCCATGGTGAGCGATGGTATCCCTACAATTTTTAAAAAAATTAAAATTTCTACGTAAAATTAATATTTTTTAAAATTTATATAGGATTTTTAYTTAAAAAGTATCATATCRTCTTTTCTATATCTCAATCATCTATTTTTACTCTTTCAAAATAAARTTTATGTCTGCATTCTTGGTTAGATTGTCGTTTCAGCTTTTGATTCTTGTACTTCGTTGTCTGCAATGTTCCAGAAATACAGGAGGAGGAGTAGGGAAATTTTGTATTTTGAGTAGGGAAATTTTGTATTTTATGAATCGAATTCCACCTTGCCCAATCAATGTCAGGGATGCCAGTATTGCGTGTTGATAATGGGCAATTGCAGGTGACTTCAATTTTCTCCAACATCGAGGCGATGGAAACTCCCATCGTACAAACTGCTCGGCAATGCCAATTCAGGTTTCTGGTAATGTACATTATCAGAAACCCTCGCCCTCATCATATCTTTCAAGTAGCATGGTCATTGATCAGAATCCTTCTGCTTCCGTCATGCCAATGCAAGGCTTGCATTCATCATATTTGTCAACCATCATGGGAATTCAACCACCCTCTTATGTAATCATGCCAATTCAAGCCTCGAATTCACCATATTTGGCAAGCAGCATAAGAGCTGGGAAGCCCTCTTCTTCGGTGCTCCTGCCATTACAGATCTCCATATCTCTCAAGTACCGTCCCCTCTTCTTCAGCAATGTTTGTACAAGCATCATCAAGCAGCATGGCAGTTCAGAACAACAACTCTTCAGTACGCATGCCAAGTAGCATTGGTTTTCAAAACCGTCCTGCTCCAGTTATGCTAATTCCAGCATGGCATACAAGATATTTTTTGAACGTTCAAGAGACCTCTTTGGTGATGTCTCACTTGAATAACGGAAAACCTCGCTTGGCTTCACCATATTTATCAGACAACATGGGATTTCAGAAGGCCTCTTAGGCCATGCCAACTCAAGGCCTCATAATTTGAAACCATCCCATGAATTCAGCATATTTGTCGAACAGCATCAGAAGTCAAAACACGTTGCCGGTGATGCGGCCAACAGATTTCATTCACGGACAACGTGGCTGGAATTCACCGAATTTGGTAGTCAGCATGGTAAGTGAAAACACCTCTTCAACGATGCCAACACAATAGGTTAATCTTGGAAAACGTTCCCGAAACTCACCATATTTTTTGGAAACCATGGGAGGTCAGAACATAATCTTGGTGACACCAACAAAGGGTTTCGTCGATTTACTAAATCCGTTGAATGCACCGGGTTCATCCAACAACATGGGAGGTCGAAAAGCTAATGTTGGAAGCTTTTCGTATATGCCAGCAGGGAATTACTTTTATGGACAACAGCAAAGACCATAGAGTTCATCTGGTACGTTATTAGATTTGATGGACTGGCCTCATAAACCATCATGAGTCTTTTCAGCACGTTTTGTCCTTACTCACGCGCTCACTAGGAACTTTCCAGTGGGTCACCCATCCCAGAATTACCCCAGAGCTTGATGAGCTTCCGAAAAGAAGATGCATCTTGATGGTATGAGTAGTACCAATCAAATCATATCCATTACATCACATCACCCACTCAGGGTCTGGGTCTTACAATGGTATTGTAACACCCCGAATTTTACCTTTATGAATTTTTGGTTGATCTCGTGAAATTGTGTGCCAACTAGGGTTGGACATTTTATATGTGATTAATATTTTTAAATCATACGTTTCATAGGTGCAAAAATATTATCCGTGTCGGGAATTAGAATTTTGTGCTCAGTTAAAAGAATCGTTCGATTCCTGGACCTAGTTGTTGCTTTAGTCGAATGTGATGTTGTTTTTAATCGAATGATATAGTCTCCGTTATATCATATTTATGATTTTGGATTATGATTGGATTAAGAATGCTTCTGACAGGTTGAGTTGCGCCAAAATTATTAATAATTATAATAAAAAAGAGAAAAGAAATATTATAGTATAATATAGATATTTGATAATGATATAAGAATATGAAAAAGAAAAACCCTAAAGGAAATCTCATCTTCCTTCCTAAGCACGGCCGCGCCGCCGCCATTCTCGCCTCTGCCAGACCCGACGCTGCTCGTCGTGGTTTTCGACAGCTTCTCTTCTCTTTCCTTTCCTCCACGGTCGGCGCTTTAGAGTGGCCACTGTGCCCACCAGTTGCAATCAGTCATCGCAGGCGCGTCGCTGCTCGAACGCCACTTCCAGGCACACACGGAGATCGCCCCTGCTGTCTCTTCTCTCTGATTCCCTCTCGCTTCTCCGACTCAAGCGCAGCGCAATGACCCAAACCACCTCAGATTCCACGGCAGTGCCGAGCCTGAAACGATTCGCTGTGTGCCCGCTCAGCCACTCGCGGACGTTTCGGGCCAGCAAGCAACCACGTCTACCCAGATCCGTGTGGTCGTCGTTTTGACTCTCTGTCATTGCTGCTCGCGCGTTGTCGCTGCCGCGCCGTCAACAAGACGCCGAGAGTGCTTGTTGATGCAGCGAAACTGGTTCTTCGCCTACAGCCGTAGAGCAGAACCCAGGCTGTTCGGGTGCCATACGCTGTTATGTCGCGCGCAAGGATTCTGCTTCCTGTGGCGACCCGAGGCAGTGCCAGCGCCAAGCCTTGCCCCAGCAACCGCCCAGCGCCCAGCGCGACGCGCAGTGTCCAGCGAGTTGACGCCCAGGCGGCTAGAGTGTGGCGACGCCACGCGCACCGACTCCCAACACGCCCAGGACTATTGTGCGCGTCCCTGGACGTATGGATCGGAATCCATTAACCGCGCACATCCGAATATCGTGAATTTAAGGGGAAACGGCTAAACCTTAATATTGAAAATTGTATGACTTGTAATAAATATACCTTGACGTGAATTCAGGGAAATGTAGTTAGGTAGATCTTATACCCGAGTTAAGGAAGGTCGGATTGTACCTTAAAACTAATATGCAATATTAATGAGAACGCAAATGGATTTATAAACTTATAAGGGACATTATTGGGATTAACCGCATAATACTTAAGTTTGAAACGATCGAAACTAAGTAGACCCTCTTCTACTATAATCAACGAGTATTTCGAGCTTACGTTGAGATCGATTGGAGAATGTCCACTTCAACTTAAAGTAAGAAATCGTTTACGTACAGGACTTCGAGCAAGGTAAATCCTTTGCATTCCATAGCATTATAAACTAAATGAATTTGAATGCTTTTAATTGTTGGAATATGTGTTGTGTGGAATTTTTATGTTGATGTGTGGAATTGTGACCGAAAGTTGAATTGTTGCGTTTCTTAGTAGTACTTTACTGTAAAGAATGTCTGTTGTGGATAGCATATGCCACTAAGTCATTATTCATTGAACGTTATCTATGACATACAAGATTATACGCTAATGGATTTCATGTCATTAGCATGTAGTCTAATGGGAAAGTTTATATGCAATTGTATGCAGATGTCTCACGCATTTAGGCAAGTGAACGGTTAGAATAAATTGAGGGAGCTGTGAACATTTGAAGGAACAAGGCAGAGAGTCCTTGATATGTTAGAGTGTAAGAAGAACAGTGTACAACTAGCACGAAAGAGGTGAGCTGGGAAATGGGGCGTGGGAGCTGGCGGCCTCGACGCCTACCTCCTTGAGTATGGTAAAGAATGGAATGTTTCACCTCCTTGAGGTGAAAGTGTGAGATGAAACTTTTTTTTTGAAATGTTAACTCTTTGGCGTTTGCTATCGGTTAGGCAATTGAATCGGGTTTCGCAAATAAGAATGGCCCACTGGCAAGCTTAGTGGCTAGGCATTACAACTCTAGTGAGCTCCGAACAAATGGAAATGGAAAGTATTTATTATAAGTGAATTTTGAAAGGAATGTTTGTAACGAAGTTTTGAAAAGGGAATGATTTTGAAAGTTTTTCATTTAAAGGGAGAAACTTTGAATTTTCACATGTAGGACATGTTYATGCATTCATGTATAAGGTTACTTACTGGGCTTTTTAGCTCATTCTTGTTCCCCATGTTTCCTTGCAGATGATATGTAACCAGATGAGGCGAGGAGGTCGCTTGTGGGCGAGCTTTGATACCTAAGAATTGATTTTCGAATTTATATATGAAATAAGATGAATACTTCTGGATATTTTAAATTATTGAAGTTTCTTTATGATTTTTRTTTTTGAATGGYTTAGAAAGACTTCCACTGTATTTCCCTCTTGAATAAAMTATTAAGATAGTGAGGATTTATTTAAAATGCATTTTGACTCCTTGGGATATTGTTGAGTTTTAAATAGATAGTTATTTATTTTAGAACTGAATGACGTGGCATTCTCAGCTTAGGACTGTTCCTAATCTGGGGGTGTTACAGTATGGTATCAGAGCTTAGAGTTTTTAAAAATGATTCTGTAGACTTGATAAGAAAATGATTTATGAAATTTTTGAAAATTATATGGGTATCAAGCCATGCCACAAGCTTCCCTTCCTGGACCATCTGGTAAGTTTGTATTTTGATTTAAATTCTCGAATGAGTTGAATGTTAAGTGTTAAGTTTGTATTTTGATTTAATTTCTCGAATGAGTTGAATGTTAAGTGATAAGTTTCTATTTTGATGTAAAATCTCAAAAGATTTGAATGTTAAGTATTGTGGTATGTCTTGATTTTGCTTTGAATTGGGAATAATGTAGAATGTTTGGAATTTTGAAGATTCATTTAGACAAGAGGCATTGCGTTTCATTTATAATAAGTAAATGAAATCGTAAATGTCGTTCTCACCTAACCACGAGATGAAATTAAAAGTGTAAAGAATATTAATTTGATGCCAAATTTAGGAGAAAGTGTTTGTAGAATGAAGTCATTGAAGGAAATCTTTTGCTRGGAATGTGATACTTAAGGTGTTTGTAGAAGGGAGTCTCTGAAGGAAATCTCTTATTAGGAACGGGGATACGGAATCATTGTTAAAGTATTGTTTGAATGCTTAAGATGTGAGATTGTCTTGTTAAGTAAAGGTTGAGCAACTATAAGATGATTGTTCGGTTGGAGGGATAATTTTTGATAAGTAAGATATTGAATTTCTTTTGACAATGTTCAAGGAGTTGTTGGTTGAATTGAATAGGTCTAACTTTGGTTGGGATAGTTATTTAAGCAAAGTATTTTCATAAAGAGAGGTAAATGATATGTGGTTTTGATTCCAAGATGCTGAAGGGAATTAAGAACAGACTTGTGATTTGATTTCAAACTATAAGGTTTCGATTTTAACTTTTGATGGTCTTGGCTTTTGATAAGAAGATCGTTGTGTTGAATTTCTATTTTGAATAATTGTTAAGATGGTGAGGGTTTGTTAAAGTTTATTTTTGAAATAGATAGTTGTTTATTTTGGAACGGAATGAGGTGGCATTCTCAGCTTAGGACTTTCCTAATCTGGGGGTGTTACAGGGGGGGTTCCGAACTAACGTTGGAAGCTTTTCGTATATACCAGCGGAGAATTATACTTCTGGACAACAACAGAGACTATGGGGTTTATCAATTTTGCCAAATAGCATGGGGGTTTAACCACCGATGGCAGTAACTCTTGTATTACACAAACATAGAATGTCAATTATGGACAATGTCAGAAGCTCACRAGGTCGCCATGCTTGCCGAACTACATGGGAGCTCTAAATGCTAATCCTGGAAACTTCGTTATGGTGCCATCACATAATTTCCAAAATGGACAAAGCCAGAAACCGTGGGATTCGTCAAGTTTGCTGCCAACACAGAGTTTCAGTTCTGCACCACATTCGGGGCTCTTTGATTTGGAAAATTTGGCCAAATGTAGGGCTGATCTAAGCCATTATACTTCTGTATATATACCTCAACTAGAGGAGGGACACACAGGTGGCTACCTCAACAGCTCATTTCTAAAGCCACCGGAGAATGGCAATTCTGCTAATACTGGCAATGGTCAAAATGGTCAAGCAGATGCTGTTTTTTGGGCATCTGGTTGAAGAAAATGCCCAGTACGAATCAGCACCTCAAGGGAACCTTGAGGAGGGATCAACAATTGGAAGGAGAAGATTCATTGTGGCTCAAAAAGGAAAAGTGATTATGATATCTAATTCTTCTGAGAAGGGCTTGGTGGATCCCGATATTTATCTAACACTATCGTCTTCCTGTCAGCATAACATACGTCAAGATATTATTCATTGGAGATCAGATTATTGAAACATTATATATCTTGATGACGTGACAGAATCTTTATGAGGTTAAATTAGTTCATATGGCAAGTCTTTTGYGTAGTTGAAAATTTTCCAGTAAACTTTTCTACTATATCCCTTGCTACGCACTTCTGTTCACCAATCAAAACACGATGTATATTCTCTTACCCTTCAACATCTCTCTTCCTTTATTTTACATGTTAAGATACATATGTGTCAAATTCTTTTTAATGTAATCAAAAAATATAAGAGGAACATATACTAAAAGATCTAGAACCTTTTGGGATATCATATGTAATTGGAAAGTGAATACATCAAGTGCCTCTGGCTTTTCTAATTTACTTTATAATATATTAAAATATGACAACCTAGCATATATGAATTATTTTTTTTATAACTTTATCCCTTATTTTATTTTAATATTTTCAATAATAACCTTACTTTGATTATTTTAAGAAGACATTAGATACAATGTTACATAACTTTTAATATGATTGAATTTAGTGAGGTTCAAAGTATATCATATGTTAAATATTTCTAAAATTATATGAATTAATTTAGCAAAATAAGTTTAAAGTATTTTACATGTTCAATGTTTCTAAAATTATATGAATTACTTTAGCAAATTAAGTTCAAAGTATGTCTATTGTTTCAAAATGTTTTACGTGTCCAATRTTTCTAAAATGAATTAATTTAGAAAAAATCAAATTCAAAATATTTTATATGTTCAATGTTTTTAAAATTCCATAAAAACTAAAAATTTCCTCACTTTGAACGGATCAAATTGAAGCATAGAGAACTTATAAATTATGCAGAGAAAAATCAGATTTTGGACATTGAATGTGTCGTGGCTATTTAGAGGCGACCAGAGGCTGCAAAATTCTTAAAAATCAATTGTCATGGCAAATGCTCATTTGGTTAATGATTATAAACGATTCGATAGTAGCACTACAATAATTGGAACTCTATTGTATCCTAAGTATTATTATTATTATTATGAGATATTTTAATATGATCACTATATGTATCTTTTTTAATCTTTTCCTAATGTTATTAAAATGTAATTTGTACATAGCCTTCATGATTTGCAATAATAGAAAGGTAAAATTCCTCAAACAGGTATTATAAGAATATTGTGCAAAAGCAATGTATATTAGATTCAAAATAATGTGCAAAACACGTTCTTCTACACTAGTTAGAGGAAAAGAGAGGACATTGATATGATTTCACTTACACTCTACTTTTTTTGATTTCTTTATATGTGATACACATGTTGTTTTTTGGTTTCTATTTATGATTACATTAGATTGATTTTATCATACAATTCAACATTTAAAATTAAATCAATTAAAAATAAATTAAAACAGTTTAATAATATAATTTAAAAATATTTGAATATTTTAATGACCTATTAGATCCTCATATAAATATTAAGTCATAAGATCACTGGTAAGATATATATAGATTATGGAATAAGTTAAGACATATGTATTTACTAAATTTTATTTGTAAACTTATCCCTATCGTTTCCTAGGTCATCTCCTCATTTTTTTCTCGGCTGTGGAGGAATATAAATCAACTCGAACTTACCTGAATTTAGCAAATCTAGTACAATTCTCCATAACTTCCAGTTATTATGTGTTCTAGTGTATACATAAAAAATCATGTGAATGTTGTTCCTCATTTGAAGATGTTGTGATGTTTAAAGTTTATATTTTGAAAAATGTAAACAAAAGTTTTTTAGTTCTGCAGATAAACGTATAAATATATATTAAAGATAGTATAGAATGCAAAAATATTTAAAGTTTTACATTATTAGTTATGGTGCTATCTAATCAAATTAAGAACTCATATGCACACATTACAAAATAAATTTTCAATTTTCATATATTAAGTTACATATTGGTAAAGCATATTGAATTTAGTATCAATTTTATTAAACACGAAGCTATTTATTTTTTTAATATATATTATTTRACGACTTAGTTATTTATAATTATGATATCAGATAAGATATTTGTACTATTTAGTAATTACGTCTTGTTGATCCACACATTGATTAATATTTGGTGCACTGATTATCATTAGAAACTATATATACAYATATTATTAGGTTAAGAAGATCATTTTACCATTCTGGAATCTCAGCATTGCATTATTTGCTTTTTGAGAATTCTTACCATGTTTTAGAAAAAAACAAAAGAATTTACCTCCCAAAGTCATAGAAAATGGGCAGTACTGCTTCAGTTCTCATTTTTGCATAGGGCCTTCATGTAGTGTTGGTCAATTTTGAAGTGACCAACCTCATCTATATGAAGGTTTTACTGCAACTCAACGGTCACAGACGTAAAACCTTGAATTCTAAACAATTTTTCCTTTTCTTTACTCCCCTTGATTTATATAGATTTGTTAATTGGTCTTTTGTTGAAATTTGTCAATCTCTCAAATCTTTATTTTTTTGTCCTAATTGATGTGTTTGATGTTTTTTATGTTTTGTCCACAATTACAGTTTTTTTTTTTAATGTTTAATCATAAATGAGAAAAATCGTGTATATGCAGATTTTTTTCGCTTAACCTGACCGGCTATGGAAGAGTTATGTTACTACTGAACTTCGTAAAATATTTCATGCTGCTGTTGCTGAATTGGGTGAATCAAGTAATTTTATTCTTTCTTAATATTCTTGCCAATTTTTTCATCTTTTTATATGCATATACATATATTAACCTTATTTAATTACCTTTCTTATCCAGCTTTCTAGATCAGATGCTAAGCCAGCAAGAATATAGAAGTTGATGAATGTCACGAATTTGATATATCGTCATTTTATGAGTCCTTTGCAGGTATTAATCCTATCATTTGACCTTGGAGTGTTTCTACTATTATTTCTGGGGGCGGAGCTAAGGACGAGGAGTGGCATCCCAACATTTTCTCAAAATCTATGTAGAATTAATAGTTTTTAAAATTTATTCCGGACTTCTGTCTAAAAAGTATCATTTCGCTTCTCTTATATCTCAATCATCTACTTTTGTCTCTCTAAAATGAAATTTTTGTTTTCTTCCTTGGCTAGTTCCTCATTTCAACTTTTGATTCTAGTACTCCGTTCTTTGCAATATCTCTAGAAATACAATAGGAGTAGGAGGGAAATTGTGTATTTTATGAATCAAATTCTACCTATTGCTCTATCCATGTCAGGGATGCAAGTATTGAGTGTTGATAATGGGCAATTGCAGTTGACTCCAAATTTTTCCAACAACGAGGGAGGTAGAAACTCTCATGGTACAAACGCCTCGGCAATGCCAATCGAGGGTTTTGGTAATGTACATTGTCAGAAACCTTACCGCTCATCATACCTTTCAAGTAACATGGTAACTGATTAGAATCCTTTTGCTTCAGTCATGCCAATGCAAGGCTTGCATTCATCATATTTGTCAAGCAACATCGGAATTCAAGCACCCTCTTATGTAGTCATGCCAATGCAAGCCTCGAATTCATCATATTTGTCAAGCAGCATAAGAGCTGGGAACCGCTCGTCTTCGTTGCTCATGCCAATTTAATGTTTTTCTCATGTGTATGTAATTTCAACTCTTTCTATATTCTCTATATTTTCTAGCACAATTCCCTACTACTCCTATCATGCTCCAATCATTTAAAATTTTCTCATGTATAATTAATGTTTTAAAACGTTTTTCATTTTTATTTTTAAATAAAAAGTTTCAGACTCAAGTTTTTACATATAATGTTTTTCTCATGTATATGTAACTTCAATTCTCACATATAATGTTTTTCTCATACTCCAATCATTTAATTTTTTTCATGTATAATCATTGTTTTAAAATATTTTTTATTTTTAAATAGAAAGTTTCACCGTTAAGTTTTCACATATAATGTTTTTCTTATGTATACGTAACTTCCATTCCCTCTATATTATTTATATTTTCTAGTACATTTGGTGCTACTCCTATAGTGCTCCAGTCATTTAATTTTTCTCATGTATAATMATTTTTTTAAAATGTTTTTATTTTTTATTTTTAAACAAAAAATTTAACCATCAAATTCTCACATCTAATGTTCTTCTTCTGTATATGTAACTTAAACTTTCTCTATTCTCTTTATTTTCGAGTACATTCCCCTTCTACTCTTATCGTGCTTCAGTTGAGCACTGATAAGCGTAGCAGAGAGAGTGTACTAAATGATACTAACCATTTCATAATTTTCTCTTATTAATTTGAAAATAATTTTTACGCCATAAACTCTAAAAAATTCTTCATCAAATCCTACAAGCTTAGATTATTTGTCTTTTGCAGATTTTTTATTTTTAATCACAAATGAGAAAGGTAGCAAGTTTTTGTTTGTTTGTTACAAATGTTTTATGTTTACTCACATCAGAATTGTTAGCAAATATTTATTTGATGATTATTTACATAAATTTTTATAAATTTTTATTCTCTATTAGATTTTTATATATTTCTCCTCATTTTTAAAAAAATTATATTTTGATTAGATATTAGAAAAAAATTAATTAGGTATTTTTTTAAAACCTTTTTATTTTTATTTTTAAATAAAAACGTTCACAAGCGTATAAGTTTAGCATTAGACATCAATTTTATTAAACAGGTTTAATAACTTAATTATTTATGATTGTAAGAAAGGGCAACATATTTGTACTTTTTAGTAATTACAACGTGTTGGTCCACAAATTAATTGATATTTGGTGGGGCTGATTATCATTGAAATATATATAAGTTAAGCAAACCATTTTACCATTGTGAGATCTCAGCCTTGCATTCTTTGCTCTTTGCGAATTCTTACCTTGCATTATCAAAAATAAAAGAATTTACCTTCCAGAGTCATAGAAAATGGATAGTACAGCTACCCTTCCCATATTTGCACAGGGTCTTCCTATAATGTTGGTCGATTTTGAAGTTACCAACCTTATGTAATGAAGGTTTTACTGAATGGTTACATAGGTAAAACCTTCAATTCCAAACACTTTTTCCTTTTGTTTTATCTCCCCCCCTCCCCCCTACCTTTTGATTTACATAGAATGTTAACCTCTTAAATCTTTAATTTTGTAACCTTGTTTAACCTTGTTTAGTCACCTTTCTTATCTTGCTTTCTGGATCAGAAGCTAAGCTAGCAAGTACACAGAAGTTGCTGAAAGTCCACAATTTGACACATAGTCATATTGTGAGTCATTTGCAGGTATTAATCCTATCATTTGACTTTAGTGTTTCTACTATTCGTTACATGGCTTGTAACTAGGGCGCAAAGGGCAGCATCACAACATCTTCTCAAAATCCTAGGTWGGATTAATATTTTTTGAAATTAATATAGAATTTTTGCTTAAAAAGTATCATTTCGTCCCCCCTATCCTCGATCATCTATTCTTGCCTCTCAAAATAAATTTTATGTCTCCGTCCTTTGTTAGTTTGTTGTTTCAGCTTTTGATTCTTGTACTCCATTGGCTGCAATTTTTCCAGAAATACAGGAGGAGAAGGAGGCAAATTGTGTGTTTTATGAATCAAATTCCACCTGTTGCTCAATCCGTGTTAGGGATGCCAGTATTGAGTGTTCATAATTGGCAAATGCAGGTAACTCCAAAATTTTCCAATATCGAGGGAGGTGGAAACTCTCGTGGTACAAACTGCTCGGCAACGCCAATCCAAGGTTCTGGTAATGTACATCATCATAAACCCTCCCGCTTATCATATCTTTCAAGCAACATGGCTACTGTTCAGAATCCTTCTGCTTCTGTCATGCCAAAGCAAGGCTTTCATTCATCATATTTGTCAAGCAAGATGGGAATTCAACCACCCTCTTATGTAGTCATGCCAATGCAAGCCACGAATTCACCATATTTTTCAAGCAGTATAAGAGCTGGAACCCCTTTTCTTCGATGCTCATGCCAATAGAAACCTCGCAGTCGCCATAACTATCAAGCAGCGTCCCCCCTTCTTCAGCAGTCCTGGTACAAGCATCATCAAGCAGCATGGCAGTTCAGAACAACAACTCTTCATTACTCATGCCAAGTAGCATGGGTTTTCAAAACCCTCCTGCTGCAGTCATGCTAATTCCAGCCTGGCATTCACCATATTTGTCTAACGTTGAAGACACCTCTATGGTGATGCCTCACTTGAATAACGAACAACCTCTCCGGCCATGGCAACTCAAGGCCTCATAATTGGAAACCATCCCTTGAATTCAGCATGCTTGTCGAACAGCATCGTAGGTCAAAACACGTTGCTGCTGATGCGGCCAATAGATTTAAATCACGGACACGTGGCTGGACTTCACAGTATTTGCCAGTCAGCATGGTTAGTGAAAACACCTCTTTGGCGATGCCCACACAATAGGTGAATTTTGGAAAACGTCCCCGGAACTCACCATATTTTTCGAAAACCATGGGAAGTCAAAACACCACGTTGGGGAGACCAACAAAGGGTTTCATTGATCTACTAAGTCCTTTGAATGCACCTGGTTCATCCAACAATGTGGGAGATCCGAATGCTAACGTTGGAAGCTTTTCGTATATGCTATTAGGGAATTACAGTTATGAACAACAGCATAGACCATGGAGTTCATCAGGTTTGTCAAACAGCATGCGGGGTTGATCCAACAATGGGAGAAGTCCGAACGCTAAAGTTGGAAGCTTTTCGTATATGCCAGCAGGGAATTACACTTATGAACAATAGCAGAGACCATGGAGTTCATCGGGTTTGTCAAATAGCCTGCGGGGTTCATCCAACAACATGGGAGGTCTGAATGCTAACGTYGGGAGCTTTTCGTATAAGCCAGCAGAGAATTACAGTTATGCAAAACAACAGAGATCATGGGGTTCATCAACTTCGCAAAATAGCACGGGTAACCACCAATGTCAGTAACTCTTGGACGACACCAACACAGAATGTTACTTGTGAATGTTGAACAGATTGCAATATAGATATAGGAATTAAGTAAAAGAAATTGAATACTGAAAGAAAATTAACATCAAGAATTAACGTGGTATCCAGCAATATGCTGACTAATCCACAGGCAAAGCCACAGAAGCAAATTCACTATGAAATCAGAGGGTTACAGATAGAATTCAGCATAGAACTTTCAGCATTCTCAGAAGTACTCAAAACAGAAAATACAGTACACGAATACTGAATTACAGAGAGCTCTCTCTCTCTCTTGACAAAAAGCAGAACAGAACTCATATGCTAACAGTCTAAAAAACCACTATAAGAAATCAGACAACAATTCTGATTTCTTACCTGAAATCTAGCTGCAAGATTACTGATGTCTTTGACTGCTCTTGCACGTGCATTCCACTGAGTGCTGCAGCCATCACACTCTCTACTGCACTGTTTATGGTTACTTAGATATGTCGTTAATGTAAAAAGACAAGTTTAAGATTCAGGTTTTTTTTCTTCGTTTTTAGGTGAGATTTCTCTGGTTAAAGTTTAACTCGAAGTAAAATCTCCTTTTACCTTTATAAACCTAAAAGTTTTACTCTCTCCCCCCCCCCCCGGGGGGGGTTTGTCATAAACTAGACCGTGATAAACGGAAACTTGCCTAATCGTTGCGTCATAGTGTTAGAGGAAGACGAAGAACGTAAACAAGACCTTGTCCGGACGACCAAAGAAGTTCTAAGTTTAAATGGTGTTTTAGCTACCTATACCATGAAGGATTTACTCACCTACCTAACTAATTTGGAAAGTTCAACGATAGTAGAGAGGAAATCAGTAAGAATGGGGAACTTCCGGGACGCTCAGAAATTTGAAGGCCCCCCCAAAAAGTGTTTTAAACTTTGTAGGGTAAATGGAGTTACTTAAGGTACGATCAAAGTCGTTTCCCTTAATCCGTCTCTTAAGCTAGACTTCAACCGACTAAACGTCTTTTACAAGACGTTTGGTCCTCCTTCGAAGCAGAAGAGAGGCGAAAGACGATGAACAGATAGATCCGCTATTTTTCGAATTGGTCTTTCGAAGCCGGGCGAAGACGATGGAACAGTCAACTTCGCAACCTTCCTGCTTCTTGCAACATTAACTATTATTAGCTAATAACTTCCGTTTAAAATTTAACTTTTCCAATTGATTAACTATTCTTAATTTTTAATAAGAAAAAACAATTTTCCAATACCTTATTAACTAAAATATCTCATGATAATTGAAGAAATAAGAGATTAGATATCAATTCTTGAAGTTAGGGTGTTTTAGAAGTCTAACCCGACCGGAGAACGGTACATTTAAGTGCCCTTTATTAATTATTTAGTTAGTTACTTTAACCAATTAGCTAATAAGTTCTTTTAAAAGATTGACTCTCGTCGCCGCGCCAAAGATTTAGACCTAAGGTACTAAAACGAAGACTTTTTAACAAATATTAAACAAAACCTCTTAACCTGACTAAAGATATATAGGAACCGTTCATACCACACTGGAGAGTTCGGACGAGAAGTAGTATACAAGGTGACAAAATTTGACACTGAACTTAGAGTCTTTCGTATTAAAGACTAGTCGGCGTCATACCGGACCGCATATTCGTTCTGACCGGGTCACCTCTTCGGATTATAGTACCAGGTACCCTCCTCTTAGTCCTGTTGTCCGAAAGGAATTCGAGAAAGTCTTGAGAAGACCTAGTCTCGTCTCAACTCTAGTTGACAGAGTCGAGTAATGACTTCTGACTCTGTCAACTATCAACCCTCGTCCACCTTCTCTTAGCCCTTTATTCCGGTTGACAACATCCCCTCTTCTTTTTTCCC
>MEJB01000254.1:0-13452 GCA_001752375.1 Rhazya stricta | reverse complement strand
ACCTTTAAGATTCGAAGGGCCTGCAAGTGTAGAATGGACTAAGGAGAGATCAATTAGCCAACATGAAGGTTAATATCCATCCACTTATTTAGGAAGTCCATTATCATGTTTGTGGGTAAATTTGATCTTGAAGCGAAACAGCAGGCTGTTATCCAAAACCAAATTGAACCAAGGCGCCGAAGGAGACTTTGATACTAGGCTTGCTAATTGAAATCGGTTAGAGCCAAAAAATGCAGATCAGAGTACTTTTGCTCTCCTCATCATCAAAATACAAAATATTTCATTTGCCTCTAAAATGGCAGCTCAAAAAATTTTTTTTTTTTTTTTTTTTGATTGGTCTTTAGGAGTGATTTGCTTTCGTTTTTTTTTGGGCTAGAATTCTTGATAGAAAGTGTATGTGTATAGATTTTTGTATTTACATGGAATTTGTTGATTTTAATTGTGATCTCACATTTTAGGTAAAGTAATAAAATATTTAAAATGCATTTTATTAATTAATGACGTGTATAGTAATGGGACTAAATGATATGGAAAAGTGATAATTAATTTGTATTGTGGGACCTACATGCTAAATATGAGATAGTTTGAATTTGAATTTGGGTTTGGAATGAGATATTTTTAAGTAAACTTTCTTGAGAGGAGAAGAAGAGGAAAAGAAACTGAAGATTTTTTCAATTGAGAGCGATGTCAAGATGGGTGCCTGAATTCAATCATAGTAAAAGACTTATTTAACGAGTTTTATATCAACTTAAACTCGAACTTAAAAGATAAGTTCCGATTAGGGTGAAGTTGGGCCAGCACAAGGCATTGTCAGAATTGGGAATAGATACAAAGGCTATACCTGCATTTAATATAGTTCGACTTGTGGCCGAATGATGCAAAATGTCATACTTGGAAAAATCTGTATCAAGTCTGCGAATCCTAGCCCCATAGGCATTCAAAACATAAGACCTAGGCGTTGCTTCCAAATTGGTATGAGTCATATCTTTTCACTATCTATCGGCATGAAACTCAGGGGATTTGAGGGTTAAATATGCTATTCTATGTGGCTGGCGTCTTGGTGGTAGAATAAAGTGGAATAGTCCGATAGCATCTTTTGTTGATGTTTTGGAGGGGAACTACTGAATACGAATGAACTCTATATAATATCGTTCCAGAGTATAACTCGACGATTTAGGAAATGGCACGAAGTAACTAACACGGATTAAAATGAATAATTTTGGTTTTAAATTACCCTAATCGACCTTTCCATATCATCTCCTCATTTCTGCTCGGGCTACTATGAGAAATATAAATCGGCACGAGAAGATAATCGAGTTTAGCAAAAACTCAGTAGAATTTCATAACTTCTGTTAATCTATGTTTCTCGTGTTATTTGATTAAAAATCCATGTGAATGTGTTCCTCTTTGAGAGATGTTTGATGTTTAAAGTTTATATTTTGCGAAAATGCAAATAACTTTTACTTTATTCTGTAGGATTAACTATATATAGATATTAAATGTATAGATAAAATTATAAGGCATATCTATTTATTTATTTACATTCAAGTAATTGCAGATACTCATGAGTTGTTTAAAGAATTATAAATTTAATCGAATAAGTAAAATTAAAATATTTAAAATTATTCCATATAGTTATTGGTGAATATGCTAATCAATAAGGGAATTCATATGCCACACGTCGAAACATAAATTTCAATTCTCATATATTCAGTTACATAATGTAAGACTTTATTAGGGACCATCAATTTATTAGTCAGGAGACCTATTACTTTTTCTTCTTCTAAATATGTAATTTAACGACTTAATTGTATGTATGATGTGAAGAACACCACGGATAAATTGTACTTATTTTAAATAATTATTTGTATAGGTTCAACATTAATATCAATATTTGGTGGGGGCTGATTATATGAAAACTATACATATATAAATTAGGTTAAGCAAACCCATTTTACTTTTGTGAAATCTTCCAGATTGCATACTTATGCTTTTTGACGGAATTGCCTTACCCTGCTTTTCAAATAATAACAAGATTTGTATCTTCAAAGGTCAGAATGGCAGTAAATGTAGTTCCCAATTTGCACAGGGCCTTCGTTGTAAATGTATGGTTGTTTTGAAGTCACAACCTCATCGTAATGAAGATTTACTGCAAAACTGAAACGGTTACAGAGTATAAATCTTCAATTCGAAACTTTTTCCTTTTGTTTACCCTTCTATTTCATTTTATATAGGATTTTTAATTGGGCTTTTTGCCTATTTGTTGATCTCCCAAATCTTACTTTTTTTTTTTTTCCCCATTTGATTGTTTGATTCATGTTCTTTATGTTTTGTCCCTAAGTGTAGTTTTTATATTTAATCACAAATGAGAAAATGTGCAAAATTTTTATTGATGGTTATGTAATTAATTTTTAAAATTTGATACTATTACATGAAGAGTTTTTACATTATTTAACTTGCTTTTCTTGTTTGACTAGAAGTAAAAAAATAATATTAATTATGATTTACAATCGGAAACTTAGTTATATTAACTGTATTACCTTTAGTTCTTTTAATTAGTATGGGATATTGAATGCTTTATAAATATGCACTTTGCTTTTCCATGTTTGATTAAAGGTAGGAGTTGGGGGAATGTTGGAATGAGGGAGCTGTGTCCTAACATTTTTTATTAATGTATAAGGATAATATTTTTTAAAATTTTTATATAAAATTTTCATCATATAAATTATTATCTCGTTCCATCAATATTTTTATCAAGTTTCTAACTTGCAATGTTTCTCTAGTTACTATGATGAAAGCAGCAGGACCAGCACTCTCRATGCTGTTGAAGCAGCCTCGTGACTTCGACATCGTGATTGTTGATGCGGCGATGCCCGAGATTGATGGCTTCAATTTTCTTCAGCAGATTCGGCTTAAAGATGACATTCCTGTTATTTGTAAGTCTGCACTTTTCCTTCACTGCAGAAATAATCATTTCTTCAAATCACATTCAAGAAAAACCAGATATTTACTTACTTAAAATTTTACTTCATTTCAGTGATGGCTGCAAATGTTAGGAAGGGGATGGTCTCTACAGCCCTTACTCTAGGGGCGAGTTGTTTGCTGAAAAAGCCAATTCCGGCCGATGATCTCATTCGTGTATGGCACCACGTGTTTTACAAAAGAGCTGGCAACCCCTCTTCTTCGGTGATCGTGCCAATACAAGCCTCGCAATCACCATATCTATCAAGCATCGTCCCCTCTTCTTCAGCAATGCTGGTACAAGCATCATCAAGTCGCATGCCAGTTCAGAACAACAACTCTTCGGTACTCATGCCAAGCAGCATGGGTTTTACAAGCCCTCCTGCTCAAGTCATGCTAATTCCAGCCTGGCATTCACCATATTTGTCGAACGTTCACGACACCTCTTTGGTGATGCCTCAGTTGAATAACGGACAACCTCGCTGGGCTTCACCATATATATCAGACAACATGGGATTTCAGAACACCTCTCCGGCCATGCCAACTCAAGGCCTCATAATTGGAAACAATTCCTTGAATTCAGCATACTTGTCGAACAGCATCAGAAGTCAAAACACGTACCCAGAGATGCGGCCAATAGATTTCAGTCATGGACAACGTGGCTGGAATTCACCGTATTTGCCAGTCAGCATGGTAGGTGAAAACACCTCTTTGGCGATGCCAGCACAACAGGTCAGTCTTGGAAAACGTCCCCGGAACACACCATATTTTTCGAAAACCATTGGGGGGTGAAAACACCACGTTCGTGACACCAGCAAAGGGTTTCGTTCATCTACTAAATCCGTCTAATGCACAGGGTTCATCCAACAACGTGGGAGGTCCAGAMGCTAACATCGGAACCTTTTCGTATATGCTGCAGAGGCCATGGAGTTCATCAGCTTCGTCAAACAGCATGGGGGTTTCATCCAACGACATGGGAGGTCCGAATGCTAAAGTTGGAAGCTTTTYGTGTATGCCAATGGAGAACTACAGTGATGGACAACAGCAGAGACCATGGGGTTCATCAACTTTTCCAAATAGCATGGGAGGTTTAACGACCAATGTCAATAACTCTTGGACGACACGAATTCAGAATGTCAATTACGGACAATATCAGAGGCTTGAGAGGTCGCCATACTTGTCSAGCTACATGGGAGGTCTAAATGTTAATACTGGAAACTCGGTTATGGTGCCAGCACAGAACTTGCAAAATGGACAAAGCCAAAAACCGTGGGATTCGTCAAGTTTGCTGCCAATACAGAGTTTCAGTTCTGCAYCACGTCCGGGGCTCTTTGATTTGGAAAATTTGGCCAAACGCAGGGCTGATTTAAGCCATTATACTTCTGTATGTATACCTCAACTAGAGGAGGGATACACGGGTGGCTACCTCAGTAGCTCATTTTTAAAGCCACCTGAGACGGGCAATTCTGCTAATAACTGCCATGGTCAAAGTGGTCAAGCAGATGTTGCTGTTGAACATTTGGCTGAAGAAAATGCCCAGAACGAATCTGCACCTCATCATCAATGTGTTCAACTTGCTGAAGGTGTTGAAGGAGGGAACCTCGTGGAGCAATCAACAATTGGAAGCAAAAGATTTACTGCGGCCGARCAAGGAAAAGGGATTCTGATGTCTGATTCTTCTGACGAGGGCTCGGTGGATCCTGACGTTGATCTGAACTCTAGACTACCTGATATTCGCCAGGAATTAACTACAGAAGGTGTTGAAAAAGGGAATCTTGTGGAGGAATCAACAATTGGAAGCACAAGATTAACTGCTTCTGAAAAAGGAAAGGGGATTCTGATATCTGATTCTTCTGAGGAGGACTGGATTGATTTTTTTGTGGATCTGAACTCTGGACTACTTGATTCTCTCCAGGGATTAACTTCAGATGGTTATGCAAAAGCTATAGCTGATCCAGCGGAATGCATGATCGAGAAGAATAACTCCCTGGACTTCAATGGAGTACCAGATTGCAAAAAGGGGGAAAATGATCCTCAAGGACTGCAAGATCAGGAGTTTTCCGCAGCTAATTGGGAAGGGTTGGCACTGGACWCAAGCATCATGAAGGAAGACTTCATCATGGGGCAAGAAGGAAGTTCAGAGAATCCGAATGGTTTGAATTATGTAAACATGGAGCCACTAAGCATGGAAGTGCCAGATGTGCCATATGCCATTGAGGGATCAGTTTTACCGAATACCATAGAGGCATCAGGTGTACCATATATCTCRGAGGGATCAAATGTGCCAAACAAGGAGCCATATACCATGGAGGGATCAGATGGGCCAAACAAGAGAGCAAAGACCATGGATGGATCATATGTGATAAACCCGGAGCCGAAGAGCATGGACAGATCAAATGTGCCTAACGAGGAGCCAAAGAGCGGGGAGGGACCAGATGCGCCATCGTGCTCGAAACCTCAAGAGCAGGGGTTTTGGAGTTTTAAGAAAAGTATGGACTTCCTTTGTGATGATAACATACCCCAATTCATGGGATAGACCTCCCTGCAACTGCTTAATATGGTTTTATTCAGTAGGTTCATGAGACTTGGAAATGGTGTTGTTAAAGCAGTCGGTTTTAAATAGTCTGCAATTCTATTCCATTTTTGTTTGAGAATTTTGGACTGCTACTTGTTTTTCAGCACACATTGGATTATGAATATATTTTCGTTCCTGAGCGCATTCCTCTTTCTATTTATACATCACAGTTCTACGTAGTTGTCCTGAATATGGTTATATTACTGATACGAGCGCTCAAGGACCGCTCACTCCAAATTGCCAGACCGCTAGGCTTAGTATAAGCATAACCAGACTGGTTTCTGGTAAAAGGAAATAATTGCAGTACCGACGAGAAAAAGAGTATACTGCATTAGGCCTTTTCATATATGTATTTTGCTTTGTCAATACAACTATTCTCCATCATCATCTGCACTTTCCTTGTCTATATGATTGGTTATAGGACTTAAACCAGTGGCATTGCCTCAAGATCCAACCAGAGACCGGTAAGATAAAAAGCCACCCAACGGCAAACTGGATGTAGTTGAGTGTTTGGGGGGGATCGTTAAACGGGGGGGGGATATGGCAACGGGCAAGAGAAGAGAACGAGATTATTGCACACTAGCAAACGGCAATACCAACCAGACACCGAACGTCCCAAATGAGAGGGCCTGGGGGAACGATTTCGTCGAGCCAACGATCACCCTGAAAGAAAGATTGGGTAGAGCATCAGCAATGTAGAGAGCAGGATAGTTGCTCTTAAACCATATTGCTTGAAAGTACAAGCTTCCAGGGACTGCAGCAAACGCAAGTGTGAAACTTAGTATAGTCAGTTAAAGAAAGTAGGTAGAATGAGAATGTTAGGAGTTTTAGAAAGCAGGCCCTCATATGAACATTAATTAAATCTACGGATGAAATACTGACGCATCAAGTCATTTCCGTATAGGTCTGTGCATTTCTTAATTGATAGAGAAGACTTCAGTGAGAAATCAAAGCTGGGGTTGATAATAAATGAAGTGTTTGTAGCCGTTTTCACCATATAGGAGAGCTTCATACCGCGAGGGCCATGAAGAATGCTATAAAAGCTGATAGCCAGATTGCATTAATTGGAACCTCCTGCTTATTTACTTGATGCCGAAAGGCCGATAAAGGCATAGCTCCATCTCTTGGGAATGCATCAGACATCCTGCAAATAAGCTCATTTTAGTTTTGGTTCCTTTGTGTAGCTCTCTATACACATAAAGCAATTAAGCAGTGAACCAGTATGTTAACCTTGAGTTGCTAGTGATTGAACTCATGCCACAGAAGAAGATGACAACAGCAATTATACCCAAGCAAACGATTCCACCAGCTCCACTCCCATATCTTCTTCTGAATACTTCATAAAATATTTGAGCAATGTCATACCTACCAGCATCATTCTCTGTGCTCAAAAGATGCGGGATGTTGGTAACTGCAAATGTGATACCAAGTATATAACCCCATCCAACAATAATAGATATACCGATGGAACTTATTATTCCTTTTGGTCCGTTCACATCTGCACTCTTTGTTTCCTCTGTATGGCAACATAAGTTTCAAGAAGGTAATGGGATAACAAGTTAGCAAGATTATAGTATTTAATTGACTGATAGAAAAGAAAGGGAACAATATTTTAAATGTCACATCAAGATGACTTGCAGACAAAGCTGCAAATGGGCTAGATGATTATACCAAAATATGATAATTGGCATGCTAATACATCCTCCATTTAGTTGCTGATTACTCAATTCCTTGATTTTGCCCAAGTTTTTCAGTGGAATAATATCTGTTGAGGTTTGAATATCTATCTTCTGTTACGAGATTTTGTAATAACGATCAGGAAGAAGAGGTAAGATATACGAGAAAGAAACTCTGCATCATTGAGATGCCAAGTGCTTGGCAATGAAAGTGAGCATCGCAATCCTTTCTACAATAAATATGAAGATCAAGTAGTTCTATCTGAACATTTATCGCAGTCATCCATGTCAATAATAATAAAGAAGCCCAATAAAATATACACAAATGTACTATGTGAGCAGAAGCATCATACCTTGTTTAAAGTTTATATTTTGCAAAATGCAAATAAATGTTTTTTAGTTCTGTACAATTCAAATATCATTTCACAAATGAAATATTCTCTGACATATAGATGAATATTAAAGATAGCATAGAATACAAAAATATTAAAAGCATATTGATTTGTTTATTTACATTCAAATAATTGCAATCCTCTCGAGCCCTTAAAGAATTTAGAATTTAAACGAATAAGTAAAAATGAAAATATTTAAATGCTTACAATACTAGTTATGGTACTATCTAATCAAATTAACATTTCATATGCACACATTAAAAAATAAATTTCCTATTTTAATATATTCACTTACAACTTACTAAAGCCTATAGAGTTTAGTATTAGACATAAATTTTATTAAGCACGAATGTTTTTCTTTTTTTAAATATATGTAATTTAATGACTTAATTATATATGATTATGATAACATACATGATATTTGTACTTTTTAGTAATTACAACGTATTGATCCACAGACTAATGAATATTTGGTGGGGCTGATTACCATTAAAAACTATATATATCATTAGGTTAAGCAGACCATTTTACCATTCTGAAATCTCAGCACTGCATCCTTTGCTTTTTGAGAACTCTTATCGTGTATTATAAAAAACAAAAGAATTTACCTTCCAAAGTCATAGAAAATGAGCAGTATCGCTACAGTTCCCATATTTGCAGAAGACGTTCATGTAATTTTGGTCGATTTTGAAATCACCATGTACATCATGTACATGAAGGTTTTACTGCAACTGAATACTTACAGAAGTAAAACTTTCAATTCCAAACACTTATTCCTTTTGTTTTACTCCCCTTTTGATTTATATAGATTTGTTAATTGATCTTTTGTTGAAATTTGTTGATCTCTCAAATCTTTAATTTTTTGATGTTCTTTATGTTTTGTCCTTAATTGCAGAAGTTTTATGTTTAATCACAAATGATAATTGTAGCAAAATGTTTATTTGATGGTTATGTAATTAATGTTTTCTAATTTTATACCAAATTTTATATGAAGAGTTTTTAATTATTTATGTGYGTATGTGAAGTGATTTCATTCAAACTTATTTGTGGTTCTTAAGTATAATTGATTGCAAACTTATTTTCCATTTTTGTAACCTATTTGTGGTTTTCTTCCTAATTAAATCAAAGTAAATAGATTGGTTCCATTTAATCTTTCACATGTACAATCACTTTTGAAAACTTTTTCTTTTTATTTTTAAATAGAAAATGCAATGTTTTTCTAATGTATATCTAACATCATTTCTCCTTACATTCTCTATATTATCTATATTTTCTAGTACATTCCTTACTATTCCTATCGTGCATCAGTCGTGCTCCATCTCTATATTCTCTATATTCCCTAGTAAATTCCTGCTACTGCTATCATGCACCAATCGTGCTCCATCTCTATATTCTCTATATTCTCTAGTACATTTCCTACTACTTCTGTCGTACTCTAGTCGTGCAACAATCATTCTCCAATTATTTAATTTTTCACATGTATAATCAAATTATTAAAACATGTTTATTTTTTATTTTTAAATAAAAGTTTTCACCTTCAAGTTTTCACATGTAATGCTTTTCTCACGTATTTATAATTTTAACTCTCTTTATATCCTCTAGTACATCCCTGTTACTCTTATCKTGCTCCAATCATTTAATTTTTTTCATGTATAATCATTCTTTAAAATATTTTTCATTTTTATTTTTATAAAAGAAAGTTTTAGCTTCAAGTTTTCACATATGATGTTTTCCTCATGTATATGTAACTTCAATTCGCTCCATATTTCTCTATTATCTGTAGTACGTTCCCTACTGCTCTTACGCAGCTACAATCATGCACAGTCATACTCTACTACATGTAAACAAAGAGGAAGCAATACAAGGTTCATATGTTAAATGTTTATAAAATTATAATGAAATAATTCAGGCAAATTAACGTCAAAAGTATTTACATGTATCTGTTTCTAGAATTAAATGAATTCATTCTAGCAAATTAAGTTTTAAAGTATTTCATATGTTCCATGCTTCTAAAATTATATAAATTAATTTATTACAACTCTAATTCACAGTCATTTTTACATACTCCATGTTTCTGAAAGTGCAGATACATTTAAGAGAATGAAGCTCAAAATATTGTAAATATGTTCAATGTTTTTAAAATTCTCCTAACAACTGAAATAATTACCTCCACTTCTGTAGTGGATCACAAATCTCCTTTCTTGTGCATGGATCACCTTGCAATTCTAATTGTATCCTAAGTACTATATTATTAATCAGATTTCCCCTTAATATGATCATCACATTTCAACTTTTATATGTTTACTCACAAATGAGAATTGTTAACAAATATTTTATTTGATGGTTATCTACTTAAAATTTTTTAAAATCTTATTCTCTATTAGATATTTTTATATTTCTACTTATATTTCACAAATTTATATTTTGATTTGATATTAGAAAGAAATTAATTTTTGATGTTTATTTTTTCCAAACCTTTTTATTTTTTATTTTTAAATAAAAAATTCACCTTCAAGTTTTCAAACTCAATAGTATAAATACTATATTTAAGTCAAAACTATTTCAGAGTAATTAATTATTACTTGCATTTTTCTTATTTGACTAGGAAAGGAAAAATATTTGTAAATTATGATTTACAATCGAAGAACTTAGTTATATTGACTGCATTAAATTTAGTTCTTTTAATTATTATGTAATATTTCTTTCCTAGTTATGTATATATGCATGCCATTATAAATACATACTTTAATTTATTTTGTTTAGCACCAGGTTGGAGTTAGGGGGTGTTGGGGAAGGAGCCGCCCCCAAATATTTTTTAGAATGTTTTATAGGATTAATATTTTTTAAATGTATATAAAATCTTCGTCGGGTGAAATATTATCTCGTCCATCAATATTTTTGTCAAGTTTCTACCTCCCAATGTTTCTCTAGTTAATATGATGAAAGTAGTAGGACCAGCATCCTCGATGCTGTTGGAGCAGCCTTGTGACTTCGATATCGTGATTGTTGATATGGCGATGCCAGAGATTCATGGCTTCAATTTTCTTCAGTAGATTCGACTTAAGGATGACATTCCTTCACTGCAAAAATAATCATTTCTTCAAATCACATTCAAGAAAAAATAGATATTTAGTTACTTCAAATTTTACTTCATTTCAGTGATGGCTGCAAATGTTAGAATGGGGATGTTCTCCATAGCCCTTAGTCTAGAGGCTAGTTGTTTGCTCAACAAGCCAATTCCGCCCGATGATCTCAATTTGTGTATGGCACCATGTGTTTCTCAGAAGGCTTAACCTTGTTAACCCAACCGGCTACAGAAGGTTTTTATCTGATATGGCTAATACTTGAAATGTAGGTGCAATTGGAGCTAATGATGAACACCTTACAGGTTTCAAAATAATAAATGGAAGAGTTATGTGGAGTACTGAACTTCGTAAGAAATTCCATGCTGCTGTTGCTGAATCGGGTTAATCAAGTAACTTTATTGTTTCTTAATATTCTTGCCAAGTTTTCGTGTTTTTATATGCATATACATATATTAACCTTGTTTAATTACCTTTCTTATCTTACTTTYTGAATCAGATGCTAAATCAACARGTATACAGAAGTTGATGAATGTCTCGAATTKGAMGCATYRTCATATTGCGAGTCATTTGCAGGTATTAATCCTATCATTTGACTTTGTAGTGTTCTTACTGTTTGTTCCATGGGCAGAGCTATGGGGCAAGGGGCGGAACGTAACAGTTTTTCACAATCCTATGTAGGATTAATACTTTTTAAAATTTATATATAATTTTTTGCCTAAAATGTATAATTTCGTCCCTTCAATATCTCAATCCTCTACTCTTACCCCCTTGAAATGAAGTTTATGTCTCCATCCTTGGTTAGTTCGTCATTTCAGTTTTTGATTCTTGTACTCCCTTTTCTGCAATGTTTCCAGAAATACAGGGAGGAGGGAAATTGTGTATTTTATGAATCAAATTCCATCTGTTGCTCAATCCGTGTCAGAGATGCCGGTATCGAGTGTTGATAATGGGCAGTTGCAGGTGACTCCAAATTTATCCAACATCGAGATAGGTGGAAACACTCGTGGTCCAAACTCCTCGGCATGCCAATCCAGGGTTCTGGTAATATACATACTCAGAAACCCTCGCAATCAACATATCTTTCAAGCAGCATGGTAACTGATCCGAATCCTTCTCCTTCAGTCATGCCAGTACAAGACTTGCATTCATCATATTTGTCAAGCAACATGGGAATTCAAGCACCCTCTTATGTAGGCATTCAATGCAAGCCTTGAATTCACTATCTTTTTCAAGCAGCATAAGAGCTGGGAAGCCCTCTTCTTTGGTGCTCAAGCCAATATAATATTTCCTCATGTATATGTAATTTCAACTCTATCTGTATTCGCTATATTCTCAAGTACAACTTCCTGCTACTCTTATCGTGCTCCAATTATTTAATTTTTCTCATGTATAATCAATTTTTAAAACTTTTTTCATTTTTATTTTTAAATAAAAAGTTTCACATTCAAGTTTTTACATATAATGTGTTTCTCTTGTATATGTAACTTCAATTCTCTCAATAATGTCTATATTCTCTARTATATTCACTGCCACTCCTATCATGCTCCAATCATTTAATTTTTCTCATGTATAATCATCTTTTTAAAATGGTTTTTATTTTTAAATAAAAAATTTCACCATTAAATTTTCACATATAATGTTTTTCTTATGTATATGTAACTTCGATTCTCTCTAGATTGTCTATATTTTCTAGTACATTCCCTACTACTATAGTGCCAATCATTTAATTTTTCTCACATATAGTCATTTTTTAAAAGGTTTTTCTTTTTTACTTTTAAATAAAAAAATTTACCATCAGGTTTTCTTCACATCTAATGTTTTTCTTTTATATATGTAACTTCATTTCTCTCTACATTCTATATATTTTCGAGTACATTCCCCTTCTACTCTTGTCGTGCACCAGTCGTGCTCTGATAAGTGTAGCGGAGAGAGTATACTAAATAATTTTAACTATTTCATAGTTTTCTCTTATCAATTTGAAAATAATTTTTACGCCAGAAACTCTAAAAAATTCTTCACCAAATCTTACAAATGTAGATTATTTGCCTTTTGCAGATTTTTATTTTTTAATCACAAATGAGAAAGGTAGCAATTTTTTGTTTGTTTGTTAGAAATTTTTTATATTTACTTCAAATGAGAATTGTTAGAAAATATCTATTTGATGGTTATCTACATAAATGTTTTAAAACTTTTATTTTATATGACATTTTGTTATATTTCTCCTCATTTTTTACTAATTTATATTTTGATTAGAAATTTAAAAAATTAATTTTTGGTGGTCATTTTTTTCAAACCTTTTTATTTTTTATTTTTAAATAAAAAAGTTCACCTCCAAGTGTATATAGTTTAGTATTAGACATCAATTTTATTAAACAGAGACGTATTTCTTTTTTTTTAACATATGTAGACTTAATTGTTTATTATTATTAGAAGAGACAGCATATTTGTACTTCTTAATAATTACAACCTATTGGTCTACATATTAATTAATATTTGGTAGGGCTGATTATCATTGAAAACTATATAAATTAATATGTTAAGCAGACAATTTTACCATTCTGAAATCTTAGCATTGCATTCTTTGCTCTTTGAGAATTTTTAACTTTGCTTTATCAAAAGCAAAAGAATTTACCTTCCAAAGTCATAGAAAATGGGCAGTACTGCTATTATTCCCATATTTACGCAAGGTGTTCGTGTAATGTTGGTCGATTTTGAAGTCACCAACTTCATGTACATGAAGGTTTACTGCAACTGAATGGTTA
>MEJB01000068.1:880675-901048 GCA_001752375.1 Rhazya stricta | reverse complement strand
AAAATCTAACAATTTAATAAAGGAAAATTCGGGCTGTTACAATTTTTGTCATCGTTTTTTGAAAAAAACAGATGGAGCAATCTTTAAACCAAATGGCATGACAGTCCATTGGTATTGAGCAGTAGGAATACAAAAGGCTGTTTTGTATCATTCTTTAGGAACAATTCCTAATTGCCAAAAAAGCTGCTTTTAAATCAAATTTTAAAAAAACGTTTGCCCGTGTAAATGGAAAAAAAGATTTTGTATGCTGGGCAAATAAAATTTATCATCTTGCAAAAATTGATTTAAAGGCTTATAATCTATGACAAGCCTTTTCTTTCCTCTAATTTGCTCACTTCTTTTGTTCACATTAAAAGCTTGACATGCCCAAGTAGACTTAATTGGTTCTATCAAGTTTTATTTTAAAAGCTTTTCACACTCAGCTCTTGCTAGTTTAAGATCATCAGGTGTAATACCTGAGATTTAGTTTCTTCTTTTCCTTTCGAAATTTATTTATATGAAAATAAACAATTTATGTTCTAATCCACTAATTAGATTGCATGCATAATTGTTAGTACATTGATTAATTTACGACGAAAGGACTTGTAGGCCGTAACGTTCGATGTGCCAATCATAAATAAATAAATATTTTCTTGATTTATTATTTGTTATGCATTAATGTGTGAGTATGTTTATTTAAAGGTGAAATTTTATTAGTTTACTTTAATTAAAAGTCTTAGTTATTAATTTAGACTTGACACGTCAGAGCCCATCCTCTTCTTATTCAAATCTAAAACAGGATTTGGAGTTTGATTTCGGGCCAGAAGAAAACTAATAGATTTTAATTATGGTTGGGCTTAGTTGGTTAAGTAATAAAAATGGCCCACGAAGAAATTTTAGTTAGGGTTAAGTTAGCTTTAAAAAAAATACTATTTAAAGATGAAGATTACTATTCATCTTTTTCCCAAAGAAACCCTAAACCTAAACCTCCTAACCATAGTCGCCATCAACCGGCGCTTCCTCCCTTCGTCCTCACCGATATTGGCCTTCCCACCCTCTTTCTCTCTCTCTCTCTCTCTCTCCCCTCTTCTCTACCGATGTCGAATGCCACTCTATCTCCTCCACTCTCGTCAAGCGACCAGGTGCCCCGATGCCGAACAAACARGCGCCCAGAAGCCCGGGCGACTAGGCATCCAGACGCCGAGAGACTAGGCATCCAGATGCCTAGGCGACCAGGTGCCCCAGCGACCAGGCGCCTAGACACCCAGCGACCTGGCGCCCAGGTGCCTAGGCGACCAAGCACCGTGTGCCGCCTATTCAAGCCAGTAACGCCGTGCAGCACGAGTGCGACCAGGACCGCCGTTCACATGCCCGGAGCATATTTTTTTCCCAGGCATGATTGACACCATTACACCTTAGACTCGATACCACACCTAAGGTTTGGGATTCGAGGTGAATCCTTAGTTTCCTTATTTAAATTAACCGAATGGCCTAGGTTTTGTATTATGTAATAATAATTAAGGAAAAATATGGAATAAGTTTAATTGAAATTTATGTTAGTACGATTAAGTAAAATAAGGATATAATTCTAGAAATATATTGATATATAATTTAGGGTGAAATTTAGGGTTGTATGATAAAATAATGTATATTGTGATTATGATTATTATTGTTATTTTAAGAACAAACTAGGAGTCATGAAATTAAATTGTACTATTAGTAGTTTGATTTTTATTGACATGGAAATTCATCTTGAGAAATTGTTTGGTTAAGGTCACCATAGGAAAAACGATGAAGGTATTAACGGTAAACACCTGTATTAAATGAATGTGTTTGGTTAAACAAGTTTCAGATGAATATTCTTTGTCTAATAATATTAGGATATTGTGGCACATTAACGTTGTGGACAACCAAGGCACCCTGCTAGCGAAAGTAAACAAATTTATTAAGGACTATATGTAAGTAAATTGTCACATTTTAGTAATGCGTATGAATGGATGTATCTGAATTTCTTTGGGTGGATTAATGTGTTGGATATGAGATTTCTATGCAAATAAACCCCACACTCGCCTATCTCTTTTGTTGTGTGTTATGTAGTGGCAGTAGGGATTATGTTATGAAATATGTTGATTGTGTAGAATGTTTTTATGTGTTTCATATCTTATACCATTATTATGTCAGATGGCATGTTAATTACGGTTGTATGAATTTCATGTCATGGGCATGTAGTTAGTGTTCTACATCATTCTTGGCATGAGCCATTCATACATTTAAAAGTGAATGGTTTAGGAAATGAAATTTTGAAAGGGAATGTATTTTATAAATTGTAATGTGTCTAGGAAAATATTAAAGTTTTTGCAAAAGGGGTGTAAAACCTAGCCATGAAAGATGTAGTAGGAAATGGGGCGTGGGGGACCAGTGCACCTGAACCGACCCTCTAGGAAGGTGGGTAATGATTCACCTCGAGGAGGTGAAGAGATGAAAGGAAAAGTAAAAGAATGTTAACCTCTTTGTGGTACTATCGATAGGAATGTAATCGGGTTCCAAATAACTATGGCCCACTACAGAGCTTAATGGCTAGTCGTTACGCTCTAGTGAGCTCATGAATGTAATGAAATGAAAGGTTTTTACAAAGTGTAAATGGTGACATTCCTAGGTTAGGATAAAGTTTCTAATCTGTGGGTGTTATATCAAGTGTCATACCTAGGTGAGTCACTTTTGTTGGATTAACATCCTTATTAAGCTTAAAAGGAAGCTTAACAAAGAATCCTTCATTTTTCCATAACGGCCTTGGATGTTTGAATTTATCATGTGAGTCTGCACACAAAGAAAGTAACTTTTGAGATATTAACTTTAATCTGTCAGCAACTTCTATAAGTGCAAATGGCAGATAAGGTTGGAGTGAATGCTTGAAATGAATTCCCTTAGGAAGAATTCTTAATCTCTGTGCTTTACTGATAGCATCCTATCCAAGCAAACGTTCTTTCCATGGAGTCCATTTCCATAGATTTTTAACCAAACAACACATTCAGAAAAGAATTTAATCCCAATGGGTCTCTTGGATATCAATCCTACTTCATATGTTGCACCATTGGCTGCTATAAATTTTGTATTGGATGGTTCCCATATATTGCCTGATAGCAAATCATGATCTATCATGGTCTTGTATGCTCCCGTATCAATCATTGCTATAGCCTTCATAGGCTTAGCATATTTTGATGTTAATAAAGAAACCTGCACATGTGGTTGACAAGTTGTAGAATTAACTGGCATTATAGGATAAATAGGAAAAGAATCACTCCCTACATCAGTGACTTCTATGGCAATTCTGTATCATTATCTGGTCGACTCTGTTCATAGTAAACTGATTCAAGATCTAAATCTAGATGATCTGCCATCATTTGTGAAATCAGCTTCATTTCCTTTGGTTTCTTCTGAGGATAATTTTTTTCAAAATGTCCCTTTTGCTTACATATGTGACATTGATCTGTTTTAAAGCTCTTTCCAAATTTCTTCTTCCTGAAGTACTTCATGAACTTTCTGCCCTTTTTGGATGAAGATTTCTTTTGGAATTTCTTCTTTCTGGAGGACTTCTTGTAGACACATTTTTCTTGCTTTGAACACCCAATCTCATACTTTTTAGAACATGCTTTCTTGATGTGCTTCTCATTCTTGAAATAATTAGCAATGACTTGGTGACTATGACATAATCTTTCATGAGCAGTGAGAGTAATCTGATGAATTTCTCCCATACCAAGATGTTTTAGGCTTCTATTAGCTTCAAGCATGTGCTTTTCAGTATTGGGATGCAATTGCTCTGGAAGAGATATCAGATAGACTTGCTTTAAATCTGGAGTTCCACCAAGAATGTAAAATGTTTCAGACATTCTTTTAAAATGTTTGTTTAGATTAGTGAGTTTTAATGAACAACATTTCATTTTAAAATAATCATATCTGAGTTGTCTAGCATGGAAAGTTACACCCCCAACAAATTCTTTTTACAAAAGTCCTCATGTTTCCTCATAAGAAAGACCAAACAATTTATTTGATTGTAGGAACCAAGAATAGCAAACCAATCACCCATTGAACTAGTTAATCGAGAATAAAATTCAGCAAGTATGTTAGGAAGAAATTCTCCCTTTTGTAGACTGGAATTTATCCAGGCAAAGAATTCTTGCAGTCTTTCTCTACTCTTATTGACTGGAACATCATCCATTGTACACCAAGGTCCTTTTGGAGATTCTTTCTTTACTTTTGGAGGTTGAGATCTAGCCTGTGAACTTTTAGCTTCATCTTCTTCATCAATGTCTTCAGAGACATATGGTTCTAATGGTTGTGGATCAACCATAAAGATAGCTATCAAGTCCATCTGTTCAACTTCTGAAAAGCCTGAGTTACCAAAAATGTCATTATCATTTCATGAATTTTCAGTTTCAAAAGAGTAATTTGAGTCAGATCTCTGTGATTCATTTTCTTGAATTGCTTCTAGATGTGGACTTGGTTCAAGGTTAATGGTAATCCTGTTTGTATTTGCAACCATGAAGTGTTGATGATCAAACTCCTTTTTCAAGGTTTCTTCGGTTTCCATTTTCCTCTTTCCTTTGTCTCTAGCTACTTTTGTAACTTTGGCACGTGCTTCTTTTTCTCTCTGCATTTCTTCATTTCTACTTATAAAGAAATTTGTAGAAATGGGAGGTTTAAAAGCTAAAGATTGTGAGTGGTATCCTGCTATTGGCTGAGCTGTTACAGGAACACTTGGAAATATTAGAGGGACTAGGTTAGGAGTTCTCATGGGAGGAAATAGATAAGAAATATCTGACCTTTTTCAGTTAATGTTGGTGAGGTAGGAGGTAATAAAGATGGAAGACCCTGTGTTTGTCTATGTCTGTCTGCATCTTCAGTTTTGGCTCTGAGCTTTCTTATTTTCTATTCTTTTTGATCAAATACTGGACCAAAAAGTCTCATTCTAATCATATCATTTAGATCCCCATCAAGTTGATTGAATCTATCAATCATTGACTGATAAAGCTTCTCCAAAGGTTAGAGTGCATTACTTATCTACTTTCTTCTTAATGACTTCTAAATAAAAAATAATCCTTTCTACTTTGTTATCGATCCTGTTAAGGACTTGATTTTGGGCCAAAGCATTTTGGTTTTTCCAATTAAGAACTTCATATGATTCTTGGATAGGAACAGATCTACCCATGTTATCAAGTCCTCTTGCTGTAACAAAAAGAGCTATTGTGATTCTTTTCCTATCATCCTTTCTTCTTTCCAGGGGTGGAAAATAAGAAGTAGAGGAAAACATCATACATGGAATCGGCTCAGCATAAGTTGGCTTTTTGAGATATGGTGATTTGTATGTTGAACATCTTGCCAACGTAGGTGGAGATGGAACTTTTAAAAGATCATAGATGGATGGCATCCTTCTTGGCTCAAAAGGTTGATAGATATCCAAAGTAGATTTCTTTGTTCTAAAACCTTTTTGAGAACTATCAGGTTCATCATCAGGATAAGTAATGGCCATCTTCTAAGTTTCCTTTTTCTTTTTTTTGGATCTATCCTTTCTTGGAAGATCCTAATCAGAGTCATAATCATCACATGAGCAATCTGGATCACACATTTCTGTGCCGGCAATATCCCATATACAGTGACCATTTATTTTGTTAGTACATAAGGGATTTTCTTATGTATCGAAAGAATGGACTCGAACCTTCTCTTGCCATCTAGCTTCTTTAGTATCCACCAGTTTGATCATCATTTGTGAAAAAGAAAGCCTTAGGGCTTCTTCTTCAGGAATTATGAATTTCTGAACCACCTTTCCATCAAGAAGTTTGGAAAGTATAGATGTAATTGCCTATATTGGTTGTTGTTGTTGATGGAGATTTTCATAATTAGTAATCCACTGTGTAGGATTAATTTATGAAGATCTGTCCTTTGGATTTGTCTGGGTATCTCTACGACTGTAGAGACATCATTGTCCGCATCAGCTAGAACCATCAATACATTGGATGAGCCTTTTTCTTGTAGATCCAGTGCATGGTTATGTAGCCTATACACCATTTGATGATGTAAAGTGGCCCTAATAGCAGTCTCTACTTGCTTTGCATTGGAGATCTAGATCTGAACCTGTAATGCGGTTGAAATATTTGGATCATTCAAAGAGATAGCAAAATTGGGAAATGGTGTTAAAATAACACTTCCACAGTTCAGAGTCGTCAATGCTGAGCTTGTGCGCGCATACTTATAACTAGTAAACCTGGAATCAAGTAGAGCGACTTTGGCAAAAACAGGAAKTCTCTTTCTTCCACCTAGAGTTAGTACTAGACGAACTGCTCCAAGGTGAAAATGGGTATAGCCCTCAGTCTTCCACGGGGCAATCATCTCAGGCATAATATTTAAAGTAATATACTGTTCATGAGTAGAATAAGGTATATCACACCGACTAATACTTGAGGACTGATAGTATTCTTTCATAGCAGGACTATTAGACTTAAGCAATTGACAAGTAGATCTAATACCAGGAGAAAAACTACCACGAAATCTATATATATTATAAGGACTAATTGTATGAGGAACAAACTCTATAATTCTATTAGAATCAGAAATTATAGAAAATTCTATAAAAGAACCTATGTTTTTATCATTTAAAGATTTTCTAGGTAAGATAAATTACTGGAAGTACGTATTAGATCTGAAATAGATGTACCATTATCAGGTGTTGAACCAGAAGTTGAAGCTGTGAAATCCATGATGTTTGCTTTGATGCTCTTTACTCCTCAATTATCTACCAAAATACTATTCATTCTTCCTCTCCTCCAGAAAAATACAGCATTCTTCCAAGATGATTTTGTGCATGCATACGATGGGGCCCTTTATGTTTTCCATTGACCACTCGAAGGCTTTCTTATGACTTCTTAGAACAGCCAGCAGCTTATCTTTCTTTTGTTGGTCCAATGCAGAGGCAATGATAACTGGCAACTTTTTTTTTCCTCAGGATATGCATACTTCAAATGAGATGGCAATGTTTTTTCTTCTGTAGTTGATGGATCTTCACTCGATGGTTTGAGTGGTTGAACACTTCTCTGGGATAAGTCCAATGATTAAAATCTTCAGTCAATTCCTTCGAAAGTTTGCTGAGAATTTACCCATGCCAATGCTATATCATTATCTGAGCTTTCACTCTCATTTTAGCTGTCTTCTTCATCATCTAAGTGTAGAATGCTACAASATTCTTAAACGTGCTCAGCATCCGTTGATTTGGCTTCTTTTAATATGGAGCACTCTTCTTGCTCATCTAGAAAATTTAGTGCATTAGAGATGTTGAAGTTAACTTGTTGATCATCTACCCTCATTGTTAGTTCCCCTTTGTGGATATCAATCACAGTCCCTGCTATAGCAAGAAAGGGTCTTCCCAAAATGATGCGCACTTCTTTGCCGGCTTCATAATCTAAACTAATGAAGTCTATTGGAAACATGAATTTCTCAACTTAGACTAAGACATCATCAATCTTTCCTTCAGCGTATGCATAGGTACGGTCCGCCAATTGCAAAGTGATTGTGGTTGGTCTTGCCTCTCCAATCCTGAGTTGTTTGAAAATGGACTTGGGTATAAGGTTAATTGTAATACCCAGGATTTTACTTTTTATGGATTTTGTATAGTCGTATGAATTTGTGTGCCAACTAGGGTTGGATAATTTTCTATGTGGTTATTATTTAATTGAACGTTTTAATAAGTATGGAATTATCGTGTTAATCGAATTAGGATCCTTGGTGAGTTAGTAGCCCGACTTGTTAGGCTTATTCGTTTCTCATTCGGAAACTAGATTTTTACAGAAAGGTAAGCCCGTAGAATTTAATTTAATGGACTGGATTGGTTATGGAATGGGGAGGCCTAAAGGATTTGGGTTAGGGCCTAAGTTTGAAATTTGAAAAAAAAAAAGACCCTAAATCAGCTTAACGCCATCTACCCTCTTCCCTAAACCCTTCCCGCTGCTCGCACCGCCTTATTTCTTCCTCGGTCGATGTCGCATCTATCATCGCCGCAGCGACTCGCCAGTGTTCCAACATGCTCGATGGCCGCTCATCGCCCAAATCCACTGGAGATCGTTGCGTCTTTGGGTCGGATCTAGTTTTGTCTAGAGATGCCCGATGTCGCTCGTCCCTGCCTTTGCCTCACCAGTCTAGAGCCGCCCTTCGTCCGTTCTGATCTTGAGCTCGTCTAGATCCGTTTCGCGCTGATGCTCGAAGGCGCCAGCTCGCAGCTCGCAGCTCACAGTTTGCTAGTTGCTCACCAGTCGCCAGTGCTCGGAGCCGCGACTAAATCTCGACACCAATCTCGTCGCTCTGCTTCGTCGTTATGCCTCCACCACCAGATCTGGCCGATCTGCCATAGCCAACTCTTCCCTCTTTCTTCCTTCCTCATGACCTGGTCCGAGCTTCGAGCAGCGCGTTGCGTACCAAACCTATTCTGCCTACATCACTCCGGCTTGACCTTTGGATTTGCTGCAAGTCATCCCGCGGTGCTTCGACCAGGCCGCCATTGCTCAGTTGCTTGCCGCCTTCATCCACCCAGAGAGGGTATTCGAACCAGTAGCGGCTCAGAGACTGGGTCCTTGCTAGCTGTTCGTCAACTTCTAGAATATAGGATGCCCAAGCAACCAAGCGTCCAGATGCCTAGGCGACCAGGCGCCCCGATGCCTAGGCGACCGAGCATCTCGACGCCTAGGCCACCAGATGCCCAGGCAACCAGGCACCGTGCGCGACCAGGGCTGTTGCCCGCACGCTGCCTGAGCGCACGCTGGGGCGCAATGCCACTTCCACGACACTTAAAGTTTGTCGATTTAAAGGTAAAGATATTGTTATTCGATTTTAGAATTTAATGACTTATGTAATTATGTTCTATAGTGAGAATTGTGGGAGAACATAGATTATGTTTAATACTCGATCTAAGAATGAGTTTAAATTGTACAAATAATGTGTTTTGACTTAAAAATGTATTGGTTTTGGTATTACCATTATCAATTTTTGAGAGGGGTGAAAAGCTATGAAATAAGTTGTATATTTAAGAATATGATAGTTTGGCGATGTGGGAATTAAGTAAAAGTTAAAATTGGCAAATGACGTTCATAGAATAAGTGTTAAATGTTTTAAGCTTGGACAATCGTATTAAATGAATTTTCTTTTTTGTAATCATAATTAGGTCATTTTCGAGCACATTGACGTTAAGAGCAGTCGAGGGACTCCGCTTTGCAATTTAAATACAATTTTAACGTAAAGGACTCCAAGTAAGTAAATCCCATACCCACCTACTTTTTTCGTTATGTGTTATGTGGCGACTATATTGGACTGTGTTATGGAATGTGTTATGGTTGTGTTGAATTATTTCATTTAATATATAATTCGTACTGTTATTATGTTGAATGGTGTTTAAATACGGTTTTATGTAGTTCATGTCATGGGCATRTAGTTATAGTATTCTACATCATTCCCAACATGAGTCATTCGTACATTTAGAAAGCAAATGGTTTCGGAAATAAAATTTGAAAGGAAATAAAATTTTATAAATGAATTATTATCAGGAAAATGCTAAGATTTTGAAAAGAAGTGTAAACCTAGCCATGAAAGATGTGAGTGGGAAATGAGGCATGGGGGACCGACGCGACCCTCTTGTAGGGTAGGGAGATAAGTGACATTCACCTCTTGGGAGGTGAAAAGACAGAAGGAAAAGTTAAGTGATGTTAACATTTATGCAGTTCTTCCAGTAGGAAATGTGATTGGGTTCCAAAGAATAATGGCCCACTGCAAGCTTAATGGCTAGGCGTTACACTAAGTGAGCTCACGATTTTAATAAAATGAAAAGGTTTTTCAAAGTTCTTACATTTTGAAATTGAAGTTTTATGGAAGTATTTAGAAAGTTTTATTGAGGAAGTGAACTATAAATTCATAATATATAGTGCATTTCACATACATTCATGCATGGGATTTACTTATTGAGCTTTATAGCTCATTCCATTTCCTTCATTCTGCATTTCAGATGATGTATAGCCAGATGGTGCGTGGAGGTCACTTGTGGGCAAGCCTTGATGCCCCGAAGTGTTATTTAAATAAATTTTAGTGAATAAGATAAATGGTTGTCTAGAGAGGTTTTATGTATTGTTTAAGATATTTCTTTATTAGTTTAACTATTYATGCTTTAAATTCTTTCAAGTTTCGCAAATTTTAGTTTTAGTAAATGTTAGTTTAATAAAAGATTGTTAGAATACATTATTTATTTATATTGGATGTTTGTTGGTTAGAATACATGTTGTTTACGGGTATTGAAAATGTTTGAGAATCTTTTGATTGTATACAGGGGGTAGTTGTTGAAATTATGGAGGAAACTCTGTCGAAATGTTTATAAAACTTTTTAGTCAAGTGTTCAGATCTCTTTTGTTTCCTACAGTAGTTGATATGATTATGAGTAAGGTCAGTAATACTCTCGGCTTAGGACGGTTCCTAATCTTGGGGTGTTATATTAATACTTGCCCTAAGATCACACAGTGCTCTTCCATAATAAGAATTCCCAATTGAACATGGTATACTGAAGTTTCCAGGGTCCTTTAGTTCTGAAGGCAATTTCTTCTGCAAAAAGCTGTGCACTCATTGGTCAATGCTGCTTTTCAAATTCTCTCGGCCTCCTTTTCTTTGACAAGATTTCCTTCATGAATTTGACATAATTGGGCATTTGTCTAATGCATCGACCAAATGTATATTGATATGTAGCGATTTAAGGATATCTGAGAATTTGTCAAACTACTTATCTTGTTGCCTTGCAATCAACCTTTGAGGGAAAGGTAGTTGTGGTTTGTCCTGAATACTATTTAGTTACTTTACTATAGCATCAGATTCCTTTGATGGTCGTGTCATTGGTTCCTTTCTGACTTCAATGTTGTTGTCTTTTTGAGTAGTTGTCATCTCCTTTTTTGCACTTTGTGTACCTAATGGTTCTTTCAATTCCTCTCTACTTTTGAGGGTTATAGCTCTATACTGCTCTTTCCTTCTTTTCTGGGGTTTTTCAATACCACTAGGCAAGGTGCCTTGTTATCTGGTACTCAATGCTAAAGCAATTTGGCCTACTTGATTTTACAAGTTCCTGGGTGATGTTGCTTGGTTCTAAATGGGGCATCTGAACATGTATTCTTTTAATAGTGCATCCATTGAGGTTGGTTGTTCATTGTGGACTGGTCTTTAGTGTTGATTCTGTTGCAAGAATCCAGAAGGATGAAATGGTCCTTGATGCTGATTTGCTGTAGCATTTTTTCCTTGATTACTCCATTAGAAATTAAGATGCTACCTCCATCCAGTGTTGTAGATGTTTGAAAAAGGATTATTTTTTTTCTAAAGTTTGCAATGTAATACATAGATTTTAGATTAGATGGGCAGTTGTCAAAAGTATGTAGGTCTCCACAATACACATAATTGACAATGGATTGTTGCTGTGTTTGTTGTGCAGCCGGCAACTTCATGTTCTTCAGTATATTGCTTAAAGATGCCACTTTTGCTTAGTGCAGTGTCATAGCATCGACTTCATGTACTCTTTAGACTCTTTTTCTTGTTGCCATTTTGGTTGTTGCCTACTGATAATTGTTGCTTGCTATTGTCTCTAGTATATTGAATGCTTCATTATATGACTTTTATAGCAGTACTCTATTTGCTGAAGCATCAGCCACTACTCTTATTCGAGTGTTGAGCCCGTTGTAAAAGGTCTCCATTTGAATCTAGTGTTGGATGCCATGATGAGGGCATTTTCTAAGAAATTTCTTGAATCTTTTCCATGCTTCGTACAAGGTTTCATCACAATGTTTCTGAACGAGATGATTTCATTTCTCAACATAATATTCTTCATTGGTGGAAAGTATTTCATTAAAGATTTCTCTGCCAAGTCAGCCCATGATGTCATAGAACTTGGGGGCAAAGAGTTTAACAATTCCTTTACTCTATCTCTCAATGAAAAAGGGTATAATTTYATTCTCAGTCTTCTTTGTGAGATGTCGTGAAGTTGAAACGAGTCACTTCCATGAACAATCTTAAATGTAGATGAGGGTCTTCGATGGCCATTCCACTAAACTACTCAACTGGCTGTAGTATTTCAAACATGACTAGTTTAAGTTCAGACTGTCAAACTTGAATTTAAGGTATCACAATACTAGGAATTAGGTTGTGCAAAACTAGTATAGCATATTCTCTTATAGCACGATCTTTCTCATTTGACAATGTTGCATCATTAACCTGAGGTGGATTATCATTGCATTGTTCCACTCTATTTGCTTGTTGTGCTTTCATCCTTCACTTTTTTCTTCTTTTTTTGAGGATTTTCTCAGGATCCTTGTTGATGACAGATGCTTCAGGAATTTGTGACTTGGTTTTTACTCTAGTTCTCATGAGCTAACATTCCTAGTAGCAAATGGTAGCAAAACAAGATCAACAAATGTGAAAAGGAAGAACCTTTATAGAATTTTGGCTTCATTTATACCTATCCCAGCAACAGCRCTAGAAACTTGTTGGGGTYATCCATTCCTATTGAATTAGCACTCACACAAGTATACGCAGCCAAAAARTAGTAAGARTGAATAGAATGTCTATCTTAGGAGGATAATTAAACGAAAGGAAAAATTGTGTAAACTTTATATGAATTTGATAAAAATGTTATAGCAATAGAGTGGACATTTAATGGGGATGACTGCTGAGTAAATAACTGAAAGCAAGTAAATAAATGTAAAATAACTGAAAGTAAGACAAAAGGCTGTAAAATGTCAGTGGCTAAGGTTAGAAGTTAGCGTCAATTCTGAATGTTGTAGCACAAATGTTCAGTTCCATGTAAAGCCTTATATGAATTCATTCTTTATGCAAACGTAGGAAATGTACAAAGATCATACATTATTTCAATGGTAATCTTTCCAACCATTTTGTAATGCTATAAGTTCGTTCCCTAGTGAAATAAGTACCCTTATCTCGATCAGGTACTAGAATACTATAGCAACAAATCATTGAAGGTTTAAAAATTGCTAGTCCTTAACCCTTAGCAGCTATGTCGCCAATTTCACTTAGTACATAAACATATGTTATGGTCATGAAACTTAGTTACTCTCTTTGTTAATATAGAGTTTTGAAAATGGTTAGGTATCATTTATGTCCTCCTAACCTTAATTGAATACCTTCAATCTCTCCAAGAGTACACTCGATATAGTCTTAAACATTCTCAATCTTAAGTTTTCAGCTTTGTCAAACTTTCCACCCTCGAAATGGCTGATGAAAAATACAACTTTTCTAGAAGAAGAGATTCAAAACTCAGAAAATAACTTTACTGATTTACCAAAACCTATAGGTTCTTGCATTAAACTATAAGAAAGCTTTTGAATAGAAATAAGCTGTATTATACTATTAGAGAGGTGAACTTCGTCCCTTTTCTTAAATCTAATTTCAACTAAAATGTATACATACTAAGATGGTTCCTTCTGTCATAACTAAATTCTAAGAACTTACTTCTAACAACTAAAAACTCACTCGCTTCTTCTTGAAGTTTTGTCCATTATATAGAGCCTGAAATGCAGCTGAGTTGGCAATTGCTATAATATTCTTATCTGACAATCAGTGTTGACTCAACGGACATTTGTTTGTAGTATCTATTTTGGGTAATGTGGTCCTCAATACTTTTCTCTTATCTGGCCATTTTTGGTAAAGTTTGGAAGTCAACACAGACCACTTTCTTTACATTGTTTTCACTCATACTCCTCATCAAATGCATGGGAATTGTAAGGTTTTATTGGAAGATGCACCTCAGACTCTTTCTTCAAAATTATGAATGTTGTAGCATTTTCGTTATCCTGCAAAACCTCCTTAAATAAAGCATTTTAGGTTTTAAATAACTAATTTTGCATTCTCAAATATATAACAACAAAGATATCAAAATTGAAGCCAGAAACCAAGATAAATAGCATAAATTCATAAGGAACCAGTCAGAGTTAGGCCAAAATGGGAGTCAAAATAGGGATATTATCAACGGTTATCAAGTTGCCAAATGGCCAAAATTGGTGGATCAAATCTAAGATGGCCAGATTCGTTCGGTTAGACGTTTGCACTATATGGTACCTACGGTAAATGTTGCATGCTTGTACCCTTGGTTAAGAGGTTTAACTCGAGGACAACTGACTCCTATTGTAATACCCAAGATTTTATTTTCCATTTTCACGAATTTTTATATGGTCATAAAACTATTTTGGCAATTCGCTAATTTTTTTTATTGTCAAGAAGTTTTGGTGTTTTTGGTTATTTTGCAGCATAAGAACTTGGAAGCCATAATGCTTGATGTGCCAATTAGAATTTAATAATTTATGTGCCAATTAGAATTTAATAATTTATCTATGTTATTATTGTTTATTTGTGTGCTAATGTATGGGTACATTTATTTAGTTATAGGATTTATTGTGCTAATTGAATTAGAGTTTTTGTAATAYCGAGGACGTTACTTTCCTTTCTCRAATTTTATATGATTGTAAAATTTATGTGCCAATTAGAATTTAATAAGTTATCTCTATTATTATTGTTGGTTTGTGTGTTTGCATAAGAGTATGTTTAGTTAAATATGGAATTTACTATGCTAATTAAATTAGAGTATTTGTTAGTTTATTMATTTAGGCCCAATCCATTAGAACCCATTCGCTTCTTATTCAAAACTTAGAGCTAACTTAATGTTTGGTTTTGGCCCAAATGAAAGCCCTCGACTTTAATTTATTGGGCTTAGATAAGGAGGCCCGAAAGGAAATTACTTAGGGCCCTATTTTAAAAAAAATGGAAAGATAAGTTTTGATACCATAACCTAAACCTAACACCCCATCTTCTTCTTCTTTCCCCTTGCTACAGCCACCACTGTTTCTCATCGCCGCTGCCATCGCCACCTTCTTCCTCTCTTCTCACCATCTTCTTCTCTCTCCCTTCTCATTGTCTTTCTCCCTTTCTTTTCTCTTGCAGTCGCTACCTTTCTTCCTTTCTCTTCTTCCTACCACACAGATCTGGATCTTCCTTCCATGGTGCTTCTGCCTGGACTGCTCGGAGAAACCTTGAAGCCTGCAGCGCATCGACCAGTTAGCCTGCACCTAGAGTTGCTGCTATCCAGAGAAAAATCTTCACAGCTCAGCTTGTATGTGTTCGCCCTCTGCACGGCACGTTTGTTTCAAAACCAGATCAAGCATGCATTGGCAGCCCTTGCACGTTGCCGCTTGGCCGCTGCTCGTTCAGATCTGGTTGGGYCGTCGCTGGTTCACCTGTCYAAATTTACTRTTCACTACAGATTCGCCAGCTCGCCGCTTGGTCACCGGCGTCTGAATCAGATTGTTGTTGTCCGCTATCTGTGCCACCTAAAAACCACTGCTCGCTGGGTTAAGTGTGCTGCCTGAAAATGCACAGATCGATGCTGCTACTTACTRGATCAGCTGAAGTTCATCGCCGAAAATTGACCGAAAAATAGATCGGCGAAATTTGCCGTTACTGACCAAATCGAAAGAATCCCCCAGTGTACATTTCTGTTAACATCGATTGAGGTGAAGCTTCGATTTCATTTAACGTAATTAAATGGATTATATAATTGTGTTCGGAAAATATAATCGTAGAAAACACAAATTTTATATTTATACATGATTTAACATTGTAAACTAAATTGCACAGATCATGTTTATACATAATTGAATATTGTACTTAAATTAGTATGAGGAAGTAATTTTAGGAATATATATAGTGATTATAATTAACATTGTCTTTGTTAACAGAAGTTTAGAAACATGAAATAATTTATATGTTCGGAATATTTATTGTCGTTAAGTTCGAAATGTAAATAACAGATTAATAGGGATAAGTAACATTCGTGAGATAAGTGTAATGTTTTAAAGTTGGACAATCATGTTAAATGAGTTTCCTTTTTGAAATAATATTTAGGCGATTTCAAGCACGTTGACATTAGGAGTGGTCAAGGGACTCCACGTAGAAATTTAAAGTAGAATTTTAACGTTAAGGACTTCAGGTAAGTAAATCCCCATACTCATCAACTTTATCCCATTTGTGTATTATGTTGTGGTTATATTGGATTTTATTGTTTAATATGTTTGTGATTATATTGAATAATATTTCATAAGAATGTTGTGGTTATATTGGATTATGTTGTGTAATATGTTGTGATTATATTGGATTGTATTGAGTAATGTGGTTGTGGTTATATTGAACTATTTCATGTAATATGTTTCCTATTATTAACATGTTGAATGGTTTTTAAATACATATTTATATAGTTCATGTCATGGGCATATAGTTATAGTATTCTACATCATTCATGGCATGAGTCTTTCGTGCATTTAGAAAGTGAATGTTTTAAGAAATGAAGTTGGAAAAGAAATGGGATTTTATGAATAAATTAGTTTCAGAAAACATTAAGATTTTGAAAAGGGGTGTAAACCTAGCCACGAAAGATGTGAGTGGGAAATGGGTCATGGGGGACCGGAACACTCGACCTAACCCTCTTGTAAGGTAGGAAAGTAAGTAATGTTTACCTCATGTGTGGTGAAAGAAAGTGAAAGGAAAGTTAAAGTAATGTTGCCGCTTTGCGATTCTACCAGTAGAAAATATGATCAGGTTCCAAAGAATAATGGCCCATTGCAAGCTTAATGGCTAGGCATCACACCAAGTGAGCTCACAACTTTAATGGAATGGAAATGTTTGAAAAATTCTTACATTTTGAAAAGAAAGTTTTTATGAGAAAGTTTATGAAATRGAAATGTTTAGAAAAGTTTATGAAATAGAAATGTTTAGAAAGCTTTTATTGAGAAAGTGAAATTTTATAACTTGTCACATATAGGGCATTATACATGCATTCATGCATGGGATTTGCTTACTGAGCTTTATAGCTCACTCCATTTCCTTCATTTTGCATTTCAAGTGATGAGTAGTCAGATGGTGCGAGGAGGTCGTTTGTGTGCAGGCTTGATACCAGAAGTGATGTTTTTAAACAAATTTTAATGAACTAAGAAAACGATTAATTTGAGAAATTTTTTTTGTGTTGTTTATGATTTTATTAAATTATTTAGTTTTTGCATAAAATTTATTCAAGTTTCTGCTGAATTTCAAGTTCGTAAGTGTTGAACTGATAAAAGATTGTTGGGATGGAAGTTACTTAGATATGAATGTCAGTTGGGTTTGAATTTGTTATTATATATGAATATTGGAAATGTTGTGGGATTTTCTGATTGTTTACATGAGGTAAATGTTAATACTACAGAGGAAACTCTGCCGAAATTTTTATAAATCTTTTGTATTAAAATATTATTTTTTTATTTTCCTCAATTTCCAATATAAAAATGAGTAAAGTCAGAACATTCCAGGATTAGGACAGTCCCTAGTCTAGGTGGGTGTTATATCTAGGCTCGACCTATTAGAGCCCATTCATTTCTTATCCGTAACCTAAAGCTAATTTAATGTTGAATTCTAGCCCAAAGGAAAGCATATCGACTTTAAATTGTGCTGGCTTAGATGGTTATGGGATAAGGAGGCCTAAAAGAAGGTTGGTTAGGGCCTAATTTTTTTTAAAAAAAGGGGGAAATTAGGGTTTTCAGCCGCCATTTAAAAATTTTAAAAAAGAAAGAACAAAACCCTAATTTTTGTAACCTAAACCTAACTCCCCCACCTCCTTCTTCATCACTCTTGCTGCCGCACCCCTTTCCCTCTGCACTCACCGCCTCTCTTCTCCCTGCCGTTGCTACATCACAGTTTGCATTTCTGCACTGAGACTACTCGCAGACCATCTCTGCACATCGCTCGCGACCAAGGATCAGTTCATCGGCTGCCTGACCTCGATTAGAGCTACTGGTCTTGCCGCAGCTCTTGCAATACTCGAGATTTTAGTTTTTATAAATTTTGTATGATCGTATGATTATGTGTGCCAACCAGGGTTGGATAATTTTCTGTGTGGTTATTATTTTATCGTACATTTAATAAGTATGGGATTATCGTATTAATCGAACGAGAATCCTTGGTTGGTTAGTGGCTCGACTGGTTAGGCTTATACGTTTGTCATTCGAAAACTACATTTTTACCAAAAGGAAAGTCCATAGAATTTAATTTCATGGACTGGATTAGTTATAGAATGGGAAGGCCCAAAGGGTTCGGGTTAGGGCCCAAGTTTGAAGTTTGAAAAAAAAAAAAAAAAAGCTGCTTACACCGCCTCTTTCTCCCTCTGTCGACGTCGCACCGATCATCACCGTCAACGCCACTCATTGCCCTCCAGAACCGATCATGGTCTAGCCGGTTGTTGCTCAATGGGATTTCTTGTAGCAATCCCGTTTCTGGGCCTCGCGCTATCGATCCACCGCTGCTGCTCGGTCCGAACCATCTTGCTGCTCTAGAGAGGTTGTCGTCTCTCCTCACGGCCGCTCGTCTCTATTCTCGCATCACCAGTCTAGAGCCGTCACTTTGAATCTTGAGCTCGTTCAGATCCGTTCCGCGCTGATGCTTGAAGACGCTCGATCGCGGCACACAGTTGYCGGTTGCTCACCAGTCGCCAGTGCTCGGAGCCGCGACTAGATCTTGACACCGATCTCTTCGTTCTACTTCATCACGTGCCTTTGCCACCAGATCTAGCTGATCTTCCATCTCTTCCCTCATTCTTCCTCCCTCGCAACCTGTCTCAACTTTTACACTTCTCACTGCTCCGGCTTGACTTTCAGGTCTGTCGCGCATTGTCCCGCTGTGCTTTGGCCAGGCCGCCATTGCCGGTTGCTTGCTGCCTTCATCCGCCCAGAGAGGGCGTTCGAAATAGCAGTAGCCCAGAAGCTGGGTCCTTGCTGGCTGTTCATCAGTATCTTAATTAGGGGACGCCCAAGCGACCAAGTGCCCAGACGCCCAGGCCACCAAGCACGATGCTTGACCATGGCTGTTGCACGCACGCTGCCTGAGTGCACGCCTAGGGCACAACGCCACTTTCGCGACACTTAGATTTAAATGTGAAAATATTGTTATTCGATATTGAAATTTGATTACTTATGTAATTATGTCCTATAGTGAAATTGTAGGAGAACATAAATTAGGTTTAATACCCGATCTTAGAWGGAGTTTAAATTGTACAAAGAATGCGTTTTGACTTAAAAATGTATTTTTTTTGGTATCACCATTATCAATTGTTGAGAGGGGTAAAAAGCTATGAAATACGTTGTACCTTTAAGAATGTGATTGTTTGGGGCTGTGGGAATTAAGTAGGAATTAAAATTGGCAAATGACGTTCATGGAATAAGTGTTAAATACTTAAGCTTGGACAATCGTATTAAATGAATCTTCTTTTTGTAACCATAATTAGGTCGTTTTCGAGCACACCGACGTTAAGAGCGGTCGAGGGACTCCGCCTTTGCATTTTAAATAAGAATTTTAACGTAAAGGACTCCAAGTAAGTAAATTCTCACATTCTCATTCACGAATATATACTGTTGTTATAATTAAATTGCTCTTAGGTGAATTGAATGTGTATTGAATCTAAGATCTATGTAAGTAAATCCCTATACCTACCTAYTTTTTTCRTTGTGTGTTATGAGGTGACTGTATTGGACTGTGTTATGGAATGAGTTATGATTGTGTTGAATTATTTCACATAATATATATTTCGTACTGTTATTATGTTGAATGGTGATTAAATACGATTTTATGTAGTTCATGTCATGGGCATGTAGTTATAGTATTCTACATCACTCCTGGCATGACCCATTCATACATTTAGAAAGCGAATGGATTAGGAAATAAAATTTGAAAGAAAATGAAATTTTAAATGAATTATTATCAGGAAAATGATAAGACTTTGGAAAGGAGTGTAAACCTAGCAATGAAAGATGTGACTGGGAAATGGGGCGTGGGGGATTAATGCACCCAATCCAAACCTCTTATAGGGTAGGCAGATAAGTAACGTTCACCTCTTGGGAGGTGACAAGATGAAAGGAAAGTTGAGTCATGTTAACCGCATTGCAGTTCTACAGGTAAGAAATGTGATCGGGTTCCAGAGAATAATGACCCACTGTAACCTTAATGACTACGCGTTACACTAAGTGAGCTCACGACTTTAATGAAATGGAAATGTTTTACATACTTTTCGAAATAGAAGTTTGATGAAAATATTTAAAAATATTTTATTGAGGAAGTGAACTATGAATTCATAATATATAGTGCATTTCACATGCATTCATGCATGGGATTTGGTTATTGAGCTTTATAGCTCATTTCATTTCCTTCATTCTGCATTTCAGGTGATGTGTAGCTAGATGATGCGTGGAGGTCGCTTGTGGGCAAGTCTTCATACCCCAAAGCATTATTTAAATAAATTTTAGTGAATAA
>MEJB01000068.1:824747-879193 GCA_001752375.1 Rhazya stricta | reverse complement strand
TACTACAGGAAACAGTAGGGAAACAGCAGAGAATTTTGCTCCAATTGTGTGTAATATGATATTAGTGAGTTGCGCTGAGGCAAGGGGGTGCGCTTCAAGTGTGGAAAATAAGGGCATTTTGCTAGAGAATGCCCTAGTGAAGGTGGTAAAGGTGGTGGAGAGTGTTTCAACTGTGGGAAGCTCGGACATCTAGCCAAGGACTATAGGGGAAGAGACCAGCTGCTCAGGCACAAGTCTTCACCATGATGAGGAAGGAGGCCGATGAAGCACCAACTGTAGTGTCAGGTACTTATAGCTTAATATTGCGTCAATTCAGTTATTATAAATAATTGCATGAGTTTAAGGATTACATGTTATGTAGGCACTTTATCTGTGTGTAATACACCTACCACCATATTATTTGACTCGGGGGCTACCCACTTCTTTGTTCACCCTSCTTTTGCTGAGAAACTTTGAACCTTGTGTACACGTACGGATACACAGCTTAGTGTGTCCACGCCTTCTGGAGTAGTCATGAACTCGAAGTACATGTTGAAGAATTGTCCGGTTGCATTGGATGGAAAAGAGCTGATAGTGGAGCTCATGGTATTGGATATTCAGGAGTTTGATGTCATTTTAGGCATGGACTGGCTGTCGAAGCATCATGCCACAATTGAYTGTCGCAAGAAGAAGGTTATTTTTGGTCCTCCTGGTGAGTTACAGTTCTATTTTGTCAGGTCTAGGGTGAAACCGTCCATCTTGATAATATCTGCTATRAAGGCWKGCCGATTGATGAAGAASGGTTGCACTGGCTACTTAGCTTCATTAGGCGAGATTCTTGAAATAGAGCTCTCAATCGAACAAATTCCAGTTGTTCGAGAATATTTAGATGTGTTTCTGGACGACCTTCAAGGTTTAACACCAGTAAGGGAGATCCACTTTGCCATCAACTTGGTGCCTGGAGCGGCACCGATCTCTAGGGCACCATATCGAATGGCTCCTGTGGAACTTAAGGAGTTGAATGAGCAATTACAGGATCTTATGGATAAGGGTTTCATCGGATTTAGTTTTTCGCCATGGGGTGCACCTGTACTGTTTGTAAAGAAAAAGGATGGATCAATGAAGTTATGCATAGATTACAGAGAGTTGAACAAGGTGAGGATAAGGAATAAATACCCGTTGCCAAGGATCGATGATATGTTTGATCAACTTCAGGAGGCGGGATATTTCTCTAAAATTGACCTAAGATCTGGCTACCATCAGTTGAGAGTTCGAAATAAGGATATTCCTAACACCGCGTTTCGAACTCGGTATAGGCATTATGAATTTTTGTTGATGCCATTTGGGTTGACCAATGCACCTACTGCATTTATGGATTTGATGAATCAAATCTTTAAGGAGTACTTGGATTAGTTCATCATAGTTTTCATCGACAACATATTGATTTAYGCTCGATCCARGGAAGAACATAAAGAGCACTTGAGAAAGGTACTCGAGGTGCTTAAAGTCGAGAAGCTCTTTGCAAAATTTAAGAAATGTGAGTTCTGGCTTGATAGCATGCCATTTCTAGGGCATATTGTGTCCAAGAAAGGCATTGCAGTGGACCCGAGTAAGATTGAGGCAGTCCGACGATGGCCAACACCTACCAACGTTGGTGAGGTTCGCAGCTTCCTTGGGTTAGCCGGTTACTACCGGAGGTTTGTGGAAGGATTTTCCAAAATTACCTCTCATATGACCCAATTGATCAGGAAGAACATGAAGTTTCTGTGGAATGCAGATTGCGAGCGCAGCTTTGAAAAATTGAAGAGACGATTGACAACCGCTCTAGTTTTGACAATTCCACAAGGTTGTGAAGGGTTCGTGATATATAGTGATGCTTCGATGAAATGATTGGCTTGTGTCTTGATGCAACATGGCAAGGTGATTGTTTATGCCTCAAGGCAATTGAAGGAGAATGAGAAAAACTATCCAACGCATGATCTGGAGTTAGCTGTCATTGTTTTTACATTGAAGATCTGGAAGCATTATCTATATAGGGCAAGGTATGGGATTTTCACTGACCATAAGAGTCTCAAATACTTCTCCAACCAGAAGGAATTGAATATGAGGCAATGATGATGGTTAGAACTTGTGAAGGATTACGATTGTGTGATAAACTACCACCTAGATAAGGCTAATATGGTGGYAGATACGCTTATCAGGAGGAAYTATGGAGCTGTGGCCAGCTTTACGAGTCCGTCAAAAATCGTTGTTGGCAGAGATTTGAAAGCTCAATTTGGAAATAGTTTCGCAAGACATATCAGGCTATTTTGCGAATATGCCTCTTGCACCCACTCTCCTTGAGAGGATAAGGGATGTGCAGATGGATGATCCTCTAGTGTTGAAATGGCGAACAGAAGTTGTGGATGGGAAACGTTCGGACTTTGTAATCACAGTTGATGGAGCCCTTCGATATGGCGACAGTCGTGTGGTTCCAAACGATAAGGATTTAAAGCAGGAGATCTTGAGAAAAGCTCATAATATGCCCCATTCGATTCACCCAGGAAGTACGAAGATGTATTGAGATTTGAGGAAGCATTTCTGGTGGGTTAGTATGAACCGTGATGTAGCAGAGTTTGTTCAACGTTCTCTTACCTATCAACAGGTTAAGGCTGAACATTAATGACCCTCTAGTCTTCTGCAACCTCTTATGGCTCCAGAATGGAAATAGGAGCGCATTGATATGGATTTCATTATTAGGTTGCCTAGGATGAGGAAGGGATATAATACTATTTGGTGATTGTGGATCGTCTTACGAAGTTGGCACACTTTCTGCCTGTTAAGACTACGTACAGTATGGAGAGATATGCGGAATTGTATGTGGTTGAGATTGTCAGACTTCATGATGTCCCACTGTCTATTATGTCCTATCGTGGCTTAAGTTTACTTCTGCATTTTTGGAAGAGCTTACATAAGGCTATGGGTACTCGATTGAATTTTAGTATCACTTTTCAGCCACAAACGGACAAACAGACCGAGAGGAYGAATCAAATCTTGAAGGATATGCTAAGAGCTTGTGTGATTGATTTCCAGGGAACTCGGGATGAATTCCTTCCTTTGGTGGAATTTTCCTATAACAACAGCTATCAGGCTACTATGGGAATGGCCCCTTATGAGGCACTTCACGGAAGGAAGTGCATGTCGCTAGTATATTAGGATGAAATTGGTGAGAGGAACCTGTTGGGTCCCGAGATAGTGTAACACACCATAGAGGCAGTTGAAAAGATTCATCAACGGATGAGAACTGCTCAAAGTAGACAAAAAAGTTATGCAAATAGAGGAAGGAAGCAGTTGGAGTTTGAAATTGRGGACAAAGTCTTCCTAAAGGTGGCACCTATGAAGGGGATTTTGAGATTTGGGAAGAATGGGAAGTTGAGCCCTTGATTTGTTGGACCTTTTGAAATGCTCGAAAGGGTGGGCGACTTAGCCTATCGGGTTGCCTTGCCACCAACCCTATCAGGTGTACATAATGTGTTTCATGTTTTCATGCTAAGGAAATATGTTTCGGATCCCTCCCATATTCTCAGTTATAAAGCGTTGGATCTTCGTGAGAACCTATCTTACGAAGAGATGCTAGTGGAAATATTGGAAAGAGTGGAAAAAGTATTGAGGAGGAAGGCGATAGCACTAGTTAAAGTTCTCTGAAAGAATCATGCAATTGAGGAGGCTACTTGGGAATGAGAGGAGGAAATGCGTGATAAGTACCTGCACTTGTTCGGTGAGTCCTAAATTTGGAGGACGAAATTCATTTTATGGGATGGGTTATTGTAATACTCAAGAATTTACTTTTTATAAATTTTGTATGGTCGATTATGTGTGCTAACTAAGGTTGAATAATTTTCTATGTGGTTATTATTTTATCGTACGTTTAATAAGTATAGGATTATCGTGTTAATTGAATGAGGGTCCTTGGTTGGTTATTGGCTCGACTTGTTAGGCTTATTCATTTCTCATCCGGAAACTAGATTTTTATCGAAGGAAAAGTCCGTAAAACTTAATTTAACTAACTGGATGAGTTATGGAATGGGAAGGACCAAAGGGTTTTGGGTTAGGGCCCAAGTTTTGATGTTTGAAAAAAAAAAAGGAGAAAAAAACCCTAAATCAGTTTAACGCCATCTACCCTCCCCCAAACCCTCCTCGCTGCTTACACCACCTCTTTCTCCCTCTGCCGACACTGCATCGATCATCACTGTCAACACCACTCATTGCCCTCTGCAACTAATCATGGTTTGGCCGATTGTTGCTGAACGAGATTTCTTGTAGCGATCCCGTTTCTGTGCCATCGCGCCATCGATCCACCGCTATTGCTCGGTCCAAACTGTCTTGCTACTCTAGAGAGGTTGTTGTCTCTCCTCACGGTCGCTCGTCTCTGTCTTTGCAGCACCAATCCAGAGTCGCCGTCGTCCCTTCGGATCTTGAGCTCATTCAGATCCGTTCCGTGCTGGTGCTCACCAATCTCGTCGCTTTGCTTCGCCGCCGTGCCTTCACCACCAAAACTAGCTGATCTACCATCTCTTCCCTCTATGTTCGTCCCTCACAACCTGGTCTCAACTCCTGCACTTCTGCAACCGCTCCAGCTCGACTTTCGGGTCTGCTGTGCATCATCCCGCAGTGCTTCTGCCAAGCCGCCACTACCGGTTGCTTGTCACCTTCATCCGTCCAGAAAGGGTGTTCAAAACAACAGCAGCTTAGAAGCTGGGTCCTTGCTGGCTATTAGCCAATTTCCAGATGCCCGAGCAACTAAGCGCCCGGATGCCTAGACACCCGGACCCCAGGCGACCGAGTGCCCAAATGCCCAGGCCACCAGGCATGGTGTGCCACAAAGGCTATTGTGCTCGCTTTACCTCAGCACATGCCCGGGGTGCGACGCCACTTCCACGACACTTAGAGTTTATCGATTTAAAGGTGAAAATATTGTTGTTCAATATTAGAATTTGATGACTTGTGTAATTATGTCCTAGAGTGAAATTGTGAGAGAACATAGATTAGGTTTAATACTCGATCTAAAAAGGAATTTAAATTGTACAAAGAATTTGTTTTGACTTCAAAATGTATTGTTTTTTGTATTACCATGTAATAGCCAAAATTTTTCCTTTATTAATTTTTATTTCATCGTGTGAAATTTTATGCCAACTGGGGTTAAAAATTTTATATGTGGTTTATATTTTTAAATTGCACGTTTAATAAATACGAAAATATTATCTGTGTCGAATAAGAATCATTGTTTGGTTAAATGCTTGACTCATGGGCCTATTTATTTATTAGTCAGAAGTTGGGTGCCTGGGCCTCAACTTAGGTATGGATGGGAAGGCCCGAAGGGTTTGGGTTACGGCCTAAAATATAAAATTTAAAAAAAGGGAAGAAAATATATAAAATCCCATTTCTTTTAATATATAAAATCTAAAAAGGATTTTGGGTTAGTTATGGATGYGACAAGGAGCAATAGCCCAGCAGCACCAGGCACCCAGCAGGCATCARGCGCCCAGTAGCACCAGRCGCCCAGGGCTGTTGTGCGCGCCGCTTGAGCCCACGCCCGGGAATCCAATACCACTCCCGTAATACTTGGATATCGTGAACTTAAAGGTGAAAACGTTAACACTTGATATTGAAATTTATGACTTATACATAATTATGCCCTGAAATGAATTGGTGAGAGAACATAAATTAGGTTTATACCCGAGCTAAGGAGTTGAATTGTACCCTTAAAAACGTGATACTCGATAATATGGGAACCAAATATGGATTTAAAATTGATAAAGGACATTCTTGGATTAAACACATAATATCTAAGTTGGGATAATCGAACTAAGTAGACTTTCTTTCTGCAACCACAACTAGGTCATTTCAAGGCCTTACGTTGAGAACGGTTGAAGGAGTTCACTTCACAATTTAAGTAAGAAGCCATTAACGTAAAGGACTCCGGTAAGTAAATTCTCACGTCTCATTAATGTTTATGAATGAATGTAATTGAACCATTTTAGTTAGTCTAATATATTATGTATGGGATTGTATTATGAAGTGCATTAATTGAGTGGAATGTTTCATGTGTTTCATATCTTGTACTGTTTGTTGAATGATATGTTATATATACGGCTATATGCATTTCATGTCAAGGGCATATAGTTAGGATTCTACATCACTTCTGGCATGAGCCATTCACATATTTAGGAAGTGAATGGTTTAGAAAATGGAATTTTAAAGGAAACTGTTAAAATTTTGAAAATGTTAAATTTTTGGAAAGGAGTGTAAACTTAGCTACGAAAGATGTGAGTGAGAAATAGGGAGTGGAGGACCGACGCATCCGACCCAACCCTCTTGTAGGGTAGGGAGATAAGTAACGTTCACCTCTTTGGGGATGAAAAGATGAAAGGAAAAGTTAAGTGATGTTAAACGTATTGCGGTTCTACCAGTAAGAAATGTGATCAGGTTCCAAAAAATAATAGCCCACTGCAAGCTTAATTGCTACGTGTTACACTAAATGAACTCAAGCCTTTAATGGAATGGAAAGGTTTTACAAAGTTCTTACATTCTGAAATGAAAATTTGATGAAAGTATTTAGAAAGTTTTATTGAGGAAGTGAACTATGAATTCATAATATATAGTGCATTTCACATGCATTCATGCATGGGATTTGTTTATTGAGCTTCATAGCTCATTCCATTTCCCTCATTCTGCATTTCAGGTGATGTGTAGCCAGATGGCGCGTGGAGGTCGCTTATGGGCAAGCCTTGATACTTCGAAGCATTATTTAAATAAATTTTAGTGAATAAGATAAATGATTGACTAGAGAGGTTTTATGTATTGTTTAAGATATTTCTTTATTGCTTTAACTAATCGTGTTTTAAATTCTTTCAAGTTTTGCAAATTTTAGTTTCGGTAAATGTTAGGTTTGTAAAGGATTGTTAGAATACATTATTTATTACATTAGATATTTGTTGGGTTGGAATGCATATTGTTTACGCGTATCTGAAAATGTTTGAGAACCTTTTGAATGTATACAGGAGATAGTTTATGAAATTATAAAGAAAACTCTGCCGAAATTTTTGTAAAACTTTTTAGTCTAGTGTTCAGATCTCTTTGGTTTCCTACAATGTTTGATATGATTGGGAGTAAGGTCAGTAATACTCTCGGCTTAGGACAATTCCTAATCTGGGGGTGTTACACCTTTGCCTACCAATCTTGCGCCGTGACAACTTGCCAGTGCTCAACTCGATTTCGGCTGCTCTTAGAAGCCTCRCAGCGAGATACTTGCTCGTCAATTCACCCAGATCTGCCGCCCATATTCGCATCATCCGTTCGGATCTCCTAACGCCAATGTTCGAGATCACTACATTAAATTGGATCTGTGCGCATCACTGGTCTTGGAGAGTCACCGCTTCCTGCTCACCAGTCGTCGCTACTCCTCGCCCATATCCGCTTGATTGGACCGCGAGTAGTGCACCGTCCTTAGCTAGTTTCAACTCATCACTCGGACCGGAGTTACTGCTGAGCCTGTCTAATTGCTGATGTCTATTCTCTCTATCACTCCGGCGGAACCGCAGTCGCCGACCAACCGAAAACAGACTACTAGAACTCGACCATGAGTAATGCACTACCAGTTGCACGCGAGTTGCCCATTCGCACTCCCAGGGCATAACGTAGACCCATACACCACACTTAGGATTTGTCGAATTAAAGGTGAAATCATTATTTCTTTGATTTCGTTAAGCAAATCATTCATATAATTGTGTTCTGTATGGATAATTGCGGGAAAYATAGATTAAGTTCRTACATGATTTAAGGTGGAATATAATTATTTTGAGGAATATATTTTTACAAATAGAAATATATTGTATTTTGTGTCATCATTGTCATTGTTAGGGAGAATTGAAGGCCATGAAATAAACTATATCCTTGGGAATATTATTGTTTTCAATCTRAAAATTTAAGTACAGGTTAATATGAGTGAATGATGTTCRTATGATAAATGTAATGCTTTAAAGTTGAATAGACATGTTAAATGAATATTCTTTTTGTAATAAAAATTAGAATATTTTTTGGCGCATTGACATTGTAACCAGCCAAGGGACTCCACCTTGCATTTAAATTAAAATTATTACGTTAGGAACTTCAGGTAAGCAAACTCCATCATTTTCCCTCATATGAACTTCTGTAATGTGATGTATGATAATTGTTCTAGTATGTTAGTACTTAATCATGTTGAATTAAATTTGTCAGAATAGTATTTGTTATATGTTAGAACTTTGATTCTATTGTTATTAAATGAACATGCATTTCATTATCATGATGTATCTTCTTCAGGGGAAGTTTGCATGTTCATGGTATTGATAAGGGAAATGAGTTAAAGGATAAAGTCTGGAAATGGAATATTAAACGGTAATGAATTCTAAAAGTTATGAAATGGAATATTAAACGGTAATGAATTCTAAAAGTTAGGAAATGGAAAAGAGGTGTAAGCCTAGCTATGAAAGGTGTGAGTGGAAAATGGGGCACAGGGGACCGGAATGAAAATAAAATGCACCTCTAATGAGGTGAAAGTAAAAGGATATATTRATGAATTTTTAACCGCATGGYAGTTCTACTGGTAGAAAACTTATCTAGTTACAAATAATAATTGCTCACTGCAGAGCTTAATGGCTAGGCGATACACCAAGTGATCTCACGTTAGAAACGGAAAACTTTAGAAAATTTAGACGAAACGAATTTGAAACTCATAACAGACAACTCAAGCCACACGCATTCATGCATAGAAATTTAGTTACTGAGCTTTGTACCCCATCCTTTTCCCTCATTTTGCATTTTAGAAGATGGGTAGCCAGATGGCACATGGAGATCGTTAATGTAACACCCCCAAATTAGGAATTGTCCTAAGCTGAGAATATTACATCACTCTACTCGCAAATAATCAACTATCATTTAAAACTCAACATTTATTCAAAATAAAAATCGCAAAAACCTTAAGAATTTAAACTATTCAAAAATATAATTATCTTATTACATAAAATTTATTCGAAACATGTTTCCGGGTATCATAGTCCTGGCCCTATCTGGCTACACATCATCTAAAATACAAAATAAGGGAAAAGGAATGAGCTAAAAAGCCCAGTAAGTAAACCTCATGCTCATGCATAAACATGTGCTACATGTCATGAAATTATAAACTTTCACCTTTAAGATGAAAAGGTTTCCAAACATTCCCTTTTTGAAATCTCTTTATAAAACCTTGCCTTCAAAATTTATTTATAGTAAAACATTCCATTTCCTTTCATTCGTGAGCTCACTAGCATGTAACGTCTAGCCATTAGGCTCTGCAGTGGGCCATTGTTATTTGAAACCCAATTACATTCCTACCGGTAGTATTGCAGAGCAGTTAACATTCTTTCATCTCTTCATCTCCCCGAGGTAAATCATTACCTACCCTCCCCGAGGGTTGGTTCGAGTGTGCCGATCCCCCATGCCCCATTTCCCACTCACATCCTTCATAGCTAGGTTTACACTCATTTCCAAAAACTTTAACATTTTCCTGAACACGTTACAATTTATAAAACACATTCCCATTCAAATTTTCATTTCCTAAACCATTCACTTTCTAAATGTATGACTGGCTCATACCAGGAATGATGTAGAACACTAACTACATGCCCATGACATGAAATGCATATGATCGTATTTAACATACCATCCGACATAAAAAGGGGTACAAGATATGAAACACGTACAAATCATTCCACTCAATTAACACATCTCACAACACAATCCCATGCCGCCACTATATAACACACAATACACATATGTTAATGAGAATTAGAGACTTTACTTACATAGAACTCAAATTTAATACACATTCAATTCACCTAAGAGCAATTTAATTATAACAACAACACATATATGTTAATAAGAATGTGAGAATTTACTTACTTATAGTCCTTAGTAAATTTGTTTACTTTCGCTAGCGGGGTGCCTTGGTTGCCCACAACGTTAATGTGCCACAGTATCCCAATATTATTACACAAAGAATATTCATATAAACTTGTTTAACCAAACACATTTGTTTAACACAAGTGTTTACAGTTAATACCTCCATCGTTTTCCCTATGGTGACCTTAACTAATAATTTCTCAAGATGAATTTCCATGTCAATAAAAATCGAACTACTAATAGTACAATTTAATTTCATGGCTCCTAATTTGTCCTTAAAATAACAATAATAATCATAATCACAATATACATTATTTTATCATAGAACCCTAATTTCACCCTAATTTATATTTTTAACATATTTCTAGAATTATATCCTCCTTTTACTTAATCGCACTAACTTAAATTTTAATTAAACATATTCCATATTTTTCCTTAATTATTATTACATAATACAAAATCTAGGCCATTCGGTTAATTTAAATAAAGAAACTAAAGATTCACCTTGAATCCTGAACCTTAGGTGTGGTATCGAGTCTAAAATGTAATGGCGTCAATCATGCTCGGGAAGGAAATATGCTCCGGGCATGCGAACGGTGGTCCTGGTCACGCAAGTGCTGCGCGTGTCTACTAGCTCGAGCGGATGACTCAAGATGCCTGGTCCCCTGGTCGCTAGGTCCCCTAGGCCCCTGGTCATCAGGTCACCTGGGCGCCTGGGCATCTGGTCACTAGGCGTCTGGGCGCCTGGGCGTCTGGGCTTCTGGGCTTTTGGTTACCTGGCACTGGGCGTTGGGGGCCCGTTTGCACTGGCACTGGCACCTAGGCACGGAGCGCCTGGGTGCTTGTTGTTTTTGGAAGCTAGCAACAGCCAGTAAGGATTCATTTTTCCGGTGAGCTCCGGCGAGTGTTGGCATCTATTGACTATAGTGATCGAATCTGGGCAGAGCGACAGCCGGCAAGGAGCTAGCTGGCCGTACGGCAGAGCACCCGAGTGGCTGCATGATGCCCACAGATCTGATCATGGAAGAATAGATCTGGATGGGCAGCATGCGAACCGAGCTGCTATTGGTTCGGAAGCTTTCTTCTGGTCGGCGTCAGGCTGAGATCTGATGTTAAGATGGAGAAAACTAGCGAGATGGACGTGTCAGGTCCAAGAAATTGCTTGTTCGAAGGCATTAGGCAGTGATCGAGCAAGTGACACGGCGGCGCTACAGTGAGAAGTACGACGACCGCTGCGTATAGATAGGGAAATCGCAAACACGAGCTGCGATTTGACAAGCAGACCTGATCGGCCACGCTGCAGAGGAGAGGAGATAGTGGATGACAACCTGATGCACAGATCTGGTGCCAAGATAACTGAATCGAACAACAAGAAAGGAAGAAAGAGCTAGCAACAAACGGATCTGGCAGACGGTGACGGTGAACTCCGGTGTGAGGCGACAAACAGCGTCATAACAAAGGAGAAGAAGTGACATGGAGGAATTGGATAAATGCTGAGCAGCAACGACTGGCGACGAGTAGCCTTCGACTTCAACTAGCGGTGACAAGTGATGACGAATGGCATTGGAAAATAGGGGAGATGCCAGTGCTGTTCGTGTGTGTGTTTTCTTTAGGTTTTTCTTTTTTTTTCTTTTCTCTCTTTCTTTTTATTTTTAATATTTTCTTTCCTTTTTTTTAATATTTTGGACCGTAGCCCAAACCCTTCGGGCTTTCCATCCATACCTAACCCAAAATTCATAAATTAAATATAATGGGCTTCTTTTCGATAAAAAGCCCAACTTCCGACTAACAAATAAATAGGCCCACGAGTCGAGCCTTTAATCAAACAATGACTCTTATTCGATACAAACAATATTTTCGTTCTCATTAAACGTGCGATCTAAAAAAATAAATCACATGTAAAATTTTCAACCCTAGTTGGCACAAAATTTCACCAGATCAAACGAAAATCCATAAAAAGAAATCTTAGGTGTTATAGTTACCGTGTAGGCTTCATACTCAAGTGACTTATTTTAAGTAAATTCTATTTAATAAGGGAAATAGTTGAATAAAGTAACTTTTATGTATTTGTTTGCTATTTATTGACTTATTCATTCTTCCATTAATTTTTTCAAGGTTTCCGCTGAAGTTCAAATGCATAAGTATTTAGTTGATTAATGATTTTGGGGGTGGAAGTTATTTCAATATTAAGTATTTGTTGGGATTTGAAGTTATTTATACGTGAGTATTGAAAGTGTTTGTTGAGGAACTTTTATGATTATATACAGGGGAAAATATTGATATTACAGAGGAAACTCWGTCGAAATTTTTGTAAAACCTCTTTTCTATTTAAAGTTTCAAGATTTTTATTTTCCCCAACTTTCACAAATTTATGTTAGTGAGTAAATAGTGATATTCCCTGGTTAGGATAAAGTTTCCTAATCTGAGGGTGTTACACCTATAGCCACGGCTAGCTGACTTATTTTCATTATTAAGTATGGTAATGATAATGATAGATATAATGAAATGTCCAGAATCCTTTCTTTTTGTTTGATTAGATATTAAAAAAACAAAATTTTCAAATAATCACCATATTTGATTTTTATGTTTTATTGAGAACACTCCTTTTAAAATATAGAACACTAAATTTTGAACGTAAAACACAATCAATTTATAGTTTCTTAGATTTCTGATACTATATATATACATATCAAAGAGTTCGATAACTAAAAAAAAAAAAGTATCACTCAAAGAGCTCTTTTAAAAAAAATAAAAAAATAAAGCTCTTCAATTTTCCCAAAAAAAAAAACGAAGAACCTCTTTAGTTAATTTTATGTTCCTAAATATATTATAAAATTTAGAAAGACTTTGTATTTACAAAATAAGAAGTCATAAAAACAATTTGTTAAATTAGTTGAGCGACGAGCATTTCACTTAAATAAAAATATATAAAAAGGAAGGGCATTTTGGGTGTTTCATTATATCTCTCAGTAACAAACTAAATATCTTGGATGAAACTTCTCAATTGGAGTGCAAAGTGGTCAAATTGGAACTATAGGTATGCAGTTGACAATTTAACCAAACTATAGGGGGCGTATGGGGCATCATTGGCCTCTCGACGGTCATTACAATTGAACATTCAAAGCAACTAAAACTCCTTAAATAGAATATGAACGTCTCAATAAATATATAAATACATAATCCTACCATATTAAACTCCAAGATATATAGAATTCAATTCCCCAAAACAATCCTTGAAATGTGAGAGTGCAACTTCCATATGACATTATAGAAGGTATACTTATTACAAATCTCCAAGCATTRCAAAATCTATATACTACGTAACTCTTCTAAGCCCGAAATCACTTGATCTTTCTATACATCTATACCTGTCACTAAAACATGTGGAAATAGAGTGAGTTAGGCTCAGTGAGTCCCACGCGTGTGTAGAATGTACATTAGCAGCAAAAAACATTCTRAAAAATARTTTACATACAAATCGAGTAGAAACCATTAGATAACTCTTGTTCAAATMATCTTCTTTGAAGTAATATGAGTAATATTTCATTTAGCGAAAGGATGCATTTCTAGAATAAAACGAGTCATTAAAAATATTTCTGAAAAATATGATAAGTCATGCAAATCATTTCATGAACAAGATAGTGCCAAGGGCGCAAACAAGATCCTTAGGATTGTTCACTACGGAATCAAGTATACCAGCCTTATCACTTTTTATGCACATGTGCTTTCAACCACCATAAATAATAAGAATAAGCCCACTACCACAGCTATAGGAGTCGGTATCTTTCGTGTAAACCTTCTAAYTAAGGGTAYGAGCGTCCAACATTTACCTTAGGTACCATATGATACAATCGTTTGACCGAACGAATCTGACCACCTTAGATATGATTCATCGATTTTGGCCATTTGGCAACTTGACAACCATTGATAATATCCTTGTTTTGACTCCCATTTTGGCTTAGTTTTGACTGGTTCCTTATCAATTTATTCTATGGCCTCAATTTTAATATCTTTGTTGTTATATATTTAAAAATACAAAATTAGCTATTAAAACCTAAAAGGGTTGATATTTAAGAAAGTTTTGCAGTATAACGAAAATGCTATAACATTCATAATTTTGAGGAATGAAAGTTTGGTCAAATTGTCAATTGCATACCTACATTTTTAATTTGACTACTTTGCACTCCAAATGAGAAGTTCCATCCAAAATATTTAATTTGTTAATGATAAATATAATTAAATGCCTAGAATGCCCTTCCTTTTTATATRTTTTTATTTAAGTGAGATGCTCTTCACTTAACTAATCTAACAAATTATTTTTATGACTTTTTGTTTTATGAATACATAGTCTTTGCTAAAGTTTATAATATAATCAGGAACATAAAATTAACTGAAGAGATTCTTTTTTTTTTTTTTTGGTTAAAGAGCTCTTTGAGTGATGCTTCTCTTTTTATTTATCGAACTCTTTGACATATATATAAATACTATGAAAAATCTAAGAAAATATTCATAAATTCATTGTGTTCTACGTTCAAAATTTATTTTTCTATATTAAAAAGATAATGTCATATAAAAAATAAAAATAAAAAATGGTGTTTATTTGAAGATTTTGTWTGAATTATTTTTTTAATATTTAATCAAACAAAAAGGAAGGACATTTTAGGCATTCAATCATATCTATCTATCAAACTAAATATTCTGAATGTAACTTTTCAATTGAGTTGAAGTGCAAAGTGACCAAATTAAAATTATAAATATGTAATTGATTATTTGACCAGACTTCAAAGGTTTATTTGTACTTAATCTTATTTTAAATTATTGCATTTTAAGCCAAAATAAGAAATGAATTCGAGTTGTTTCCCGAAAATGCCTTTCCATATTCGATCTTTTGACCTACCTGCCCGCGATTTTGGAATCCTATGACTTTGCCCACCTTGAAACTTCCTCTGGGATCACGTCGCCATTTATTCTTCATTTCACTAGTGTTTTCTAGAACACTTCTCCTAGCTATAAATGCCCCTTCTATTTATCTTCTCTACAATGTCCCGAGTAAAAAGCGATTCCCTTGATCAACGCATTAGAACTTGGATTTTGGTAGTCAGAACAAACAGCAATTCCTTTRATCAAATCTTGGAGCCTTTTCTGTTTTCTCTTTTTCCTATTACGAGATTTTATTATTAACCGAGAAGAAAATTTGAAGTTGGGAGAAAAAATGTGTTTGGTATTTGTTTGCGACGAAGACGAAAGAGTTCTGGGCAGACAACCAGCAGCAGGGGCTTGTCCCTACTGTGGTGGGATGATTCAAGCTGTGGACCTTCAGAAAGAATGGAGGTTATGCTTTGTGCCACTTTATTTCAAGAACAAGCGCAAGTATTACTGCACAATTTGCGCCAGACGTTTGATTGTTCAATAACAGGTCAAGGTTTCTCTGTATGCTTGACTCAACTTATATTTTGATTTTGGTCTTCCTCTGGTTCTTTATATTCATGTCTATACTTGTGTGATTGGGTGTCATAGCATTTCTCACCCTTTTGATGTCTATTTCAGCTGAACTGCCATGATACCCAATAGAGGAAAATAAAAAAATAAAAAAATAAAAAAAATGAATAAGAAAAGGGTTGGACCTTTTCTTATTGTGATCAAAGGAGGATTTGGTCTTCTACATGCTGGAACTATCCCATATGCTGTTTGCTGATGACCTTTTCTTGATAACAGCAGCAACTTCAGAACTTTTTGTTCCTCCCGTAGACCATTGGAGGATTTGGTCTCTTTTTTGGTTTAATATTTCCTATTTCTCTGGTGTTAAAGACGAAGATTGACATGCTTTAGCTGCTATTTTAGGCTTTTCTATTGGTTGGTTGCTGGTGAAGTATTCAGTGGTGCCGTATAAACTACGCCGTCTAAGAACTGATAAACTGATAGTTAGAAGAGGTTCTTGGGCAAACAGAAAATTATCTTATCGGGCAGGCAATTAATCAACTATTTTCTTATGAGTATATGAGTGTGCTGCTATTGCATGTTTATCTTGCCCATAACGGTAATTAAGAAGATGAGGATTTGATGAAGTTCTTATGGTCTGGGGTGGAACTAAAAGCTGCTGGCCGTATAGTTGAAGCTGTGAGGTTTGTTTCCCTAATTAAGCTTGAGGATTGGGAATGATCATCAGACTGAAATTCTTGAACAGAGCAGCTATTATTAAATAGTTATGGTTCATATGTTTGCATAAGGGGTCTATTTGGATCAAATRGGTCCATTCAGTACTTCTAAAAGGCACTCTGGGCTGTTTCTATCCCTTAAGATGCTTCCTGGAATTGGAGGCATTTACGACCCAGAGTTGGAGTTTAGTAAGARACAACATCAGAGTAAAGTGAGAGATGTCCTATCTWCTTATTGCTGGTTTGATAACYGGAGCCTCTTGGTCCTTTAGGGTTGTGCTGCCCTTTTGAGATCTAATGAATAGTGGAATCTCATAGCAGGAAAAGGTTGCTTTTAGTCGTGGATGAATATTATTCTTGATCTGGTGACATTGTTATTAAGGAGCAGAGAACATCTCGTGTCAATAGGCATGTCTGATTAAGTGCTGGAATTACTCCTCTAGTTCAATCTTTTCGTTTCTTTTCTTTTTATTTTTTATTTTTTATTTTTTTTATTTTGAGAGGCGCTAGTTCAATCTGTGGGTTGATTAATTCTCGTCACATTTTCCATAATGATCATTTGTCTTATTCTTCCTCTTTCTGTGGGTTTTGTCGTTTTTCTTATCTTTTATGATTTTAATCTATGATAAATTATTTTAGATATAATTAGTAATTAGTAGTATGTGAAGTTAAAATTTTAGATGGCTTAATACTTTTCAGATTTATGCAGGGTTCTCCCTACAAAAATTATTATCTAAACCCTTTCAATATGGTTTTTGTTTACTCCTGCTTTTACAAAATTAATTTTTTAWCGCCGCTATAAGAATTTAATTTTAATTATTTCTTCTTCTTTTTTTAGCTTTAAATTTTATRTAACCCTTTGATAATATGAATTTGCTCTACTTTCTTAGCTAACAAGAACACAATGCAAATTAAATGAATGAATCAAGTTTCTAATATACATGATTTTACCTATCTCAATTTATAATTATCTAATAAAAAATTTCAAACTAACGAAACTCAAATTTATTAATCCAAACATAGTGTATATTCGTCTCTTAATTACAAAAGAAATGGCTCCATATGCTTCTGTATTTGTTACTGCTGTTTTGATCAATATATTATCCGATATCCTACGAAACTTTTAATAGGCGTTTTAGCTCCAACCTAAAGGTAACTTAACAAAGTCTTTCACTCGAGCTTCGAGTAAACCTTTGAGGGAGGAGTGAAAGATCCTCTTGAGAAGGCTTAGAATCCTTGTAAGGTGGGTTTATCATTTTTTCATAAGGAGAAGAAGGTGGATCAATCTTCCTAGATTCTTTCTCTCTCTGTTTTTTGGTTTATCATTTTTTTCATAAGAAGAAGAAGGTGGATCAATCTTCTTAGATTCTTTCTCTCTCTGTTTTTTACATTATAAAGAAGCCATAATCATCTCCTTTTACAACCTTACGTTTTCAGGTAGAAAAGGAAATCAGGTTGTGATGAGTATTGTTGAAGGAACTACAAGAGAAGTTACCTTATTTCATTAGGTTGGGCCTCAAAAGCCTCTTATGATTTTGCAATTAAATTTAGAGAATAGTTTTTTATTTTTGATTCAGTTTATTAGACTTTCTTTATGTGGTACAAAGYAKCCATCAAGTATTGTGTTATCATTTAATTTTTTATRATTGATAATTATTTGTGCTTTATTTTTAATTATATCTGTTTTCTAAACTTTAGTTGATGTTTTGGGTTATACCTCATTAGCATTACACTAATAATTTTATTTTTATTTTTTCCTAGTCTAGCTACAATTTGATTTTTATTCCAAAATTGTAAAGGATTATCTGAATAACATGATTTTAATTTGTTAGTAATTTGTTCTAGTGTTAATTTTAATTGACTAAAATGAGCTGGTAACAAGTGGAGTTTCTTTAGAAAATACTAATCTTTTCATGTAACTTATATCACCACGTTGGATTGTTTGAGGCATAGAGTGAAGAGGAAATCTTTTACCATAAGCCTTTTTAAGAGGCTCGACACTAATCAAATGTTTACAAGGTGTCTTATATATAATCTAATAAAGTGTAATATTAAAATTTATTTTATGAAATAATTAAAGAAAATTATTTTCAAGTAATACATCGGTTCCTTTGTTGTGGAAGTAAAAAAGTAGAAATGTAATTAAAAATGACCCTAAAATGATTATCGATTTTAATTTTCCTTTGTCGAAAGGAATATGATGATGAGAAATATCTCTTCCGATTAATGGGGAGATTTGGGAGAAAAAACATTTTGTTTTACATAAATAGGCTTCTAATTTATTATCTATATAGGCTACAAAATATCTGTCTTATAATTTTTATAAGTAATTTCAATAGTAATGTATATACATCTAGGTGTATAGATAAGTTTATCTTGAAATGTTATGTTTAGTCTATAAGGAGTTATTTGATAGGGGTGAACACTATCTAAAAATGTTATCCCTAGTATTATTTCAAGTGTATCATTGAATCCTTCATTTTCGGTAAGCATTCCCAAATTATAATATTATTTCTAACGCTTCATCTACTTCATGTATTTCTCCATTAAAAATTTGTACATTGATGAATATCTTGGCAGTGTATATCTTTGTAAATTATGACATAATTTGTTACTAATATAATTTTCATTAGCACCAGTATCAGTCAATATATTTACTTCCGACAACATCCTTCCATTAAAATATTTTTCTTTTATCTTATAGTTCTTTAAAGAATCATTTTTTTTTTCTAGTAGGGTTARATTACTTCTATAAGACATAGATCTTATGGGAGGTCTACTAAAAATAAGAGTATCTGTGGAAGATAGTCTAGGAGGAATCCTGTTATCATTAATGGTTTAAGTAATAAATTGAATTGTAAAGGAATCTCTTCTATTTCTTGAATTTTGGGGAGATTAGGAATCTACCTCATTAAATAAATATAAAAATTTTATAGTATCTTTAGTTTCAAGGTAATCGGAATGTGTTATAATATTGCATAAAAAGTCATATAGGTTATCAAATAAGGCTACTTACATTGATGAAAAAATTCTTTTCTCCTAAAATCTTGCAATAGATTAAGAGCTTTAGCAAAATCTTTATCTTGGAGATGATAAGAAATTTAAGAATAAATATTAAATTTTATTTTTTATATTTAAAATTTTCTCTTAAAATGTCAAAGCATGCTTCTTCTCGATTTGGAATTCCATTATTCATGATTGCTAAATCGATTGGAGCATCTAATCCTTCTTTAAAGTTGATTTAATAATTATTGTTATCGCTCCTATATGAATCATCCTAAGGTATTGTTAATTTTTTATTTTATTTTTTTTTTTGATAACAAAGGTATCACTTTTTTATTAGAAGTTAAACTTATTCGTAAGGCTTTTTTGGTGTATTTAATCCAAGGAATAAAGGATGTTTTTTAGATTTTATCCCTAATTTTTCTAATAGATTTATCTTAAATTTAGAATGATCCGATAAAGATTTTTTTTGGTATTTGTTTTAATTTTTTTTTATTGGTTAAGATTTCTTGCTTGTATTTACCCTAATATTCTTGGGTATTATCTATTATAGGTTCTCAAGAATTGGCTTCTTTAGGATTAATTAATTCTTGATTACTCATTTTAAAAAGATAAAGTATAATCTAGTTAGTATAAAGAGGCTTTTTTTGAATCTATTTCTTCAAAATTATTTATTTGTACAAAGTCACCAGCGCACCGACCTAACTTTTTTGTAGGTTAAGGAAATACGTAACATTCACCTTTTGGGAGGTGAAAAGATGAAAGAAAAGGTTAAAATGATATTAATTGTTATGCGGTTTCATCGATAAGAAATGTGAGCGGGTTTTAAAGAATAATGATTCACTGCAAGCTTAGTGGTTAGCGTTATASTAAGTGAATCCACGACATTAATGAAATAGAAAGGTTCTAAAAAGTTTGTACATTTTGAGATGGATGTTTTATGGAAGTATTTAGAAAGTTTTATTGAGAAAGTAAATTATGAATTCATAATATATGTTACATTTTATATATATTCGTGCATGAGATTTGCTTATTGAGATTTATAGCTCATTTCATTTTCTTCATTTTATATTTCAGGTGATGCGTAGTTAGATGAAGTGTGTAGGTCGCTTGTGGGCAAACCTTGATACTCTAGAGTGTTATTTAAATAAATTTAGTCAATAAAATAAATGGTTGATTAGAGAGGTTTTATGTATTGTTTAAGATATTTCTTTATTGATTTAACTATTTGTGCTTTAAATTCTTTCAAGTTTTTCAAATTTTAATTTTGATAAATGTTAAGCTAATAAAAAATTGGTGGAATAATTTATTTATTTATATTGAATGTTTATTGGGTTGGAATGCATGTTGTTTACGAGTATTGAAAATATTTGAGAATCTTTTGATTGTGTACAGGGGGTAGTTGTTGAAATTATAAAGGAAATTTTGCTGAAATTCTTATAAAATTTTTTAGACAAGTGTTCGGATCTCTTTTATTTTTTACAATAGTTAATATGTTTATGCGTAAGGTTAGTAATACTCTTGGTTTAGATCAATTCTTAATCTGGGAGTATTATAGTTTTGGTATCAGAGCTTGGAGTTTTAAAAATGATTCTGTGCACTTCATACAAAAATATTAACAAATTAATCTCTATTAATCTCATGATGATTATTCTATAGCTTAATATAGATTCTAATAAAGAGTTATGCTTGCATTATGTATGAATATTTGTAGGGATACTAAATAAGCTTAGTTTATTATATATTAAGATTTTTATGGAACTTCGAATGAAGATACTCAATTATTGTAAATATTCAACTTAGATATTTAATTATTGAAAAGACTCAACTCAACTTAGATATTTAGATCTTCTATAGGTCATTTACTTTGTATGGAGGTCTCCTAATTCATCTTTTATGTACGTAGGCATACTTAGATTGACGTATGATTTACTTTGACAAAGTTTTTATATMTTTGCATAGAAATTTTTCTTTAAAATGTTTTCCAATGTTTTTAATGGTCATTCTTTGTCGAAGACATAGGTTTTTAATTTATATTAGTGTTAGGACCATTGAAGTTTTAATGGAAGTGAATCCGATGTGTTTGTACGCTTTAGATTTATGACCCAGTTATTCAACCATCCTAAAATGCAAACATTGTAAGTTCAAAGTCCTTCACTGAGGGTTTGGATGGGACATGGTTGAAATTTGACCATTGAAGGTCTTAAGGATTGATGTTTTTGATGTCTAAAGGTCTATGGGATTGAGTCCAATATCTCTCAGTGAGGGTTTGGATAATGCTTCGGACATACTCTTGTTTTGGTTGAATCATCCGAAGTAGATGGACTGTTTTTTTTTAATGACAGCTCTATTTCAAACTGATACAAGGGGTATAAAAGTGGTTTTGGAAATTTCTTTAAACACCATTTTTTAGATTTTAAGAGCATTAACTTGAGAATACATTGTGAAATGCTATCTTTGATTAGTCTATTAAAAAAAATATAGAGACTCTCTTAGCTTATCATGAATCCAATTGTAAGATCTTGATTGTCCATCCTCATTCTAAAGAGTGAAATATTGTAAATAACTTTATCTCTACTTTTAAAAAAAAAAAAAAAGTTTACAATCTAGAACTTAAAACATTGTTTGATAGGTGAATCTTGAGAAGTTAAAGGGATCATTGTATTGTAAGACCCTTTTGTAAGTAAACCCTTGTGTTAGTTGTAAAAGTCTTTATAACTTTTGTTAGTGATTTTAAAAATTTAAAATAGATGTATTCCGAGATAGTAGATATAGATTTGAAATCGACTCACTATAAATTTGTATTTATTGTGATTTTTACTTCTTATTGTTCTTTGCTTGTATCCATTTTGATTTTCATAATACGCGACAGCATATTAAGTGTTTGATATKTTTACTTAAAATGATGAAAAATTTGCATTAAGTACAAAAAGATTTTAAAAACCAATTTACTTCGTCCTCTTGAGCACATTTCAATATGCAAGGTAGAAGCCTCAGCATCTCTAAACACTAAACCCCACTCCCTTTAGGTCTACACAATGCCCACTGTTTCCGATATCTTAGAATATAAAAATCCCCTAATCATGCTACTTTGAGCCATTTTTGTCTTATTTAGAAAATAGACGAGATTAAAATCTGGGCGACTAAATTAAATTTTAATACTCGAGTCAGTCTATCAAGTATAATTAAATTTATCTGTGTTCATTAAAGAGAAAGCTCTTTGTAGGTAAATTATTCTTAAATTATGACGTTTTCAGAGAAATAGTTTATAGTTTGCCTCTGATGTGGGATTGTATATCAGTACCAGAAACAAAGTGACATGAGCAGTAAAACTTATGTATCAAAATCCTGCACCAAGTTTATGTATAGAAGTTACAATTTTATGTACAAATACTATGAATTTATGTTTAAGATAACATTATTTATTTAGTTATTAATAATTGGTGAAGTCATGTACAAACTGCATCATCAATGATTCCAAAAACCCTTTTGAACCATAATCACAATCTGAGATGCAAAATATATGCAACCCAAATCAGTGTCGGAATACTTGAGTTGCCCAATACTTTGCTCGATCTCTAAGAGGAGTTTGTTGCAGCTGAGGTTTGGCTTCATTTGCAACAACATTCCGTAGGTGCACCTTTTGTTGGGGACTGATCTGTTGAACTACAGGAGGAAATTGATTTGAGCAATATGGACTTAGGAAGTAGGGCTTTTCTTTGTAGTCAATTGGTCATGGATGGAAAGAAATAGAAGGATGAATCACAAGCTAATATACAACATCAGGAAGAACTTTGTTGAGCATGAATCAACATTGCTATGAGACGCTTGCTACTAGGTGCTAGTACCCCTTTAAAGTCCTGTAAGGTTGCTAACAAATTGGACTTTCCCCTTCGGCCACTATTCATCCCGTCTTTCATGTCTCCGAACTTTGGCGTGCTCGTGGAGTCTCTACATCTCCTCTTGTGTTGCCTTCTCAWTTAACTCCCCAGGCCAACCCGAAACTTTGTTGTTGAACCTGAATCGTTGTTGGGAGTTCGTCCTTAAGCCAAATCGAAACTCTGGCGGAGATAGAAGTTCTGCTCAAATCCTAATTTTGAAGCCACCTGGGAAGATATCATATCCATATGATGTGTTTGCCGAAATGGGGAATTATTGGGTAGTGGTGATTCAGTTAAAGAATTCAACTATGCTCGGAGTTGGTGAGAGTGTACTAGGGAGCATGAGATGGGGGAAGTAGGTATTAAAACTATTTTGTTTCAACTGTAGCTCTTGTTGAGAGTCAATGCTTGGAAATATCATTTTCGCCCTACTTCTTCATTTTACTCGGTAAATGTTTCATTAACAAAGAAAGTTAAAATAGAAAAAAAAAAAGAGATGCAAGCTAACAGTTTTATTTTTTCTATTTTTTCGAAAAGAATATAGCAAGCCTGGACAAATATATCTTTAAAGTTGCAGTTAAAACCTGTATTAACTGTTGGTCCTAGTGTACCAAGCCAACTGTCTGTATACTCTTAAAGGCAGTGTACTTGATCGCAGCGCCTAAAATAACTGGAGTAGCAGACATTTGTAAACAATCAGGCTATTTATGGGTTGGTTTCATAATGTGCACAGAGCCAAAGTGCTGCAACGACGAGATCAAGAGGCCAAAAACCTTGTATTCATCGAGAACCCCTTTTATTTAAAACCTTCATTCTAGAAATGCTTCATACTACCAAAGAACAGTAGGAAAAATGGGCAACGGAGATTAATATAAGGGATCACGTCAACTTAAAGTTCGATTTGAAGTACCCGCAAGCCAGTATGTCGTCCAAGTGGATCTACACCGGTGGCATCTCTCTCTGGGTTAAGCATTTCTTGAAATCGAATAATACCCCTCGGAAAGCAATTATTTGAACAACTGCATCCGACTGATTATCATTCCATAGATCACACAGGTAAAATTCAACAATTAAAGAAATTCGAGTATAAATTAGATAAGAGACACAGCAAGATGAGAGATCAAGCATCGTAAATCAAAACGGAAAGTAGCAGAGAATATCTTACTGTCAACTTTTCTCCAAGTTTTCAACAAATATAGTCTCGGAGAAGCCAAATTAATACATTTTCCAAGGTTCTAATTTATCCTCAAACAGATTAGGAATAGAATGGCCAGTTTATAAGCCTGGCAACACCCTGGATGTAACTAACACGAAATAATTGTACAAAGATCGGTTAGAATACAGATATTTATCCCCCCTGATACTCTAACAAGTGAATTATGCTAGAACCTTTTGGAGCAAGAAAAATTGAATAGCTATAAATTAAATACCCTTCTGATATTTGGAGCCATAGGCTCAAAGAGAAACCAACTGATACCGCTTCTGCTTTCTTCAAAAATACTAGGGAGTAACAAAAGTAACAAAACTTCGGCTGGTAGATGTAATGTTCATCCTCCCACGATTTTCATCCACSAAGTATTCCGTTGTTGAAATCAGCAGTTCTGTTTTCCTGTAGTCGAAGCTGATAAAAGTGGTTCAATGATATATACAGCATTGCTGGTTTGATCACTAGGAAAGGATGATTTTTCAAGGTTCCAGTCAGGTTAACCATGAATGTGAAGCCCCAAAAACTAAATCTTCGTCATTTGGTGCCAGGAGGTGTCTTATATGGATCTGTAGTGCCATTGTTGAATTTCCCACTAGGCTGCCTAACTTTGAAACTACCATGTCTAACAGGCTTTGGTTGAAACAATGAATTGAGCATTTTCTCCAAAGATTGAGCTGTATATTTTGCATACTTGCTGGCACTTGGATCTTGCTCAACCAATGGCCCATAGTTCTGCATGTAGCTGCGGTAAACAGGCACAATTGCCTGAATTATGAGCTGACATGTCTTCTCCCGTAGATCTTTGTCTAAAATAACGCAGCTAGATTGTTTCTTATACATATCATCAAATGCTTCATTGAAAGCTTTTAATCTTTTCTTCACAAGATCTCGAGCAGTAGCACGGCCACCAGAAAACAGAATGAGACCTTCCCTACTCAGAAGAGCAGGTAGTTTTCCCCAGCTCTCTCTCAAGAAGATAGCAGAATAGTACTCCTTATACTGTTCATGCTCTCTTAACCAAGATTCTCCCAAAAGACTCCCAAGCTTTGTACCCTTAAGGTGCTTGTACAAGTGCCAGTGACTGTTCATCAAGAAAATATATGACAAAACAGTATCCTCATAACCTTTCGACCATTTATCTAGATTTGTCTCAACAGCCCTGATCAGCTTCAGTAGTTCATTAATGAGAAGTTTCTCCTGGAACTTCTCATGCTTCCAACTTCTCTCAATGACCAGAACTTGTGTCAGAATGGACTTATAATCATCTCCAAGCAGCTTGTTGCAATAATCAGCAATAAAAACAACCAGCTTTGGAACACTACCATCTGGAGGAGGTGGGGTTTGCCTCTGCAGTTCAACCTGTACCAAAAGTTCCCAAAAGATCTCACAAGCCCCTTCAATCACACTCTTGATGAGATCTCTAGTAAGGTTTTGGATTTCAGCACATGCTGCTGCACCAAAGAGCCGGTTAAAATCTAACCTTAACTTGTTAAGAGATGCAAAGATATCCAACAGTTTTAATAGCTTAATAGGATCTTTCTTACTTTCTGTAACTGTTTGCCCAAATTGAAGGAATGCAAGAATACCTGCTTGAGCAGCAATTTTGGCAAAACAGCTCATCCAAACATCCAATCCCAACCTCTCAAATACATCATTACAAAGTTTATACTCAGCCTCAAAGAGGTGCTTCACAGCGAACTCCAAATGCCTGCCCCATTGAGCAATGTGACCCTCTATACTTAGCACATCATTGAATTCAGAAACTGATATCTCAAGGTAATCTAAATTAAGAGCCTGCAAACTCGCCCGAACATTTGAACTACGAACTTCAATGTATATTGATATGCACTTATCAAGTCTCTTATTTGCAATCAACCTCCCAAGAATAGCCTGCAACTTCTGAATAACAGCCACAGGCAACGGTGAGGGGGTAATGCAGGCTTGCTCACCTGGCAAGGGGGATGAAGACATCGGCAAGGGAACACTGTTTTCAGTCAAGAGCCACCGAAACTCATTCTCCAGTCTGTCCAATGCTGCCTCAAGTAGTCCTCCATCAAGACGACCCTTTTCCTCATTACTCTGCAATTCCCTAAGATGCTCCAATGCCTTGTTCAAATTGGAAATGAACCTGCCATCAGCTACCTTATGGTCTTCCAAATATTCCACGATATCAGCCAGCCATTGAATTGCCATTCCGCAGTTTTCCCCCAAAAAGCGCAGTGCCTCCTCAAGCCGCTTGAGCACACCTAGGTAACCAGGGAGATCCGATTGCGGATCGGATAATGACTTTTCGAGTCCATGAATGGCATCAAAAACCTTAAGGACCGCAGTGGCAGGGACAACAGCTCGATTAATATGACCTCCAACATCAGAAAGTGCATCCTTGGGAGCCCGAATCGGTCTAATTGCAGCCTCCAATGATGGTAGTCTCTGGTTAATCTCATCTATTCTAGGCCCAGTTTTCTCAAGAGACAACCCTAGAGCTTTTGATTTTTCTAAACTAAGCTTCAAAGATTTTCTTGCAGACACCAAATGATCAATTCCTTTCTCCATCTGTGATACAAAAATTTCAACCCCTAAAATCTCAGAAAACTAAATCAACCCAGTTACCAAGCTAAAAGTACCCGTTACCCTCAAAATCTGAGACCAAGATAAAATCAGAAAGAACAATAAAACGAGAAATTGGCACTTTGAAAACTGGACCGTCTAATACTACTGTTGTAATTTCAGCCTTACTTCTGCAGTCTACTGAAGATTTACTACAAATCAATCTGGGTTAATATAGAAATAAATTTCCATTTCTCTACACCAAACTCCAACAAACAAATCGCAAAAAATTAGWCTAAGAACAATAGTCCGCAAGAACTCAACTAACCACCACCTATACAATGAAAGATTAAACYATATACAAACATACAAGGAAAAGAATGTGGCTTGTGMGTATGAAAAGATAGATAGAGAGAGGGAGGAGAATATGATATATCGGGTTGAGGAACTCACGGAGAAGTGAAGGAAAAAGAGGGAGACCTTTGAGGAAGAGGATGAGTTAGACTCAGTGAGCTGAACTGAGGCTCAGTATATACTAGTCAATAATAACAACAATAGTAAAAAGATCAAAGTGATGAGAAATGTGCCGATTCAGTGGGCAGAGAGAGAGAGAGAGAGACAGAGAGAGAAGAACCCTAATAAATATGGGCAAGTTGGGTGGAAAGAAACTAAAGGCTTTTTAGAAGAGGGGAGAGACGTTTGATGAGTCCAAAGAGCAGTGACAAAGTGGGTGACAGTAAAYTGCTTTTTTCATTTGTTCTTTTGTAATCTTTCCTTCCTTCATTGTCCCCACAAAAATTTTTCATTTCTCAAYAGAACATTTTGTCTATCTGGATCTTATTGTATGCTCCTTCATGAATTGCCTTTTGAGGTGATGATTTATTACTCATTAATAGTGGAACCAAATGAAAGAGACCGAATGAGTTATCAAGCCAGAGAAGGTAAACATGAAAGCATAGAATTGGCTAGATACCAATTTTCTAACGTGAATTTTGATTAATGTGCAAGTTCGCCTTGGAACATTTTATTCAAATTTGTTAAAAGTATGATATTTTTACTAAGCATAGTGGAAAATTTTATTAAAAATATTTGTGTATATTGTTTTTCAAATCACATCATCTCTTCCAAATTCTTCTTATCAATTATTGTCTAAAACGGAGTCATAGTTTATTTAAATCATTTATTTAAATCATCACATAAATCATTTATTTAATTGCTTGCATTAATACAAACGAAATATGTAAATTAATGTATGTACCAAAATGGAATAAATGGAATTACTCTTTTATTATAATTTACAAAAATACATTGTCTTTAGATTATACTATTTTAACACAAACATCTAGTACCTGACTGGGATAAGAACACTTATTTCACCAGCAAATGATCTTGCAAACTTACGGAATCACTTAAAGGTTCACTATGGAAATGTGGTCCAACTCTCTACATTTCCTACATTTGCAGTGGGATTGGTTTCATAWAAGATATTGCATGGAATTGATCATCTGTGCTACAACATTTAGAATTAAATCTAAACTTGCAATTGTTGCCACTGACTTTTTACAGCTTTCTTTCTTACTTTCATTTACATTTACCTTAGTCATTTTACATTTATTKACTCSCTTTCAGCCATTTACTTTTCGATCATCCCTATTAACTCTCCCTTTTATTGCTRCAGCATTTTTGTCACTTTTTACACGAAGTTTACGCAAATTTTCTTTCGTTTGACTATCCTCGTGGAATCGACATCCTATTCATTCTTACTACTTTTCGGCYGTGTATACTWGTGCTTGTGCTAGTTTAATTGCAACAAATTGGACCCTAACATCAAGACGAACCATCATCACCCCCTTCTTTTGTGGCTGTTGCTCCAACTCTTACCAAAAGGTCCAACAATCCTATAGTTGAGGACCTAATGGGCCAGAATGATGATACCTTTTATTTGCACTTTACAATGATGTGATGAATGTGGTTGCTGAGCTTCACCTAATCTTACCAAAAGGTCCCTTGTCTGCTGACGCTACTGGCTAGGAAGTGATTGACGTTGCTCTACTGCCTCCATTCCCCCTTCTGATAAAAGTCGGATGTGTTCTCCACTATTTGTGAAACTGTGTCCCCTTTGTTTTTCTTTTTTCTTGCTACTCAGTTGGCATGTAGCTAAAAAAAACCCCTATGTTTTCAGTCAATTGGTTGCTTAGCCGAATAATCTTTACTGAATGATTTTTTTTGTAAAACTTCAATTCCTTCCTAGAAAGAAGGATAATACCCCCACTTTAAATACTTGTCATTAATTGCTCAGTCCAACTCTTTACCAATTGAATGCATTACCTGATAGGCTCTTCTTAGGATAACTTTGCTAACCAAAATGGGTCCCTCACAGCTACCTGACCATTTGCCCAATTCTAGGTCATTAGGTGTTGGGGTCTAATCTATTGCGATTAAACTAGCATTGCGGCAAGTATACACGGCCCAAAATTAGTAAAAGTAAATAGAATGTCGATCCCATGAGGATAGTCAAATGAAAGGAAAAATTATGTAAACTTGATATAAAARAGATAAAATTGCTGGAGCAATAGATGAGGCACAATTAATGGGGAAGATTGAAAAGTAAATGAATGTAAAATGAAAGAAGTAAATGAAAGTAAGATGGAAAGCTGTAAAAAGTCAGTGGCAAAAGTTAAAAGTTAGAGTTAGTCTTGGATGCTATAGCACCAATGAGCAGTCTTCAAATATAAGATAAGTAAGGAAATCAAATAACATTTCTATGGACATCTTCCCAATAATTTCGTAGTGATTTAGGATCATTCACTAGTGAGATAAGTAGCCTTATCCTTGCCAGGTACTGGAAAACTATAGCAACGAGTTATGTAAGGGATTAAAGATTATTATTCCTTAACCCTTGGCAACTACTTTGCAGATTTCACTCAGTACATAAACTATATAGCTAGGGTCATGATACTTAGTTACTTTTAGAAAATGGGTAGGGTTGGCTTATGACCTCCTAACCTTAATCAAATACCTTCAATATCTCAAAGTGTACACTCAATATAGACTTAAACAACATTGATTTGAGTTTTTACCTTTATWAAGCTTTTCACCCTTGAAATGGTTAATAGAAATACAGCTATTCTAGAAGAATAGATTCACAACTCACAAAGAACCCTAGTTGATTTTCCAAAATTGGAAATACTTGCATTAGACCTTAAGAAAGCCTTTGAATAGAATAAAAGATGGATTATACTATAAAAGAGGTGACTTTCGTCCCTTTTCATAACTCTAATTATAACTGAAATTTAAGTAAACTAATGGTTTCTTCTGCCGATGAGAACCTTAACTAAGTCTAAGAACTAACTTCTGACTTCTAAGATAACCAACTGACTTATGCTTGAACTTCTATTCTTTATATAGAGCTCGAAATGTAGGGGTGTTGGCAATTGCTATAGCATTCTTCTCGATAGGTTAGTGTTGACTCAGCAAACATTCGTCTTGTAGTGCCTATTTCGGGTAATGTAGTCAATATTTTTTTCTGTCTAGCCATTTTGGGTAAACTTCGAAAGTCAACGTGGATCACCTTCTTTAATTCGTCTTCACTCAGATTCTTTATTAAATGCATGGGATTTGAGCTGCTTTATTGGAAGATGCACCTCAGACTTATTCTCAGAATTATGAATGCTACAATATTCTTGTTATCTTGGAAAACTTTCTTAAAATATCAAGCTTTTTTGGTTTTAAATAGCCACTTTTGCATTCTCAAATGTATAACAATAAAAATATCATAATTGAGGCCACGAACCAAGATATTTTGCACAAATTCATAATGAATTAATCAAAATTGGACAAAAATGGGGATCAAAATAGGGATATTATCAACGTTTATCATTCCCCCAAGCTTAAATCATTGTTAGTCCTCGAACAATGCTATAGCATTATATCCATTCTTATATTACTTTCTTGCATTCGTTATGCAATAAAATTCAATCAGGTAACYAACAAAATTGAAAAACTAAAGGGATCAAGTAAAAGTACTTGTAAAGAAGCTGGAGAATTGGATTAGGTAAAACTCTGCTATCATTCTATGATCTTTTAACTTATTGGGTTTGTTGTAGTAGCAAAGAATCTATCCAACATAATTTTCATTCAAAAAACTTTTGATGCAAAAGAGCTTTATCATGAGAATTTAAACATTCAGATCAACAAGGGGCTTTTCCATCAGCATAATGTTTCAATACTTATTCTATTGTGTCACAAATGCCGTTTTATGCAAAAGCATATATGGGTAGCATGAGGGCCTCTGGTTACTTAGCACCTATCGCAACTTATGAATGCTATAGCATACTCTTATCTCATTCCCTTTTTGACACAAAAGCATACATGGATAATATGAGTGCATCTAGGTACTTAGGTACTAAAATTAGCGGAGTAACTTATTCAAAAATTATATGCAGCTCATAGCAAACATTTTGAGATTTCTCAAGTACAAATTCAATGCTCAAACCCTCTTTTACTAAACCATAACAAATTGAGTTTTAAAAAGAAAATAAATTACACGGCCAAAATAATATTAATACCTTAACCTATTCCAAGTGATTTATCAAACTACAAAAATTTCCTTAGGCAGGCTAGCACAATTAGTTCAATCAAGCATATCAAGTGAAACAGATATTTGCTATAGCAAAGATGATTCATAGCATGACGAAATTAAACTAGAATACCAAAATAGCAAATATCCAAAACCAACAAAAACAAAAAAAAAAAAAGCATGGTTCAAACTAGAAAAACATAAAAACATTGTTCAAACTTCTTCCCTAACTTCACTTAAATTTTAAGAAAAGAGGGCTCACACATCCATGTGGGTATATCAGTAGGTAGGGTTGGCCTTGCTAGGCTGTAGGGGTTCCATATACTTATTAGTATCCTCAGCATCAGATTCTGACAGTAACTCAATAGGGAAGGTTGGATGGTCATGTATGTTCGTCACATTCGACGCTTTAGTCATATTCAACCAGTCCACTTAGGCCCACAACTTGGCCATTTGCTCATTCAGTTGATCCCGGGATTCCTACAGCATTATTAACATCTCCTTAAATTCCATGAACTTGTTACTTTATTGCCTGATGTGCTTAGCTGCAATGGCTCTCCTTCCTTAATTTTCATGACTTCATCATCATCATCCTTCTTCTCTTTGTCTTCTTCTTTCTGGTACTCATCTTCTAATTTAGATTCTTTTTTTGATTTTTTGCCAGCTTCCTTAACTTTTGAGTCCTTTGCGTCAGATTCATACTCCAACATCAACTCAGCAATAGTAGTCTTTCGTTTTCTTGTGRTGGAAGCAGATGCTTCTCCTATCCCCTTATAGATCCTTGCTCTGGCTTGCTCATTGATGGGGCTATGTTTTTTATTGTCTCTTCATCTGGGCTTATCAGGACTCCCACTCGTTGGCATAACAGAGTTAGGAGGGAAGGAAAAAAAAGTTTTTCTTGCCTTTTTTCCAGCACAAGCATGCATCTCAGCATAGATAATCCAACCAACATTAATAAATTTCCCAGTAAGAATGGAATACAGAAGCATCATACGTTCACGCGAGATTGTATTATAGATATGGAAATTTTATTAAATTAAGTTTTCATAGTTTTTTAAATAATTAAAAGTTAAATTTTAAATATTCCCATTAAATTAGGGGATATGTGACATCTCAACTTATGAAATGATGATACTTGTCAAGGATGATAAAGTTCAACCAATGGATATCAAGGATATAACTTGGCGAATCAAGTGACACCAGGTCACTTCTAAATTTGACTTTGACTAATCAAATTAATTTTCTTTGCCTATAAATAGGGGCTAGAGCATAAGAGAAAGAGGTCTAGAAATCTATATTGAGGTCCAAAAATTCATATTAAGGGCCACAAATTATATTGAGAGAAGCTCAGAAGAAAAAGCACCAAATTTAGATCAAGCTGCGAAGCTCTAGAAAAATTCCAAAGAGTCCAAATCTCGAGATCCAGCCGTGAGGCCCTCGAAAAATTTCAAAGAGTCCAAATCTCGAGATCAAATTGCGAAGCCCTAGGAAAATTCCAATGAGTCTAGATCTCAAGATCAAGATGCAAAGGCATCGAAAAATTCCAAAGAATCTAGATCCCAAGATTAAGTTGCGAAGTCCTCGTAAAATTTCAAAGAGAAGAATCAACAGATTGAGTTCTGGATGAGAATATTTCAGAGATTSTAACACTTGTCTTATCAAATTTATAAGATTAATTCTTTGTTACATATTTCTCTTGTTTCCTTATGTTATTTTACAGATGAGAGATTCGTGTGAACATGAATAATCATGGATAGTRGGGTGAGGCGAGATTTTAGGAAATGATACTAGATTTTTGCCATAGGGATGAGTGAGGACCTCAGAATCATCCTGCTCCAGTGGTTGATATGCTCCACTCTATTTGCTCTAGTAATAGGGTTTTCAAAATTTCTTCATTTAGGTCGTTGTCAACCTCAAGGACTATCTTTTTATGTTTGGATTTTCCTTCAGGGAGTTCATATGCCTTGTTGATGGTTCTTGACCTCTGCTTCACTGCTACTCCTCTTACCATGATAGTTCCTTCTTCTAGATCTCCAAAATAGGGTAAAATTCTTTTAACAAGTTCAGGTAAGGGTCTTTTGGATGTTGTGCGAACTCCTCCCATTTGTGATGAGAGTGCCTTTCTTGACACTCTTAATGATTTTCATAGCATCTTTGGTGAAGATAAAATGTTTTTCCATTAGCAGAGTTTTCTTTTTGAAGAAATCATCAAACCTCTTCACTACTTCTCCAGTTGCGAACCTTTGCAGAGGGGATATTTTCTTTGGGGTGGCAAGCAGTTTGCGCACCATTGCTGAGGGTTATTTTGTTTTGCTGTGCACCATTGTTGAGGGTTAWTTTTCTTTTGCTGTCAATAGTTTTCTTTCTCTCAGTCATCTTTGATTTGAAAACTCTTCYAGTTGATATATTCTTTTCTTCAAACTCAACYGCTGCCTTTTGATTAGACCTGACCATTCAATACGAAATATTTCCCACTGTTTGCTAGTTTCATCATAGCTTTTGAGTTCCAAGAATGACAATGGATGGATAGGAGTCCAATATAGGCTTTCCTTTCTGATGAGGAATGGTGTGCTGCCACATGCCTGCTTTTCTGCTGAATCAAACAATTCTGCTGATGTGGCAATTCCCTATCGTTTCATCTCCTTTTTATCTTTTACATATTTCTCTTTTTTCTACAAAAAGTCATTAAAAAGGTTTAGTTGAATTCTGCCCTTCAAAAAATTCGTGAAATTAAGGGTGAGTAAGAATCAAAATAAAACAAATTAATAAAATAAAAACTAAGGGTTGCCTCCCTTCAACGCTTAATTTACCATCCTCATTCTTACTTTTCTGTAGCATCCTTCATCATGCATTGCTAAGTGTTAAGGAGGTCTTTTGTCCTATTTTTCTCTCCAGCTTAGTAATGCTTAAGCCTCTGAACATTGACTTGGAATGTTCCTAAATTCCTCTCATTTTTCAATTCAATTTTTTCGTAAGGGTGTACTTTGATGACTTCAAAAGGTCCTAACCTTTGAGACTTTAACTTTCCAGGGAATAATTTTAACATAGAGTTGAATACCAAAACTTGCTGTCCTTTCCAAAATTGCCTTTTAAAATCTTATGATCGTGCCATCTCTTGGTCTTTTCATTTTACATTCTTGCATTTTCATATGCAGAATTTCTGAATTCATCAATCTCACTGAGTTGTAGCATTTTGTGTTGACCAACTTGTTTCAAATCAAGATTCAATGTTTTGATTGCCCAATGTGCTTTGTGTTCCACTTTAAATGGCAGGTGGCAAGCCTTCCCATACATTAATCTAAAGGAGACATTCCCAACGGTGTCTTGAAAGCTATTCTATACGCCCATAATGCCTTATCCAATCTTTGAGACCAATCCTTTATGTTTGGACCAACAATTGTTTCCAAAATTCTTTTGATCTCCCTGTTTAAAACTTCTGTTTGCTCACTTATCTAGGGATGATATGTTGTAGTAATGTTATGCTTCAACCCGTATTTTGCAAGAACATTTTCGTTCATCTTGTTATAGTAATGTGTGCCTTCACCATTGATCAAAGCCCTTCGTGTACTGAATCTTGCAAAAATATTCTTTTGAAGGAATTTGACCACTGCTTTAGCATCATTGGTTGGCAATACTACAACTTTGATCCATTTGTACACATAATCAATAGCAACCAAAATGTAGGTTTTTCCAAAAGAGTTGGGAAAGGGTCCCATGAAATTTGTTCCCCAAACATTAAAAAGCTCAAATGTTAGTCAATGGCATTTTATGCCTTTGGGAGATTTTCCCACTTGTTGGCATCTATCACAAGACTTAAAAAAATCATAAGCATCTCTAAACAATGAAAGAAAAGAAAAAAAATTGAGAGTAAAGTACCTTAGTAGCAGTTCAAGTTCCGCAAAAGTATCCTCCATATGATGTAGTGTGACAATGTTATAGCATGCTTTGTATTTCCTCATCAATAACAGATCTCCTCATAATTTGATTGGCACAATGCTTGTATAGAAATGGTTCATCCCAATAGTAGTAATTCAGATCAAGTATGAATTTCTTCAATTGTTGCTTACTCAGTCCCGGAGGTTTGATCCCACTGACTAGGAAGTTGACAATGTAAGCATACCATATAACACTCCTAGATTAGAAACTATCATAATCCGAGAATATCACCAATTACCTTCATATATATTGCGAAAAATTGAGAAAATAAAAATTTTGAATATTGTAATACAAAGGGTTTACAAAAATTTCGACAGAGTTTTATCTGTAATATCAACATATTCCCCATGTATACAAATTGGAAAATTTCAACCCAACATTTCTAATACTCCACATATAATGAAATCACTTTAAAACCTAATAATATAATTTACGAACAAAATACTCATAAATTTAAAATCTAACGGAAGCTTTTGAAATAAAACGAATAAAAATTTAAGCATTTCATAAGTTCATAAATCAATAGAAAATTTAATTAGCATAAATGACTCTTGGGTATCAAAGTCAGCTCCAAACGATCTCCACACACCATCTGGCTAGTCATCACCTGAAACGTAAAATAAGGGAATATGGATGAGCTACTAAGCTCAGTAAATAAATCTTATGCATGAATGCATGTATCATGCATTATATGTAATGAAGTTCAAAAATTTACTTTGTCGTCATAAAATTCAAAAATTTATTTCGTCAAAACTTTCCAAAAGTTTCCTTCTTAAAACGTGAGCTCATTTGATGTAACGCCTAGCCATTAAGCTCTACAATGAGCAATTATTGTTTGGAACCTGATCACATTTTATCGGCAAATTGCAAAGTGATTAACATTACTTAATCTTTTCCTTTCACTTTCACCTCAAAAGAGGTGAACGTTACTTACGTTCCTACCCTACAAGAGGGTTACATCAAGTGTACGGTCCCCTACGCCCCATTTTTCACTCGCACTTTTCATGGTCTAGGCTTTACACCCCTTTTCAAATTTCTTATGCTTGGAAAACATTCAACATTTAAAATCACCTTTTTCCAAACTTCATACTTTAAAACATTTGCTTTCATGGATGTATGATTATGCCCATGCTAGAGAATGGTGCAAAATAATGCGAACTACATGCTCATGATCATAGACCACATGAACTTTAAAATTTCCAAYACGTCAACACCATTGATCATATCACATAAGAAAAATTCAATTAATACAATAACACCCATGCACGACAACAAATGAAGATGCGAAATTTTACTTATATGCTTCAATATCAATTATGAATTCATATTCAATTCACATAAAAGAAATTAAATAATCATGACAATAAACATACATTATAACTAATAAGGATGTGGGAATTCACTTACTTCAATATAAACCATGAACTTACATTCAATTCACATTAAGAGATTCAATCATATTAATAATACACTTGCACCATAACTAATGAGAATGTCGGAATTTACTTACATGAAAGAAAGAGATACTTACTTAAAGTCCTTAGTAAATTTGGTTACCTTAAACCGTTAGCGGAGTGCCTTGGCTGCCCACAACGTCAATGTGCCAAAAGTATCCTAATATTATTACACAAAGGATGTTCATCTAAAATTTACTTAACTAAATACTTATGCATTACTTAGCATGAGTGTTCACCAATATTCTGAGAATTTACCCTGTGATTGACATTAACCATTAATTTTTTAATTTAAATTTCACGTCGAAGATAATCGAGCTACTAAAAATATAAATTAATCTCGTTACTCCGAATCGTTTTTAAAATAACAGTAATAATAATAATCATAATATACATTACTTTATCATACAAACACTAAATTTCACATTAAATTGTATTTGTACATATTTCTAGAAAATATATGCCTCTTTTACTTAATCGTACTAACTTAAATTCCACATTAGTCATATTCCATATTTTTCCATAATTATCCATGCATAATACAAAACCCAGGCCATTTGGTTAATTTAAACGAAGAAACTAAAAGATTCACCGTGAATCCTGAATCGTAGTATCGAGTCTAAGGGTAAAGATGCAYTCYAGGGGTGTGAATGGGCRGTGAATAGCAGCCTTGGCCGCAAACATGCGGTACAYGTGCAATTGGTTCAAGCAAAAGCGTAYGATGCTTGGTCGTCTGTGGCACACTATTCAGGCAGATTTGTTTCTGATYGACTTTCGGCGTTGAACTCCGATAAATAGCAATTGAGCAGTAATGGGTGGCAACCCGTGAGCAAGACCTAATCAATGTTGACGTGTGCAGTGGAGGAGAGATGACGGTTGATATAAGACGCACGCGAATTTGTGTTAATAGCAAGTACAAGCGCGTTTGGTCCGAGCTGTGGAATCCGGTGGCTTGAGCGACGGGAATTAAACGATGAAGGCAAAACGACAGGACTGTTTGATGAGATCTAGATAGCAGAACAACTTGTGCAGTGATTGGGATGGTTCTTGATGAGCAACGAGGACCGCTGCAGCAACCTTGTCGAGCAGGGAATATCTAAGCTGATGAATTGGTTGTTCCTAGTGCAACAGCAAGCACCAATTTAACTTGGGAGGATCTATTTGGGAAGTAAGAAGCCCCTCTGACATGTTAGAAAGGATTTTGAAGCTTTGGGTTCATATAAGATGGTAATGTGCGTAGATAAAGGGGGATCTTGGGTAGAGACGAGTGATATTTTAGTAGGTAAATTAACACCCCAGATGGTGAAAGGTTTTTGGATATCAAATGGACCTTTTTTTTAATCATAAGGTGCCTCCTACATTAAATCATCATAAGCATTTGAGAATTCAGAAATCCACATTTGATTATCGGGATGGTCGCACAACGATGGCGAGGAGAGAGAAAGGGAGAGAGAGAAGAGAGAGAGAGGAGAGGTCAGTGATAGATGGCATTGGGGAGGATAGAAAGGAGGTGGCGACAGAGTTAGGGTTAGGGTTTTTTTTCTTATTTTTGCGGAAGAAGATGAATAGTCATCTTCTGRTCAACTAATTCATTTAATTTCTTTTTATAAACTAATTTAACTCTAACTAAAATTCTTTCACAGGTCATTTTTATTCTTTAACCAACTAAGTCCAACTAAATTAAGATCTATTAGTTTTCTTCTGGCCCAAAACCAAACTCCAAATCTGATTTTTGGGTTTGAATAAGAAAAGCATGAAGAGTCAAGCCTAAATTAGTTAACTAAAAATTCTAATTAAGTTAAACTAATAAAATTTCACATTTAAGTAAATATACTCACAATAATGCACAAATAAGTAACTAGTCAGAGAAATAATAATTTATTTCTAATAGGCACATCGAAAGTTACGACCTCCAAGTTCTTTCGCTGCAACATGATCAAACCACTAATAATCGTGAATATAATCTAATTAGTGGATTACAATATAAATTATATAATTATATAAAGTTCGTAAGAACGAAAAATAAATCTCAGGTATTACATACCATGGTGCTATATCTTTTGAGATGGCAAGAACTTGTTCATCAAGGAAAGATTCAGAAATTTGCACTTGGGGATCTTTTTTCTTCTTTTTCCAATCTAGACAAATGATTTGCTACTTGATTTTCAGTTCCCTTTTTATCATTAATCTCAAATCAAACTCTTGTAGGAATAATATCCATTTGATTAGTCTCGCATAGCATCCTCTTTTAGACCAAATATTTGATTGCTGAGTGGTCCGTGAACACCACTTTTACTCCTACCAAATAGCTCAGAATTCCTCAAAGGCAAACATTACCACATGTAAATTCTTTTTTTTTTTTTTGGTGGCTGTGTAATTTTGCGATGCTTCATTGACGCTTTTGCTTGCATATTAAATAGGATGAAAAATCTTTTTCTTTCTTTGCCTGACTATTACTCCCACTGCATAATCACTTGCATTGCACATTAGGTCAAATAGTAATGTCCAGTCTGGTGCTATTATGATGGAAGCTAAGACCAATGCATTTTTGAGCTATTCAAACAATTTGCTGCAGCAATCATCAAAATTGAATGCCATGTTGTTTCTATAAAAACCGGCATGCCCAAAAAAACTCCGTACTCCTTTCACATTAGATGTCGAGGGTAATTTCTAAATGACTACGATTTTTGCTTTATCAACATCCATTCCTTCCTTTGAAATTCGATGTCCTAATACAATACTTTCTTAAACCTTGAAGTGGCATTTCACCCAATCTAATATCAATGTAACACCCCTAGATTAGAAATTATCCTAATCCGGGAATGTCAGCGACATAATTCTCATATATTTAAAATTTCAGCGGAAGCTTTTGAAAATAAATGAATAAAATTTAAACGTTCAACAAATTCATAAATAAATAGAAAATTAAATTAACAGAACGACTCTTGGGCATCAAAGTCTGTTTCCAAACGATCTCCACACACCATCTAATTAATCATCACCAGAAACATAAAATAAGAAAATATGGGGTGAACTACTAAGCTCAGTAAGTAAATCCCATGCATGAGTACATGTGTTGTGTACTATATGTCATGAAGTTCAAAAATTCACTTTGCTAAAACTTTTCAAATATTTCATTTTCAAATTGTGAGAACTCTAGAAAATTTTCTTTTCATCAAAACTTTCTAGACATATCAATTTCATAAAATCGTGAGCTCACTTAGTGTAATGCCTAGCYGTTATGCTCTACAGTGGACAATTATTTTTTGGAACCCAATCATATTCTACTGGTAGAACCGCAAAGAGATTAATATTACTTTAACTTTTCCTGAGCATCACCTCATAAGAGGGGAATAATACATGAATTCTTTACCCTACAAGAGGGTTGGGTCGGGTGCGCCGGTCCCCTACGCCCCATTTTCTACTCGCACCTTTCATGGTCCACGCTTTACACCCTTTTGAAAATTATTTTACACAAAAATCACATCTTTCCAAAACTTCATTCCTCAAAATATTTACTTTCCTAAACTTCATCCTTTAAAACATTTTCTTTCTTGAAGGTATGATTATGTCAATACTAGAGAATGTGCAACTATTGCAAACTACATGCTCATGATCATGGACCACATGAACTCTCAACTTAATATTCTAACACGTCAATGAGTATTAAATTCACATACTGGAAATAATATCACATTTTAACACATAAGAACAATTATCAATTCACATTCAATTTACATAAGAAGATTAAATTATAATAACAACACATTTGCATCATAACTAAATGAGAATGTCGGAATTTACTTACTTGCAGTCCTTAGTAAATTTGTTTAATTTAAGTCGCTAGCAGGGTGCCTTGGTTGACCACAAAATGAATGTACCACAGTATCCTAATATTATTACAGAAAGAATATTCATCTGAAACTTATTTAACCAAATATATTCATTTAATACAAATGTTCGCTGTTAATACATTCATCATTTTTCCTATGGTGACCTTAACCAATAATTTCTCAAGATTAATTTCCATGTCAATAAAATCGAACTACTAATAGTACAATTTAATTTCATGACTCCTAATTTGTTCTTAAAATAACAATAATAATTATAATCACAATATACATTATTTTATCATACTAATCCTAAATTTCACCCTAAATTATATTCCAACATATTTCTAGAATTATATCCTCCTTTTATTTAATTGTACTAACTTAAATTTCAATTAAACATATTCCATAGTTTTCCTTAATTATTATTACATAATACAAAACCTAGGCCATTYGATTAATTTAAATGAAGAAACTAAAAATCCACCTCGAATCCCGAACCTTAGGTGTGGTATCGAGTCTAAGATATAATGGCGTCAATCATGCTCGGGAAAGAAATATGCTCTGGGTATGCGAACTGCGGTCTTGGTCATGCACGTGTTGCGTGGGCGCAACTGGCTCGAGCAGACGGCGCATGGTGCTTGGTTGTCTGGTCCCCTGGGAGCCTGGTCGAGTGACCAGAACGGAAAAGATGGAGTGTCGTCCGGCACCGGTAGGGAAGACGGGAGAGAGAGAGAGAGAGAGAGTGGGAAGGCCGGCGTCAGTGAGGGCAGAGGGAGGAGGTGGTGGTGGTGAGGAGGTTAGGTTTTATGTTTATGGAAGAAGATGAATAGTCATCTTCTTTAGGTCATAAATAAATAAATAAATGTATATATTTATTTATTTATTTATATATTTGAAAGCTAACTTAACCCTAACGAAAATTCCTTCGTGGGCCATTTTTAGGTCATAAATAAATAAAGAAATGTATATATTTATTTATTTATTTATATATTTGAAAGCTAACTTAACCCTAACGAAAATTCCTTCGTGGGCCATTTTTATTACTTAACCAACTAAGCGCAACTAAATTAAAATCTATTAGCTTTCTTCTAGCCCAAAACCAAACTTTAAATCCAGTTATAGATTTGAATAAGAAGAGGACGGGCTCTAACGAATCAAGTCTAAATTAATTAACTAAGACTTCTAATTAAAGTAGACTAATAAAACTTCACCTTTCAATAGATATACTCACACATTAATACATACCAAATAATAAATCAAGGAAATAATTATTTATTTCTAATTGACACATCAAACATTACAGTCTCCAAGTCCTTCCACTGTAAATTACTCTACCAACTAATAATCATGAATAATCTAATTTATTGATTAGAATATAAATTATATCAATATTTATAAAGTTTGAAAATGAAAACTAAATCTCGAGTATTACAATCAAGTTAGTTTCATCGCTTCTGATCGATGTTTTTTCAAGATTGTCTAGGCATTCCTCAAATGTTTCTTCAAAAATTAAAAAGTCATCTATAAAGACTTTCAAAGTCTTTTCTACCATATCCGTGAAAATTTCACCTTTGAAATGTTGCTGGAGCATTACAAAGCCCGAAGGGCAACCTTCAAAATGCAAATGTTCCATATAGACAAGAAAACATGGTTTTCTCCTGATCTTCTGGTGCTATAGCAATCTGATTGTATCCAGAGTATCCATCTAAGAAACAGTAATATTCTTTCCTGGAAAGTCTATCCATCATCTACTCTATGAAGAGAAGAGGGAAATGATTATTTCCTGTAGCATTGTTGAGCTTCCGGTAGTCCATTCATACTCTCTAGCCAGTTACCGTTCTTGTTGAGATCTATTCATTCTTTTCATTACTTACCACTGTTAAACCTCCCTTCTTTGGAACACATTGGATTGAGCTCACCYATTAGCTATCTAAGATTGAGTAAACTATTCYAGCATCTAGCCATTTGGTGATTTCATTCTTCACAATTTCTTTCATGATTAGGTTGAGTCTCCTCTGAGGTTCCACAATTGCTACAACATTCTTCCAAGATGATTTTGTGCATGCATATAGTGGCGTTTATTCCCTTGATGTTTGCCATTGTCCAGTCGAAGGTTTTTTTATAACGTTTTTGAACAGCCACCATCTTATCCTCCTTTTCAATGCTAAAGTAATGATAACTGGAAACTTCTTTTCTTCCTCAAGATAAGCATACTTCAAATGTGATGGAAATACTTTTTCCTCTATAACTAGTGAATCTTCAATCGATAGTTTGAGTGGTTGAATACTTCTTTGAGATAAGTCCAGTAATTCAAATCTTTTGTCAATTCCCCCAAATATTTGCTGAGAGTTCACACATTCCAATGATGCATCGTCATATGAGCTTTCACTTTCCTCATAGCCATCTTCTTTATCATCTAATTGTAGAATGCTATATGATTCTCCAATATGCTTAAGATCTGTTGATTAAGCTCCTTTCAAAGTGGAGCGCTCTTCCAGGGTCATTCAATTTTGGTGGCAATTTGTTCTGCAGACTGGATGTGTACTTCTTGGTTAATGCCAGTGTTTCCCTTCCCTTTTGGGGTTTTCAGTATCGTTGGGCAAGGTGCCTTGTTGCCTGATGCTCAATTTTGAAGCAATTTGACATACTTGATTTTTTAGATTTCTCAATGATGTTGTCTAGTTCTGAATGAGGGCATCTGTTTTGGACATGTATAACTTTTAGCAATGCAATCAATTAAGGTTGGTTTTTCATGGTGGACTAGTTGTTGTGTTGATTCAATCTAGGAGGATGAAATGGTCTCCAATRATGATTTGCTGTAGCATTTTTTTCTTGATTACTCCATGAGAAATTTGGATGCTGCTTCCATCTATGGTTATATTTGTTTGAAAAATGATTATTTCCTTTTGTGAAATTTCAATATAGCACTCAAATTATGGATTAGATGGGCAATTGTCAAAAGTATGTGGATCTCCACAATACACAAAATTGACAGTGGCTTGTTGTTGCGTTTGTTGTGCAGCTAGCAACTTCAGCATATTGGTTAAGGATGCCACTTCTATTGAGAGTGCGGTCACAGCATTGACTTCATGTACTCTTTCAACTCTCTTTGTTGTTGCCATTCTGGTTGTTGTCACTGATAGTTGTTGCATGCTATTGTCTCCAGTATATTGAATGCTTCATTGTATGATTTTGATAATAGTGCTCCATTTGCTGAAGCATCAATCACTATTCTTGTTTGAGCATTGAGCCCATTGTAAAAGGTCTCCATTTGAATCCCGTGTTGAATGCCATGATGAGGACATTTTTTGAGCAGCTCCTTRAATCTTTCCCATGGTTCATACAAGGTTTTATCACCATGTTGCTGGAACGAGGTGATTTCATTTCTCAACTTTGCATTCTTTGTAAGTGGCAAGTATTTTATCAAACATTTCTCCGTCAAGTCGGTCCATGATGCTATAGAACTTAGAGGTAAAGAGTTTAATCATTCTCTTGCTTTATCTCTCAATGAAAAAGGAAATAATTTCATTTTCAGTGCTTTTTTTGAGACACCGTGGAGTTGAAATAAGTCACTCACTTCCATGAACAATCTTAAATGCAGATGAGGGTCTTCGGTGGCCATTCCTCCAAACTACCCAACCGTCTGTAGATTTGGAACATAACTGGTTTAAATTTAAACTATTGGGCTTGAATTTTAAGTCTCATAATGCTAAAATTTAGGTCATGTAGAACTGGTATAGCATATTCTCTTATGGCACGGTCCATGTCATTTGGCAATGTTGCATTTTTAACCCAAGATGGGTTATTATTGCTCTGTTCTACCCCATTTGCTTGCTGTGCTACCATCCTTAACATTTTCCTTCATTTTTTAATAATTTTTTTAGGATCCTTTTCGAGGAAAGATGCTTCAGGAATTTGTAACTTGTTTTTTGCTCTAGTTCTCATAAGCTAACATTTTTAGTAGCAAATGGTAGCTAAAAAAGATTAAAAAATGCGAAAAGCAAGAAAGTTTACAAAATTTGGCTTCATTTATGTCAATCCTAGGAAACGGCATCATAAACTTGTTGGGTTCTAATCTAYTGTGTTTAAACTAGTGCTGAGGCAAGTATACATGGCTMAAAAGTAGCAAGAGTGAATAGGTTGTCAATTCTATGAGGATAGTTAAATTGTATAAACTTGATATAAAAGAGGTAAAATCGCTGTAACAATAGATAGGAGATAATTAATGGGGAGACTGAAAAGTAAATTATTGAAACCAAGTAAATAAATGTAAAATGACTGAAGTAAATAAAAATAAGACAGAACTGTAAAAAGTCAGTGGCAAAAATTAAAAGCAAGAGTCAACTCTTGATGCTATAGCACCAATGAGCAGACTCATGCAATGTCTTAACATGAAGCCATTCGTAGTGCAAATGTAGGATAAGTAGGGAGACCAAACGACATCTCTATGGACATCTTCCCAACAATTTCATAACACTAGAGGACTGTTCACTGGTGAGATAAGTATCATTATCCCTGTCAGGTACTGGAATGCTGTAGCAATAAGTTACATAAGGAATTAAAGATTGTTATTCCTTAACCCTTGGCAGCTATTTTCTAGATTTCACTTAGTACATAAACCATATATTTATGGTCATGATACATAGTTACTTTTAGAAATAGGTAAGGTTGGCTTACGACATCCTAACCTTAATCGAACACCTTCAATCTCTTAAAATGTACACTCAATAGACTTACCAATCTTGATCTTGATTTTTCACCTTTATCGAGCTTTTTACCCTTGAAAAGGTTAATATAAATGTAGATATTCTGGAAGAATAGATTCAAAACTACAAAGAACCCTTGCTAATTTGCAAAATTGGAAATACTTGCATTAAACCTTAAGAAAGCCTTTGTATAGAACTAAAGATGGATTACACTATAAGAGAGATGATTTTCATCCCTTTTCTTAACTTTAATTACAACTAAAATGTAAGTTAACTAAAATGCTTCTTTTTGTCAAAGAGAACCTTAACTAAGTCTACGAACTAAGTTTTGACTTCTGAGAAAAATTAACTGACTTTTGCTTGAAGTTGTGTTCTCTATATAAAGCCCGAAATGTAGCTGAGTTGGGAATTGCTATAACATTCTTCTTTGACATGTCAGTGCTGACTCAGCAGACATTCATCTTGTAATACCTATTTCGAGTAATGCGGTCCTTAATACTTTTCTTCTGTCTGGCCATTTTMGGTAAACTACGGAAGTCAATAGAGACCACCTTCTTTAAGTTGTTTTCACTCGGATTCCTCATTTAATGCATGGGATTTGTGTTGTTTTATTAGAAGATGCACCTCAAACCCATTCCTCGAAATTATAAATGCTGCATCACTCTTGTCATCTTGCAAAACTTCTTTAAAGATCAAGCTTTTTAGGTTTTAAATACCCACTTTTGCATTCTCAAGTGTATAGCAATAGAAATGTAAAATTGAGTCCACGAACCATGATATTTTGCACAAATTCGTAAGGAATTAAACGAAGTTGGACAAAAGTGGGGATCAGAATAAGGATATTATCAACGTTTATTATCAAGCATAATAGGTAAGATTGTTTTCTAAACCATATTGCCTTCTTGGAAAATTCTAGCCCAGACTTATCAATTGGACACCTTGGCCACTCTTTGTTTGTGCTTTAGGATATCTTCAAAAGCCATCCACCTATTCTCGTCTACGTGGTCCACTCTAAGTAGAGCTTGCTGGTAATCGACTTTTAACATATCGTGTCGGAATGCAACCCTAGCTGATTGTATGGTGAGTTCTACCAAAAGGATTGTATCTTGCCTATATGTTAACCGATAAGGTGTAAAACCTGTGGCCATCTTAAGGGAGTTCCTGTGTGCCCAAAGTACTTCCTGCAATACCTAGTGCCACCTCCTGGATTTGTTTTCAATAGCCCTTTTCATCATATTGATAAATGCCTTGTTGGTTGCTTCTCTCTGCCCCTTAGCCTAGGCATACTAATGGATTGAGTGTATAAGCTTGATTTTGAACTGCTTAGCAAAAACAACCACTTTAACCCCATAAAAGATGGTCTCGTAATCGACTGTGATGGATTCTGGAACTCTAAAATGGAAAATGACTTGCTATTTGATAAAGTTAATAACAACTTTTACCTTTACCATTGACTAAGCTTCCACCGACATGGTGAAAATGTTAGTAGCCATTAAGATGAATGAGTGGCCTTCAGAAGATGTCGAGTGAATCTTGTTGATTGCATCCATTGCCCAACCTTTGAATAGCAATGGCTTGATTATGGGATAGAGTTCTGTGGCTAAGACATTAAAGAGATGTCCGTGCTTCTAACAAGCATCGTAGCCTTTGATGTACACGTAACAGTTGGCTGTGATGGTTGGCTAGTGAACTCCATGCCGATCCAGGGACTATATAAGCCTCAACCCTGTGTGGTGTGCTTTGTACAATCCCTTGTGGACTTTGGTCAATGTCCTTACTGTAACACCCCGAATTTTCCTTTATTAAATTGTTAGATTTTGTGTGAAATTTGTATGCCAACTGGCTTGGACGTGTAATTTTAGGCTAAGGGCTCGGTTTGTGAGCCTAATTATTTATTAAGACGGAAGATTGGACTTTTATCGAAAGGAAGGATAGTCGTTGGTGTGTCAATTTACGCCGGTTTCGATTAACACTGATAAGGAGTTTACCTCAAACGGTCGATGAATAAAACTTAATAAATCATTAATAAAGCTCCACTCTAATTTCTTCAATTAACAAAAACAGATATGATAAAATAGAAAGAAAAATGTTGTGTATATGAGTGAGACCCTAGCCGCTTTCCTCATCCTTTTCTTCTCTCATCCTCTTCATCTTCCCTTTCTCCCCGTGGAAGAACGCCCGTGATTTTCTCTGCCGCCGCCTGAACCTGACAGTCGCTGTACTCGCGGTCTGTCCTTGCCCGCGTTCGTGCCATATCCGAGCGCGGCGACGCGGGCCTCACGGAGGTCTTGTGTGTCTCGCTATGCTTGGTTCTGCTCCTCCTTGCGACCGCAGCTTCGAAATTGCGCCGAGAGGAAACCCAAGCGTGTTGGGCACGAGCGGCGTTCGGCCACCGCCTTGCACATCCTCGCGCAACTGACGACTGCTCGATGTCGCGCTTCTCTGATATTAGACTGCGCCAATGTCTGCGCGCCATCTCACATCCTCCCCTTCACCCGATCCGGCTACTCGGTCCGTCTTTGGCTGTCCCCTTCTCTCCGGCGACAGCGGTTCGATTATATCGGTTAGGGGAAGTGAAGATCGGATCTACATGCATTCCCGACTCTCCTCGGCCGTTGTCTCAGGCATTCGATTGTTATTTCCTGCCAGAGCGCCCTCACGAATCGCCGCTTCGCTTGCTCTGCTGGCCGTGCGCGCGCGGTTCCTGATCGCTCAAACAAAAAACCAACAACACCTGGGGCGGTGTTGTATTTGCTCCACACCTATTCATCTTCTTCTCCTTACTCATCGCCTTCTCATATCTCTGAGTTGGTCCGCGGCTCGCGCTCAGATCCTTATTCGGTCACCTAAGCTGTGATTTCTGTCGCCGTCTATACCAGCTGTCCGCGACGACACAGTTGCACGGCGACATTGCCTCGATGTCAGTCGCTGTGCCAAATGCACGATTGTGTCTTAGCGTGCTTCATTGCCGGCGCCAGAACTTATATGCTAGTTGAGCTGTGTGTGTCCCTGCTGTTTACATACTCTACGCGCCGCGCCTATGACTGCCTCAGTGCCCTCAGCAAGAACGCCAGGCCCGCCGCTCTGGCGCGCATGTGCGCGATCGTACCCAGCGCGTCCATTTTTCAATGGTTTGTTAATGACGTGTACGCCCCAGCGCCGACCAGTGGGAGTGGACGCCACCGCCCCGCCGACCAGCTGCATGACGCCGAGTTTTCTGGCCCGACGCGCTCTCATTCCGCGCACATTTCGCCATGTATGCTCAGCTAAGGCATTGTGCGCGCTCGCGGTGAGAGACACCCGTGGTCGGGCTAAGATTTTCGCCGAACACTCCTGAATGTTGTAAAACGGATTGTAAGCGCAAGCTGTTTAGCATTGCTTATGCTAAGATGGCTTACATTCTTCCAAATACTAAAAAGGGAATTATCAGGGAGGGGCGGGCGAAAGGGCCTAATTTAGCGTAGGTTGTTTCATTATGCAGGCTGTATTTAAGATTAAGGCTCGCATTGTGGGTGACGCTGAGACGAATGCGCGAATGGTCTGACAAATGAATACTCATTTGCTGCGACATTTGATTTTAGGTTGTAAGTTAGAAATAATCGAAAGGCTGGTTTGTGGAGTCTTCCTGCAGGGGTGAATTTTTAAGCGTTATTTCGCTGTGTTTACGTGAGAGTGAATCGTTGGTCTATTGTCGATTCACGCCAACTTGAATAGGAATCGGGGTCACGAAAGGGAGCGAGAGATTCTTCATTTCAGGGCTGGATTCATTTTTCTTAATATATGCGGATGAGAAATTGTAATGGCCTTAATTGATGTAATGTTGTTTTTATTGCTTGATCTGGCCTATCCTTTTGTTTTTTTCTGGTGTTGATGTGTGGTAAAATTGGTAATGCAAGCTGTATGTTTTGCTATTAGTAATAACGTGTTGTATGTGATGTCTTCATGCTATTGCATGAATATCATATCATGATTATTAATTACTGAATGTTTAATTTGCGATTATATTGTAATGCGTTCAATATCTTTGCAGCATTAGTTAGAAGGTTTGAGATGCATTTGGCATGCAGGCGCGTTCGACGCCAGTTGTAGATTAGTCGTTTACTGGTTCGCCAAAATAGGAATGTTTAGATAATAAATGGCTAAGTTGTGTAGAGATGTAAAGGTGTGTTAAAGGAGGTGTGAGGGGGATAACTAGCACAAAAGAGATAGAGCTTGAAATGCGGGCAGGGGTGTGTGTGTCGCTGCACCCGATCCCGTACCTCTTTTTGAGGGTGTAGGTTAATGAAGGTTAAAGAATGAAATTTAAACCGCCTTTGCTGCGTTCTACTGGTAAAGTCAGGACATATGAATTGCGACCGAGTTTCAAATAAGATGGCCCACTGCGCTGTAAGCCTTTGTGGTGGCTTTACCACTCTAGTGAGTCCTCGCACGACCTGGCTACGAGACACGGAAAGGATGTAAAAGTTTTAATGTAAGTGCAATGTGAAATGGTACCAATGATGTCATAAGAATTTTGGAGAAGAGAAGATCTTGGGAGGAAGTTTTCTACAATTAAAAGAGAAAAGTTTTTGAAACTGTTACATGTAGGGACATATTCACGCATTCATGCATGAAGCATTACCTTCTGAGCTTTTTAGCTATTCCTGTTTCCTTACATGTATTGCAGTATTGTTTTTATGTGCATGCTAAGGAATAGGGGAGAGGAGGGCCGCGATGTGGGCAAGACATTTTAATACAGAAAACTGGTTAATCTTCATACTTTAGGCTATTATCATGAACATCTTATTTTTTTCGACGCTGGTTCTTTTAACTATTATGAGATTTTTGAATGATGTTTTTTTCGGAAATGTGTAAAACGCCTTCGCTGCATTTTACTTTTAAACGACTGGTGCAGGCTTACTCTTTATAATTTAGATAAATTTTTTTTTCGTAGACGGAACGTTGTAATATTCCCGGGTTAGGGCTATTCCTAGAACTGGAAGGGGTGTTACAAACTTACTGGGGACTCTTCCTCATTCAAACACCTTAATAACAATCCGCAATGGCTCTTTTTGAATAATTCATCAACAACAACTAAATAATTTATGGCTCGACGTTTGAGCTATTCACTAACCTTGATCGAGGGGTTTTTTAGGTAGGCGGTGATCTCGGCTGTTGATCCAAAGGATCGACTGGTGCAAGTCAGCAGATGCAGCTACTGGTAATATATCTTTGTTGTAACAATCTCAGATTAAAAATTGTCCTAATCCGGGAATGTTTCTAACTTTACTCACTCTTATATTGGAAAAACTATGGAAAACAAAAATTTGAACATTCTAATACAAAAGGTTTATAAATATTTTGGCAGAGTTTCCTCTGTAATATTAACATTTACTCCCTATATACGATTAGAAATTTCACAAACATTTCCAATACTCAATATATAATGAGTTCTAAACCAAACAAACATTCAATATAGAAATAACTTCCATCCCAACAATCTTTTACCAACTCAACACTTACGTAATTTAAATTCAGCCAAAACCTTGAAAGAATTTAATGCAAGACTGAATAAATCAATAAAATCGTAAACAATACATAAAAATTACTCYACTYAACCATTTCCCTTATTCAATAAAATTTACTTAAAAAAAACACTCCCAAGTATCAAAACYTGCACACAAACGACCTCCATGCACCATTTGGCTACTTATCACTTGAAGTGCAAAATGAGGAAAATGAAATGATCTATAAAGCTCAGTAAGAAAATTCCATGCATGAATGCATGTATAATGCACTATATGTCATGTATTTTAAAATTTCACTTTCTCAATAAAACCTTTCCAAACATTTTGATTTCATAAACTTTCCCATAAAACTTTCATTTCAAAATGTGAGAACTTTCCAGCATTTCATTTCATAAAGTCGTGAGTTCACTTGGTGTAATGCCTAGCCATTAAGCTTGTAGTGGGTGATTATTCTTTGAAACCCGATCACATTTTCTACCGGTAGAATTGCAACATTACTTTAACTTTTCTTTTCACTTCTTTCACCTCACAAGAGGTAGACATTACTTACTTTTCTACCCTACAAGAGGGTTAGGTCAAGCGCGCCGGTCCCCCATGCCCCATTTCCCACTAGCATTTTTCATGGCTTAGGCTTTACACTGTTTTCCAAAATCTTAACATTTTTGGAAAATAATTTACTCATAAAATCCCATTGCTTTTTCCAACTTCACTTCTTAAAACTTTCGCCTTCTAAATACAAGAATGACTCATGCCAGGAATGATGTAAAACACTATAACTACATGTCAATGACATGAACTACATAAATTTGAGTTTAAACTATCCAACATGTTAACGATTGAAACATATCACACAAAACAATCCAATTTATAATCTCAAGATATATCACACAAAACAATCCAATATAACCACAAACATATTACACAATGGAATACAATTGATAAGTATGGGGGATTTACTTACCTGAAGTCCTTAACGTTAAAATTCTACTTTAATTGCAAAACAAAGTCCCTTGACCGCTTCTAATGTCAATGTGCCTGAAAATAGCTTAATTATTATTACAAAATAAAAAGGGAAATTCATTTAACACGACTGTGCAACTTTAAAACATCACACTTATCATATGAACGTCATCCGCCAATATCAACCCGTACTTAATTTCCACATCGAAAACTATCACATTCTCAAAGGTATAATTTATTTCATGGCTTTCTACTCTTCTCAATGATCATAATGATAACACCAAATATAATACATTTCTAAGTCAAAACATATTCCTCATACTAAATAAATTCAATCTTAAATTGTGTATTAAACCTAATCTATGTTCTCTCACAATTATCACTATGGAACATAATTACATTAGTCATTAAATTTATCAAATTGAATAACAATATTTTCACCTTTAAATTTGACAATTTTTAAGTGTCGTGTATGGAGCTGTGTCGCGTCTCGAGCATGCGCTCAGGCAACGCGCTCGCAACTGACAATGTGCTGTGCCTAGGCGAACACCGACAGTTTGTTCGGTTGGTGACTCTGAAGGAGCGGCGACAGCAGCCAGTCGGTCATGGGAACAAGGGCAAGGCACCATGAGCTCTAGCTGAGTTGCTGCCTATTCTCTTGGTCAAACACCCGGTGCCGATTCGAACGACACCTGCGTGAGGGAGAAAGGTCTGGACGGTGAGGAGCAGTTTGCAACAGTCAACCGTGAGCGACAAATAGTGGCAATCTGGACAGCAAGCAGATGATGACAGCAAACTGGTTGACGGATATTTTGTATCTGAAGGGGTCGAGTTGGTGACTAGTCTGGTCAGTCCGTCGAGCAGCCTGACCAGTAGGTACAACAACGCACAGAGGAAGATTCAATTGTAATACCCGAGATTTCTTTTTATGGATTTTTGTTTGATCTTGTGAATTTGTGCGCCAACTAGGGTTGGATAATTTTCTATGTGGTTAATATTTTAATTGTACATTAATAAGTGCGAGATTATCGTGTTTGTCCGATTAGGGCCCTTGATGGGTTAGATGCTAGAGTTATTGGGCTTATTCGTTTTCATTCGGAAAAGAAGATTTTTAACGAAAGAAAGCCCGTTGAATTTAATTTAAGAATTTGGGTTAATTATGGATGGGATGGCCCGAAGGATTTAGGTTAYGGCCCAAGTTATAAAAATTTWAAAAAAAAMCTAAAAACCCTAAGTCTTCTTCAAACCAYCCTAACCGCCGCCGCCCACTCCCAGGAAAACCCTAACTGCYGCCCCATTCCTGAAACTCCTCYCCGCCGCACACACGCTTCTCCYTTTGCCGACGTCGCYGATCATCGCTGCGTGCTATGCTGCCCAAATCTGCACGAGCCATCGGACCTAGCTGCTTGGAGGACCTTGCCCGCGATGYAGCTAGGCTGAACGATAGCCATTGCATTTCTTCTTYTCTCCTCTTCTTCCTGCCCAACGTATTTTCCCTGTCGAAATTTCAGAGCGGTTCGCACTGATCTGGATCTTTCCTAGCGGCATGGTTCGGACATCGGACTCGCTTGTCACTCGCATAAGGATCTGCAGCCCAAAATTGAAGCTCGCTGGTCCTGTTGCTTCTTCGTGAGAGCTCTGTGACGCCGTCTGTGTGGGTCGCTTAGTAGCTCGTGAACATTTGATCGGAGGATCCGTGYACCCGGCCGAAGATCATCCAGATCTGGAGTCTTCCGAATCTGTCATCGATTCCTTTGCCTATCGCGCTGCTGTTGCCCACTGCCCGGGCTCGTTGGAGCTGTGGATCACTGCCGTACTGCTGCTAGCGATACTCGCCGCCTGTCTACTGTCGCACGTCCCATATCTGCCTTTACCTTCTTCTTCGTCTTTTCTGCTCGACCCGATCTGTGCGACACCACCATCCACCCAYGGTGCTGCTTCTAGACCAAGATCAGGKTAAGACTTCTTGCCTCATCGGAAGTTAGCCAGATCTACGCGTCCCATTGCTAGTCTCCACARCAGACAATGACGTCGTTTTGGTCGCTGCTCTCCGGAACGCTGAAAGCCTTGTCGGAATCAAGCCTGGCTGTTACTGGTTTCCTTTGGCTGGTTGCTCGCCAATTCTGAGAGTGCCCAGTGCCCAGGCAATGGGGCCCAGCAGGTGCCCAGCACCCCGGAGCCTAGTGCCCAGGCACCAAAATGCCTAGACTCCCAGGACTGTTGCACGCGCGCTTCTAGAGCGCATGCCCGAGAACCCAATACCACTCTAGCAGCACTTGAACTTTGTGAACTTAAAAGGTGAAAACATTAATATTTGATATTGAAATTTATGACCTATAAAATTATATCCTAAAGTAAACTTGTGGGAGAATGTAGATTAGGTAATACCCGAGTTAAAGAGTTTAAATTGTAACCTTAAAAAGACGTGACAATTGGTAATGTGGGGACTAAATATGGTTTAATAAATTGGCAAATGACATCCTTGGAATAAACATTGAATATCTAAGTTGGGASAATCGTACTAAATAGAATTTAATTCTGTGATCAAAATTAGGTCGTTTCGAGTGTCTTAACATTGAAAACAGTCGAGAGATTTTACTTCACAATTCAAATAAGAACTTGGTAACGTAAAGGACTCYAGGTAAGTAAATTCTCACATTCTCATTAACGTATATGTGTTGTTGTTATAATTAAATTGCTCTTAGGTGAATTGAATGTGTATTGAATTTGAGTTCTATGTAA
>MEJB01000068.1:807442-818622 GCA_001752375.1 Rhazya stricta | reverse complement strand
AAATTCTCACATTCTCATTAACGTATATGTGTTGTTGTTATAATTAAATTGCTCTTAGGTGAATTGAATGTGTATTGAATTTGAGTTCTATGTAAGTAAACTCTCACATTCTCATTAACGCATATGTGTTGTTGTTACAATCAAATTGCTCTTAGGTGAATTGAATCTGAGTTCTATGTAAGTAAATTCTCCCATTTCATTAATTATCTGAATTTCTTAGGTAGATTAATRTGTTGTATATGAGATTCTATGCAAGCAAATCCTCATACCCGCCTATCTCTTTTGTTGTGTGTTATGTGGTGGCAGTATGGGATTATCTTATGAAATGTGTTGATTGTGTGGAATGTTTTTTTACGTGTTTCATATCTTGCCATTATTATGTCAAATAGCATGTTAATTACGGTTGTATGCATTTCATGTCATGGGCATGTAGTTAATGCTCTACATCATTCTTGACATAAGCCATTCATACATTTAAAAGTGAATGGTTTAGGAAATGAAATTTTGAAAGGGAATGTATTTTATAAATTGTAACATGCTCAGAAAAATGTTAAAGTTTTTGAAAAAGGGGTGTAAAACCTAGCCATAAAAGATGTGAGTGGGTGTGTGGGGGACTGACGCACCCGAACCGACCCTGTGGGAGGATAGGTACTGATTCATCTCAGGGAGGTGAAAAGATGAAAGGAAAAGTTAAGGAATGTTATCCGCTTTGCGGTATTACTGGTAGGAATGTAATCGGGTTTTAAATAACTATGGCCCACTATAGAGCTTAATGGCTAGGTTTTACGCTCTAGTAAGCTCACAAATATAATGAAATGAAAGGTTTTACAAAGTTTTTGCATTTTGAAAGGAAAGTTTGTATGAGAAAGTTTATGAAATGGAAATGTTTAGAAAGTTTTCATTGAGAAAAAAAATGAGGTTTTATAATTCATGACATCTAGGGCATGTTCATGCATTCATATATGAGATTTACTTACTAGGCTTTATAACTCATTCCATTTCTCTCGTGTTGCATTTCAAATGATGTGTGGCCAGATGGTGGGAGGAGGTCACTTATGGGCAAACAAAGATACTCTGAAGTTATTTTAAATGAATGTTATGAATTAAGATGGTTGTTGACTACAATGGTTTTTGCTTATTATTAATTATTTCTTATTTGGTAAAAAATTCTCTTGGTTTTCGTAAATTCGTGTCAGTGAGTAAATAGTGACATTCCCAGATTAGGATCAAGTTTCTTAGTCTGGGGTGTTACATCAATAGATTTAGATCTAATCGAGTTGGATCTAGATGAGGCCAGCTCGGATCAGCGTGCAACACGAGTTGCACGGATGGTCGAGCATCGTGCAGTGACGCTACGAAGTTGACGCACGGAGCAATGGCGACAAGGCATGGCGACCGTTGCAATCGCTCGTTGAACTCCCTAGTAGCGATCTCGAACAACAGGCTTGAGAAGACCTGAACAGATGATGAGGAGGCCGTGCAGTGTCGGCAGAGGGGAGAAGAGGCGGTGAGTACAGTAGGGAGGTGGCAGTGACTAGGGTTTTCTGGAAGTGGGGCGATGGTCGCAGCCAAAGATGGAGAAGGAGATGGGAATTAGGTTTAGGTTCTAAAACTTCTTTTTTTAAAAAAAAAATTGGCCCTTATCCAAGCCCAATAATTTAAAGTCGAGGGCTTTCCTTTGGGCTAAAATTAGACATTAAATTTGCTCTATGTTTCGAATAAGAAATGAATGGGTTCTAATGGGTCGCGCCTAGACTAATTAACTAAAAACTCTAATTAACTTAGCATGGTAAATTCCATATTTAAATAAACACTCTTATGCAAACATAAACAAACAATAATAATAGAGATAACTTATTAAATTCTAATTGGCACATAAATTTTAAGATTATATAAAATTTGTAAAAAGAAAATAACATCCTAGGTATTACGTTTGTACCCCAATACATCCTGGGGCCAAATCATTGGCTTCCTAGTTCTCTTMTCTAGGTAAGGCATGAGTATTACGTTGGCAAACTTCCTCAGCAGAGATTGAGTTTGTTGGCATAGGCTAATCAAATTGCCATTCATACACTAATATTACCCTGCTAACTGCCTAGGCTTTCATGGATACCAACAATTGCAACCTTAGAATCAAAGCCTGCATTCAGCTTGGTTATTAGAACAACATTTTTCTAATTCGAACATAAAACTGCCCTTGAGACCGACTACACTAGTAACTGTAATGCTAGCCCCTCCCCCCAGGCTAGTTCGAGACCCATCAAACGTCAGCCTCCAAGGTCCAATCCCAACATAATTTTATGCTTTCGCCGACGGATTGATTGTATCAATAGAATGATGCTCAGCCAGGAAGTTAGCTATAGTCTTCCTTTTAATGACCCTTAAAGACACATATTTCAATAAGAATGCTGCTAATTTTACTACCCATCTCATCCAATGATCATGCAAGACGGATCGATTCAAGAGAATATGTACCAAATCTACCTTGCAGATAACATTGACCTCCACGGGTAGCAGGTAATATTGTAATTTGGTACAGGCATGAAAGAACGAGAGACATAATTTCTCAGTGAAAGAATACATGGATTCCGCATCATTGAGGGATCGGCTGAGGTTAGTACACGCCTCTCTCAATTCCTTCATCATTGTCCTGAGCCAATAAGCAGTCGATTTAAGTGTCAACAGATGATACATAAAATTTATTGGTTTATCATCTCGAGGTGGAACCAAAATTGATGGTTTCGTGGAGCTTCGTTTGATCTGGTCAAATGCCTTATGTTGTTCTACCCTCCATGTGAATGTTTCAATTGGTCGTAACTTCAAGGTGTCAGCAGTCATGACGTTGAGAATGGCATCTTATCCACAAACTTGGCTGATTGGATGACCATCCAGGTGAGCTTTGATATTTAAAGGCTTGAAGTGATTTTGCATTTCTTTGGTTGGATAGCAGAATCACTGCTCAGCTGAGAGAATATCGGCTACAAGAGACTAATTCAACCATGGCTTCTTCTATTGAGAGGATATTTCCAGCTACTGAGTTCTGCCTATTGACATTTTAAGTCAAAGGGAGTAGACTAATGACATTGATGCCTTTGTCTGCATGTGTTTCGACTGCCTTCAGGTATTCTTCTAGCAAAGCTCTCTGCTGGGTTCTTTGTCTCTGCTCCCTCGTTTTTTAGGTCTGCTACAAGGATGAGACTAGAGTTATCTCCTTCTGCGGCTGGTACTTCCACTGTTATTGTCTCATTCTTCAGATGAAATTTAGTTGTGTTCTTTTTCGATGGGAAAGTCAATCTCCTGAAAACAGATGGCTTGTTATCCAATCAGACTAACATAGGCTTACCACCTTCTTTTGCCATGCTAGCTTGTTAGACTCATGGAAAACTTGTATCAGCTGATTCAAAGTTTTAGGATCGAGTGGTGGAAAATCTCCCCTGAGTAGGATTACTTCTGCACTTTTAGAACACTAGGAGCCTTTGATCTGCCATTGCTTTGAGGTGTTGGAGCTGTAATCACGCTAGCATCGATTGATGGAAAAAGGTCAGTATCCACTGATTCTTGAGGCTTCTTACCCTAGAAATGAAAACAACCTTCCTGAATATCTTTCTGGATGATATTTCGAAACACCATATAGTAACTATACATGATTGAAAGTAATGTACATTTATAGTACCTCTTGCCTTTCAATTCCTCTAGGGGAGGTATCTTTTGTCCAGTCGAGAGCTTAATATCCTGGTCCTTTAAGAACTGATCAAAGATTTGATCTACCTTGAATATGTTAAAGGAGTAACTAGGCTAATCGTCTTACTTAGCTTCCTATTTGCCTCGTACTGGCCTTAGCATAGAGCGAGTATACAATGTCCCCTCAATTAGCTCAGTTGCAATAATTTCAACTGGATTGTCCTCTATGATCGCCTATATTGTTGGTGTTTGAATGAGCTATCCTCTATTAAATTTGGAATTTCTTGACTTCTCTTTGTTTTTAATAAATTTTTCTTCTCGTATGGCATGAGAAAGTAGCCTTGAAAGATCTAAGAATTCCTGAAAGATAAGCTTCTCCTTTAGCTGCAAGTTTATTCGCCCCATTACGATCCTAGCATGCTCAGGTTTTTTGCAATATGGTGGGGCACTTTCCTCTCATTCACCTRAATCTCTCYAGGAAATCTACAAATTTTCATTGGGCTTTTGCTTGATAGCCAATAAATCTGCGATAAACGAATAAATAATTTCAACTATCCAACTAACTTTAATAATCAGCAAAATTTACTAAGGGAAATAAAATTTGGGTATCAAAGCTTGTCGCAAGTGATCTCTTTGTACCATCTGGCTAATCATCACCTGAAATGTAAAATGATGGGAAAGGGGTCAGTTATAAAGCTCAGTAAGTAAACCTCATGCATGAATACTTATGACATGCATTATCTATTATGAAGTTCAAAATTCATTTTGCCTAACTTTTCTAAAGTTTTCTATTTCTTACGTGAGCTCACTTGGTATATCGCTTAGCCATTAAGCTCTGCAGTGGGCAATTATTATTTAGAACYAAATAAATTTTTCAACCGGTAGCACCACCAAGCGGTTATCATTTCATTAACATTTACTTTCACCTTCACCTCATAAGAGGTGAACTTTACTYCCATTTCCACCCTACAAAGAGGGTTAGGTCAGGTACACCAGTTCCCCGCTCCCTATTTTCCATTCACACCTTTCATGGCTTAGGTTTACACTCCTTTTCTTTTTCCCTAATGTTTGAAAATCATTCGACATTAAAAAACACATTCTGCAAAYTTCATTCTTTAAATCACCTTATTGGACGCATGAAATGCCACTTGCCAGAAAATGGTGCAATATAATGAAATGTTATATGCTCATGAATATAGATCAAGTAGCTAAACTCTGAATTTAAAGTTCTAACATGTCAACAAGTAGTATTTTGCATACTTTAAAGAACACTACTCACAATGTCAATTTGCCCACTATCCTAATTTAATTACAAATGAAATATTCATAGAGAATCTTTGGTATAGAGCAAATTAAACATTACCACTTTAGCATTATTGTACTAATATCCCGTGTGTGCAACAAAACAAGAATGAGTAATTACCAAAATCTCTTTTGAATTAGAATCGCTGGAGTTAACAAAGTCAACCTTGATGATGGTGTTTCGTTTTATCTTACTTTTGAAATCAAAATCTCTTGCTATACTTGCATTTAGTTAGTGTTTGCAGAATATTTAAAATAATAATAAGAATGGTGGAGACTAGTGCTCTTTGTTGACCAGGTTGATTTTGGGATATGGTTGGATTTTGTGGAGAATTTTTTTATGCTGATAATGTTTTTTGTCCTTTTTTTTTTTGCTTTGATTCAACAAGTTGATATACTTTCTTTGTTAATGGTTCCAATTGGGCGTCCTTTCTGGAAGATGTTAATGGTTCTAATCTTTGAGGATTGGGTGTTGAGTTTTCTTTTTTAAAACAGGTTAGATATGTGTATATTACAAAGGAAACTCTGCAAAAATTTCTTTACATTTATTTGCTTTGTTATGGTATTTAAAGTGGGATAAGTGATAACACTTCTAGATTTAGAGTTTCATTACTTCGGGTGTTACACTGATAGTCCTTAGCCTAATTGGGTAATTAAGCAATAGCTAATTACACAAATGGTAGCTTTTTTCCTTTTCTTTAACTAGAGCTGCATTCTCTTGGGAGACAAATTTGCCAGCTAATACAATTCATAGCTAGGGAGAAACAGAACATTTGTTCCATGAAAGGTTTTACCGACCTACTCCTGAAGTTTTTGTAATTGAGTTGTTGGCTACAAATCAAAAGTCAAACGAGGACGTTTCAGATTTTCATGAAAGGTTGATATGGTTTCAAAGGGAGATGTCCTACTTTACTTCTAGAACTAGAATATGCCAAAATTGCTATTGTAACACCCCAGATTAGGAACTGTCCTAAGTCAAGAGTATTATATTACCTTACTCATAAAACAATCAACTACTGTAGGAAATAAAAGAAGTCTTAACCATTGTCAAAAAGTTTTATAAAAATTCGATAGAGTTACCTCTATAACTTCAATAACTACCCATTTAAACTCAACAATATCCAAAATAATAAATAATGCATTCCAACAAATCTTTTACCAATCTAACATTTGTTCAAATTGAAATTTGCAGAAACCAAAAGCATTTAAAGCACAAGAATCTAAATCAAATAAGAAATATCCTAATGATACGCAAAAACCATTCTAGTCAACTAACTATCTTATTCCATAAACTTTGTTTAAAATATACTTCAGGGTATCATGGCTTGTCCACAAGCGACCTCCATGTACCATCTGGCTACACATCACTTGAAAAGTAGAGTGAAGGAAATGGAATGAGCTAATAAGCTTAGTAAGCAAATCTCATGCATGAATGCATGAATATGTCCTACATGTCATGAATTATAAAATCTCACTTTATCAATAAAAACTTTCTAAACATTTCCATTTCATGACCTTTTCATAAAATCTTTCCTTTCAAAATGCAAGACTTGTAAAATCTTTCATTTCATTACAGTCGTGAGCTCACTAAGTGTAATGCCCAGCCATTAAGCTCTACAATGGGCCATTATTCTTTGGAACCCAATTACATTTCTACCGGTAGAATCGCAAAGTGGTTAACATTATATTACTTTTCCTTTCATCTTTTCACCTCCAAAGAGGTGAATATTACATTTCCCTACCCTCCAAGAGTCGGGTCGGGTGCGCTGGTCCCCTACGCCCCATTTCCCACTCACATCTTTCATGGCTAGGTTTACACTCCTTTCCAAAAATCTTAACATTTTCCTGAACATGTTACATTTATTAAATTCATTCCCTTTCAAAATCATTTCCTAAACTATTCGCTTTCTAAATGTATAAATGACTCATGCCAGGAATGATGTAGAATACTATACTACATGCCCATGACATGAACTACATAAGATTGTATTAAAATGCCATTCTATAAAATAATCGTACAAAATATAAAATACGTAAAAACATTCCACACAAATAATACATTTCATAACACAATACCATACGGCCACCACATAACACACAATAAAAGAGGTAGGCGGTATGGGGATTTACTTACATAGAATCTCATATACAACACATTCAATTTACCTAAAGGAATATAGATACATCAATAAAAATGCATTAATGAAATGTGAGAATTTTACTTACTTGGAATCCTTTACGTTAAAGGTTCTTATTTAAATTGAAATGCGAAATGAAGTGCCTTGACCATTCCCAACGTCAATGCACTAAAAAATGACCTAATTGTGATTACAGAGGAAAAATCCATTTAGTACGATTATTCAAGCTTAGATATTAAATGTCCATTCCATGAATGTCATTTGTCAATTTTTATTTCATATTTAATTCTCACATCACCAATTATCACGTTCTTAAAGGTATAATTTAAACTCTTTAGCTCGGGTATTAAATCTAATTTATGTTCTTGCAAAATTTCGCTTTAGGACATAATCACATAGGTTATAAATTATCAACATCGAATAGAAATGTTTTCACCTTTTAAGTCAACGAACTCCAAGGGTCGTGAAAGTGGTGTTCCGCCTCGGGCATGCACTCAAGCAGTGCACGCGCAATAGCCCTAGTCGCGCATGGGGCCTGGTCGCTTATGCGTCTAGGTGCATGTTGCTGTGTTGGTGTCAGTTGACTTTGCTAAACGATCGCGCAGCAACAGAGCAAAATTTTGGTCCACCGCAAGTCGTGATCTTGGCCGCAGATGGTGGATTTGCAAGGCAACATTCGAGGAAGCGAGCARCAAAAACAGAGAGCAGAGGTTGATAGCCAAGYGGCGAGCGGCGGTTGCTCAGCAAGGCTTCCACGAGCAGTCACGATTTTGATGCATAGATCAGACCTTAGTGCGACTATGGCAACCTCCAGTCGAGTAAAGAGGACGAAGATAGCAGATCTAGGCAGATCGCAACTGCGGACCTGCAGATCTGGATAGCAGGAAGGGTTGTGAGCTTCATCTAGAGATTGGAGCAGAAAGGATTCCGATCTAGTCTCGTTGTAGAGATGGTCTCTCGGCTCAATAGACTCGAACGGCCTTCTAGCATGCGACGACCCGCAGCGACATGAATAGGTGATCAGCCTCGGCGAATAGCAACAGCGACTACATGACCTGTAGTAGTCCAACATGAGACGTAGACGGCTCGACGATCGCAAATCGAGGTGTCAGCGATCTTGGCGAGTGAAAGATGGGCAACCTCAAACACGACGAGCAACCGAGCAGGGTTTCGCATGGCCTAGCTGAGTTATGGGCAAAATCCTCCAAATAGCTGGATGGTTCATCATTGATTTAGGCAGTGTAGCACACGACGACAAGCAGAAGGCAGAGAAGTTGGTGATCGACGGTATGGTTTTCTGGAAGTGGGGGGGCAGCGGCAGCAGTAGTACCGGGGAGGAAGAAGAAAATGGTTTTAGGGTTTCTTTTCCCCTTTTTTTATATAGTTTCTCTCTCTTTTTTTCTTTTTTTTTTTAACTTGGCCGTAACCCAAATCCTTCGGGCCTTCCCATCCATAACTAACCCAATCCTTTAAATTAAATTCAACGGCCCTTTCTTTCGATAAAAGTTTAGCTTCCGACTGAGAAACGAATAGGCCCACAAGTCGAGCCTCTAACCAACCAAAGACCCTCATTCGATTAACACGATAATTYCGTACTTATTAAGCGTATAATTAAAATATTAACCACATAGCAAATTATCCAACCCTTATTGGCACATAAATTCACACGATCAAATAAAATTCATAAAAGTAAAATTTCGGGTATTACAGCTATCAGTCAAGAAACGGCTAACCCTCTAGAATTTCTTTGATTTGTCCATGCTTTTGTCTCATGCCATGTGTATTGAAGAGCTCATCAAGGAGAAGGAAAAGAATAGGCTTCTAAGTTCATAGGGCTAGAAACTATAATCTCAATCGTCGATGATTAAGCTGATTTTGATGATGACCAACCTTTAGATATGTTATGGCAACTGAAATTGTCAAAGGACGAATATACATATGTTCGATACTAAAACTTGTGCGAGGGAAGTTAGAAGCTAAGCTAGGTAATAAACCTAGCTATTTGTTTGAGCTATCCAAGGTGAACCAAATATTTGATGAGCTACTAAAGGATAAAAGATCCAACTTTTGGCTGGGCAAAATACCATTAGCTGAAGATCTCAAAGGTAAAAAAATACTATAATTGGCACAATACCTATAGCTATCGTACTAATTGTAACATCCCGGATTTTACTTTTATGAATATTTGTTTGATCTCGTGAAATTGTGTGCCAACTAGGATTAGACATTTTATATGTAGTCAATATTTTTAAATCATAYGTTTAATAGGTGCAAAAATATTGTCCGTGTCGAGTAAGAATTATTGTTAGTTAAACGCTCGACTCGTGGGCCTACTTGTTTGTTAGTCGAAAGTTGGGCTTTTTATCGAAGAAAAGCCCGTTATATTAAATTTATGAATTTTAGGTTAGATTTGGACGGGAAGGCCCGAAGGATTCGAGTTACGGCCCAAAATATAAAATAAAAAAAGAAAAGAAAAGAAAAGAAAATATATAAGAAAATAAAAAGAAAGGAAAAGAGGAGAAAAGAAAAAGAAAAACCCTAGAACCCTTCATCTTCTTCCTCCCGCCACCGCCGCTGCCGCCGCCGTTTCCCCTCTACCTGGCCCGTCGTAGTCTTCCCTTTCGCTCCTGCAGCACCCATCGCCAGCGCCACATTTTCGGAGCTACGACCAAATCTGTTATCAGATCTATAGTCGCTCGGAGAGACGCGGCGACGTGACCCATCTTCAGCTACTGCATGCCGTCACCTCTGGTCGCTTCACGGTGAGTTGCGTCGCGCCAGAGACGCGCGATCTGTGTCCACAGAAACCCTTCTGCTGCGACACCATCGCCGACGGGCTCTGAAACCAGAAGAGATTCCATCCTTCAAGCCATCGACAAGGTCTTTCTGAGACACCATCTCCGGCTCTGACTGAATGAAATCTCCATGCCAAACAGTCGCCTTTGCTCGCCGATTCTCTACCCGAAACTGACCTCTTGCTGCCGACCCTTGCTAGTCAGCGCAACCAGAGCCGCCGCTGTGTCCTCCCTCTGCTCGACGAATTTCCCCTCATAAACAGAAGCTAAACCTTTGCAGATTGGCCGTCGCTTTGGCCTCTGTTCTGCTGCCGCGTCGCCGGTTATTCCTTGCCGTCGGCCAGTCACGGGAAGTTGACAGAAACATTGTGGCCGGCTGAGGTAATTTCTGGTCAAGAACAAGGCTTTAATAAAAAACCAGATTAGATAATAAATAAAACCTTTTCCAAGAATCAGAAAAAAACAAAAAAAAAAAAATGTTTTCTCCTTAAATCCGGATTAGGTAATAAATAAACCTAATCTCTTTGGAATCAGGAAAATAAACAAAGAAAAAAAAACCCGTTTCCTTTTAACCCGTATTATATTTTAAAATAAGCTAAATCTCCCGATCATAAAAACATAAAACCTTTCTTAAACCTTATATTAAGATAATATAATAAACATTATACTATAAAAAAAGAAAAAATATTCAGCCCATATCAATAATAAACTAATAATTATGTTTTTCTTTAGACAATAAGATAAAATTATAAAACCAATAACCTTCATATATCGAAGTAGGTTAATAAAAAAATATGAAATGATTAAAAATTTAGTACCTACAAAGAAAAATTATTTAAAAATTAATTATTTATAAATGTTTCTTCTGTTGAAAAAGAAATGTTGTTTATAAAAAATTATTTTTATTTTTTACATTCGAATTAATTTTCACTTTTTTTCTTTTTCATATTCTTAACAGTAGTAAACGTTTGAATCTATTAGTGTATAAGAGACCCTTGAACTAAAGAAATATTTTACTAATATTTTATTAATTTCTCATAAGGGACCTAAAAACCAGTAACGGTCAACTTATAAGTTCGGGACGCCGAACGCAGACCCGAAGGCCGCGGACGGCCGTAGTCGCGAACCGCAGCCAGTGACCTACGGACCCGCGACCAGAGCGACGACCGAGGATCGAAACGAGTGACGCGGAAGGACACTGTAGCGGACACGAAGACTGCGCCCGCGGATCTGACCGCGACCGCAAAACCGGTGACGACAAGGC
>MEJB01000068.1:733872-807417 GCA_001752375.1 Rhazya stricta | reverse complement strand
TTTCATGTCATTGCAGCATGTTAGTTAGAAGTTTGACATCACATTTTGCATTGAGCCGTTTCAACCCATTTAGAAGTGAACGGTTAGAAATGAGATTTTGAAGGGAAAAATGATTAAAGGGTTTAAGAAAGAGTGTAAACTTGACACGAAGATGTGAGTGGAAATGGGATGGAGGGACTGGGCGCCCCGACCCTACCCTCTTGGAGGGTAGCGTTAAGAATGGAATGGTTCACCTCTTTGGAGGGTGAAAGTGTGAATGAGAAACCTTTTTTTTTTTATGCTGGGAGCCGCTTTGCGTTCTACGGTGGAATGAAATCGGGCTTCCAAATGAAGAAGGGGGGCCCACTGGCAAGGCTTAGGTGGCTAGGCATTACGACTCTAGTGATCTCGCGAGACGAACGAATGAAATGGAAAGTTTTATCATTGCTAAGAGAATTTGAAGCAGAATGGTTTGTTAATGAGTTTTGAAAAAGGGGAATGTTTTTCGAGAAGTTTTTCATTAAAAAGGAGGAACTTGGAATTTTTCACAATGTAGGACATGTTCATGCATTCATGCATGAGGTTACTTACTGGGCTTTTTAGCTCATTCCTTTCCCTCATGTTTCATTGCAAATGATATGTAACCAGATGGGGAAAAGAGGTCGCTTGTGGGCGAGCTATGATACTCGGGATCTGATTTTTGAATCGATCTATGTAATGAGATCAATATTTTTGAAAGTGTTTAAATTCTTGAAGTAAAATTGTGAGTTTTATTTTTGAATGGTTTAAAAAGGCTTCCGCTGTCTTCTTCTTTGAATAAATGTTGAGTTTTAAATAGATGATTGATTATTTGCGAATGGAATGACGTAACATTCCCGGGTTAGGATAAGGTTCCTAATTTGGGGGTGTTACACTAATTATTGTATGGTTTSCAGCACTACCATCCAAAAGGCTATCCAAGATATCCATTTTCTATTCTTTGATAGGAAGACCTAAGAGTCCCTTGTGGATGTGGATCTTTTTCCATGGTAGAAGCCTGTACTGTAGCATCCACAGGAACGACTTGATGTAAGGTTTAACGGAGAATTAAAGGGTCGAAAAAGTAGCTAGTCAAGCATATCCCATCAAATGAAGACTATAATACAAAGATATATGAAGGACCAAAAACTCTACATCAATGGAGCCTTTATCAACAGATCATGCACGAGCCAATGAAGAAAAAATAGTGAAAGAAAGTTGCTGATACTAGATCTCCGTCTGCAGACTAGATGGGAAACCTTCTATCTTCAGGACACTTACATTCCCAGACGATGAATGTAACACTAAGTTCCACTTGAAAGATGAGGAAATGACAATAAATATCCCAGCTAATTCCAGTGATTTATTTTCAATCGTACCAAATAAGCTAACAAAGACAAAAAACGAAAAAAAAAAAAAGGAATGTAAGAAACGCTCCTACTAGAGGTGGCTTCTAGAGGAAAAGTCGGCTAAAGATCAAAAAACTGAATACATTATTGTTATCAGTCTACTTCCTTTGGAATTCGAGATTTACTAATTAATAAAATTCATTTGCCGATGATATGTTGTTTGCTGAACAGGAAATGGCAGAACTGATCTTACCTACAATCGAAGACATAACGACTAAACCACGATGATATTTCCCAAGCCTACTAAGGAAATGGCTAATAATCTTAAGCCTCACTATATCAAGGCTTACCTAGATTGGCATGCAGTCAGCAGAGTTTCTATTGATGGGGGAATAGTCCTTAATTTCATGCCTATAGCTACTTTAGAAAAGCTACGTAAGACCCGAGCCGATATCATGAATATTGATATACAAATGATGAATTTCACAGGAAAAGCTACTCGATAGATAGAGTTCTGGTCGTAGATGTAAACATCGGCTTAAGAACTAGTGCTATGACATTCTTTATGATGTCAGCTAAGGTACCATATACTATTTTGCTGGGACAAGATTGGATTCATGTCGACCAATGCATGCCATCTACCCTACATCAACCTCTTATGCTCTGGAATGGGGAAAACAAATGAGATGGTTTCTGTTGATCCAAATTTCTCAATTGATGTCCGGATGAATGAAGCTGTCCCTGATTCTCCTAGTTTCAAACCCTTTCAATTTTCCAAACTATCTCTAGCGAAAGAATACAACAACTATCAATATGCCGAAGAATATCATGTCTCTGGGAATTCACTATCATCTAAAAGTCTTGATAGGCTAATAGCTTATTTGGCCATTCAAAAAATCTAGATGGAGATGGCAAATATTGTTCAGCCGTCAAACTCTTATGAGCTGATAGAAGCTTAATGGAWTATTAAACAGGCTCTAGGATCCCTACCTAGATATCAACCTAGGAAGCATAGGGAAACCACAATTACACAAGTCAGCACTTTGTTAAAGAAAGAGCAAAAGGATCAACTCAATATTTTCATGAAGTAATACAAAGATTGATTTGCCTGGCATTATCATGAGATGCTAGGGCTAGATCGATGTATAACGGAACATCGCTTACAAATAAAGAAAGGTTTCAAACCCCACAAACAAGCGACTAAGAGGTATAATCTAACTTTATTTCCTAATTTAAAAGCTAAAGTTGAACGACTCTTGAAGTGTGGATTCATCAGGATGACTAGTTATACTCAATAGGCACTGTTATTGAGGATAAYTAAGTATAGGTAAGTATAGTCAAGCAAATGTTTTGAGTAGGTTTGCAGTATTGCAAATCTGGGAGGGTGAGAGATATGAACAAAACAAGGGAATTGAATTGGTGGTTCAGTTAGGATTTTTTTTATAGTAGGAAGAAGAAGACAAAAGAGGAATTTACCTAATTCTGGATTAAATTAATGAGACTTTGATTTGCTTAATTTTCTGATATACTTATCTTTCAATTGAATGTTTCAGATTTCAATATGTATAGAACATTCATAGTTTCACATTATGATATGTTTTGGTTTTCCCAAATCATAAATTATTTACTTACCTTTTCAGTTGAACGTGTAAGAATTAAATATTATACAGAAACCTATATGCACAGGGAACTTGTTTTGTTTTTTCATGCATGCAAGCATTGCCGGGTATACTGTCGATTATGAACAATTTAATTGTGAAAAACAAATACAAGTTTAATATAACAATGAATTTTGATTGGCGATATTAAAATTTTTCACCGGAAGATGGATTAATTTCTTCATCTCTCTTTTGAACACCAATCTATGCGCTATCTGTATCATTTCACACCCAAATGACATCCACCCTATCAGAATTACTGTCTTGCATGGCCTTATCAGTATCCATGAGTTGGATACTTGATGCAATCGGCACCTCATCCCCCATGTCAAAAAGATCACGAGGCTTAGTTCCTACAACTACATGCCAATCTTTCTCTAAAGGGTCTTGCATACCTGTGATGCTACAATGGATGGCTTGTCAATTGGCCTTATGTGCTTATAAGCTAATCTAGACATATTACTRAGTRTGAGTCTAAAATCTATCTCTCTTGATGCCTTTTTCTCGTTCTATATCTGCCYAACCACATTTGAACAACACAACACTGAATCATTCATAATAGTTCAATTCAATAATATTATTTACGACACTGTAATATTCATCTTGGTTATGGCTCAAGGATGTTTCTGCTATGACAATCCTTCCACTATTCTGAATTATCCTCCTGGCCTCTGTCTTTTTAGTATGGTATTTGAAACATGCATCAATGTATCTTTTAAATCTCTGCACAACTTTAACTGGACGTTGGGCTAGCCATGCAATCTGGGTATTATCTTGAGAGCTATTCAACTCGATCAACCTACAAATCTATAATCATGATTTGATCATAGGAATAAAGTATATATCAGATAATATGGATAAAATTTATTGGATAATTCATATAAAGCAAGATCTACTTRATGGTCACATTATGCTATAATTCTAACTCATATTTATTAATGCAGCACTTATGAATCTTATTCTATTTAGTTCTCTTGATGTGAGAATTGTGCTCCCTGAAAATAATCAAAGGAAGAATTAATTAAAAGATATCAGTATATATTCTTTTCGACAAATAGTTCTATAAAGAGCTTGATATGCTTACTCAATTAATGTAGATATGGAGTCACATTTGTAGTGAACAGCTCAATCTGCTTGCCTCAATGTCATATCATCAAGAATTATATTGTTTGCTTTTCCTATTGAATGAACGAGAATTAAACAGAAAGGGCTTTCTTGTGTGTTATTACTTTTTGAAGTACCATCATTTCTTGACAGGTGATTGAACCTTGTTTCAATATGGTCTTTAAAATATCTCGAGCAATGAGTTATGGACTCATCTGCTATGTACCCTTCGACAATAGATCCTTCTGGATAACTTCTATTATGTTTATATCCCTTAATTGTGCTTAGGTATCTGCAACCAATGAAAACTATAGTTAAGAAAATCGTGTTCCAAAAAAGTTATCTTACTCGAGTATGGAAGTTAAATTATGCTTATCATGTAGTCGAATGCTGTTTTATTCTCAAATTCATAAGGAAAAATATCAGCTTTTGTAACAAGACACAATACAACCATCTTATATAGATGCAATAATTGAAATAAACCCTAAAAGTGAGGAATATATGCAACAATGTGAAGTCAAACTAGGAAATTCATATGAAAATTAATTTAAACATAGACGAGTATATTTGTTGACTATACCTCTTCATTGAAAACATCCAGTGGTAGTTCATTGGACCGCTAACTTTGCCTCCATTGTCAAATAAAHGATCAAATGCACTATTACTGTGAAAAATGATGGGGAAAACATGTTTCCATTCTTGAAATTGTTTGACGAATTTTTAATTCGAACCCATCAAGGTGCGTTCCATTAAAAACTTTGGAACAAATCTCTTTTAAGAAAATGCAAAGTTCAATTATTGCTCAAGCCACACATTCTTTTATARATCCTYTAATAGCTATAGGGATCAAGTTGTGCAACAACACATGGCAATCATGCGTCTTTAGTCCTAACAACTTACGTTGTTTTAACTTCACACATTTARAGATATTTAACAATAACCATCCGACACTTTCATACTTTTGAATAGTTCAACATGTGATCTTTTTCGCCATTTGACATTATGTAGCAAGCTGGAAGCAATAGAAACTTTCCATTTGGAAGTTTCAGTTTGTGCAAATCTCTTGTTATGCCTAATCTTTGAAGATCTACTCACGATTTCAAGTTATCTTTGGACTTCCCCTCAACATTCAACAACATGCCCAAAATATTGTCGCAAACATTTTTCTCTATATGCATAACATCAAGATTGTGGCAAATCAAATTTGTCTTCTAATAAGGTTAAGACCAAATATATTTTTTGTGCTCCACCCATTAGCTAGCAAAATAATGTTTCTATCCTTATCAAGCATTATATGTTCAAAACCTAATAAATCTAATTCATCATCCCTAATTGCCCTAGTCAATGCTCTCCCAATTCAAGATTTTGGTTGAAGTTATGCTTGTCATGCCCGTAATGATGTTCGGGTGGCAAAATCTGCGATGGCTGAGAAAATAATATTTTCCACCATGAATATGTACCAAAACCATAACAGGGGTAGGCAAACTTTATTTTTAATATTCCAACCAAAAAGCATGTTGTATGTCGAGAAGTCATTAATAGTCCACATGATATCAGCCTACATACAAAACTTAGACTTTAATGAGCATCATAAGTAACAAGACCATTCACCCACAAGTCAATCAACTCATCAATCAAAAGTTGCAGAAATAATCAATCTTATTTGATGGCGACTCTTGACCAGGTACTGGTATTGACTGTATGAACAAGGGCTGCTTCATACATAACCACGAGGGAAAATTGTACACGCATAAAACAATATTATTAGTGCTATGATTGACATTCATTCTTCTAAAAGGATTAAAACCATTGCTCACCAATCCAATTCGAACATTACGTGGTTCTTGGGAGAAATTTGTGCATAGCATCAAATTGTTTCCATGCATGAGCATTTGCTGGATGCCTCAATATCCCATCGTCTATTCACTCATCAAAACACCGCTGCAAAAATGAGATGATCTTGGAACGCATAAAATGCCTTTAYAGTCTTGATTTTAAGGAAAACCAATGCAAAACCTTTCTTGGTTTCAAAACCTTTCTTTTTTTTACTCATCGTAGATGGACCATCATGATTTGCAATTGGAATAATTTATTTTGTCCTTCTAGAAAAGCATACGTTATTAGAATAAGCGTGAATTTTCTCATAATCAAGTCTGAGTTTGCCAATAACTTCTTAACCTCATATCATGAATTTGGTAATTGTTCATCCCTCGATAATGTTTCTCTAACCGTATCTAGCAAAGCATCGGAAGATTTGTTACTCCATTTGTTCAAAAACTTCTTATGGAATAAGTCTAAAATGGAAGATAGTTTCTTGTGCTTTTTGCACCAMYRAATAATGGTTCATTAGTTTCTTTTAATATCTTAGAAAACTTTGCTGCATTCAAATCACATTCACTAGAATCATCGATATGATTATCTATTTATCCTCAATGTCRATGTCCATATGCTATGTCCTGTATAAACTGTCTAAAATTTTGATTAGCCTCGCACCCAATCTGACTTCYATATTCAACTATATCCACAGGATCTGTCGAAGATGACTCACCATGGTACTACAAATGTGTATAACTAGTCAAAAATCATGGTTCAAAAGATGCTCAACAATAGATTGACTAGTTGCTCAGCATCCATTGCACATTTAACACAAGGATAAGAAATCTTACCGTCTACTGAGGAAAGAAGCAAACTTAATAAAGCTAGTTACTCCCTCTAAATATTTGCTGCTAACTCGATTCTCTTCAAATATCCAACTTTTATCCATTGATGGACGATAATGGGAGTTAGGGAAGAGATGTAATTCCTAAACTTTGTYATGAAAGTTATAGAAATTAGGTCATGCTCGACTATTACCTAGCTTTATATAAAATATTCTAGGAATATTGAAATAAATAATATTTATGGAAACATTGATTTCTTTAACTAATTAGGTCAGATCATGTCATACTGGACATGTATACTCAATGATGACTATCGACTATGGATTTAATAATCCATCAAACTGTGTTTCTGTTAGTTCAAGAATTCTTTTAACGAAGTAAAAAAGGGTTTTATGGTTAAAATTAATTTTGTTATGCATGTTTCTTGGTTACGTGGTTCAGAAATCAATAAATAGGCTTCTAGTTTACAATTTGTTATGCCCACACATGTCCAATGCCTGCACTGGATTCAAATCAGTCCACACATGTCCAATGCCAATGAAATTATTTTTATAAGTATACATCACTATGGCATTACTGACTAGAATGCTCAACTCTAGATGTCAACTAAGGCTTGAATAGATTTTCGCTTAATAGTTAGAGTGATTTTTTTCTAACAAAACATAACTATTATAATTGAGCTTCAACTTTTATTCCTTAACATATTATTTAATACAAATATTATTAACATAATTAATAAAAAACAGAGACGTCCAAAATAATCATAGTTTTCCTTTCTAAAAAAAGAATAATAATAGTTTTCAAGTATATTAATATCGAAAATTAGATAATACTTTATACATATATTAAACTGGAAATAACGTAATACATAGTTAATTTTCAAGTCTTACAAAATATTACATTCCTAGTCTACTTTCTAATCCTCATAATCAGATATATCAAATGAAGCATCACTATTGTCATCATCTATCTCTTCTCCATGCATGTTCAGATAAGCTTCATATGCATGTTYGTCTTCGAACTCTAATGATTCTGCAAATAAAAAAATGGAAAAAATTACAGGGCAAGTCTCGATTAACAACTGCCTCCTCATCAACTTCTTCATCCTCTTCTTCAACCTCTGAATACGTGTCTTTATCTTCCTCTCCAATTCCTAGCTCAATGTCAGTAGTGTTTTCCCATTCATGTAAATTCTAGTATTTGATATATTTATTGCCTTGATCATATACTTCTATGTCTAAAGGGAAGCACCATAGAAACAAATCGTGTGCTTCAAGGTAAGCTATTACTAGAAGGCTTCATTGAGGAAGTTGGACATGTCAAAATACATTTTTTTTGCCCTAATAGACTCTCACAGATTGTGCAATAGCACCTCAAAAATGTCGCAAATAATAGTAAAAGGGAAGCCCATTAGGCGTTTAAGAGGTAAGGGTGTTATGTTACTGATATTTTCACAATTATAATTGGGTATGGGAGTGAATTTGCAGAACATGGAAAAAATATAATTGCAGGTAATGATAGAAAAATTTGAATCTGGTCTATTATACTACGCAAAAGGCGAAATCTTTTGGTTCAAAACAGGAAATTAGGTCTTGATCAAAGAAGAAGAAGATTCACAGCTGYTGTTTAGAGTTTATGGAAGGCTTTAGACATGCTACACTCGAATATAAGAAGATGGGTATAGGTTTAGATGGTATACCCGGTTATACAGCTTGTAATGCTTGTGACATTTATTGACTAACCATTGTCTAAAATTATCGAGCCATTGACTGAATTAACTGACCAATTTGTTAAAACAATTAAACTATTGACTAAATTAACCGGACCATTGACTCAATTGATCGAACTAGTGTCTAATTGATTGAACCAGTAACCAGTAACCAGTAACCAAATTAACTGAACCATTTTCTAAATTGATCGAACCATTGACTAAATTGATAAATCCATTATTTAAATTGTTCGAACCATTCACTAAATTGACCATCATTATAAATTAATTGAACTATTTGATCTAACCACTGTCTAATTGGTCGAATCATTATCTAAAAAGTTTGAACCATTCAATAATTTGATCGAACCATTCACTAAAATTAATCAAATCATTGTCTAAATTGATCTAAAAATGGTATAAATTGATCAAACCATTGTCAACATTATAGAGCCATTGTATAAATCGGTCGCACCATTCATTATATTTATCTGTCTTTTTGATGTTACAGCAAACATATTAAGAAATCTCATAAATTGGCTAAATTAAAAAACTAAAAGACTTAGACTTCCCTTCATTAGACTTCACTTCATTTGATTAGGAATTTCTATAGAAATGTKTGATAGTCATTGATTGAATTACAATTACGGATAATAATCATAGTCAAAGTTGTCGATCCAACAACTCAATCAAATTAACCACTATAGTAATTGCAGAAAAYAGGGCCTAAAATGATTGTTTACGACATTATTATTGCTATGCATCAGCTTTAGATTCCCAAAGCTGCAGAAACTGTGGCCTAAATAATTGTGAAGTTAAAGTTTTTTGTGTATTTATAAATGACAAGATCTTAAATTAATCTAATACTGAGAAATATGAAACGACTACTTAGATTCCCAAAGTTGTCAACCCCATAGCAGGGGTGACCTGTTAGTAATGTGCCATAGAGCATTATATATTTRCAATAACCAGACATTTATAATAAAAGTATTATTGGAATATTTTTGATTATGTCCATTTACTAGTTATTTATTCTTTTCATATGAGTATAACGATGAGAAAAAAGAATAATCAAGACTAAAAATAAAATTGTTCCTAGCCTTAGAATTGTTATTGGGGCAAAAAATAACTTGTAAAGATTGGTCTTGTTTATATTCCATATGATCAAGTATAGAGATAATGATAGGATGGAAAAATGGTGAATCTTGTATCATTGTAATTAAGAGAGTTATTTGTTGAGACAATTGAACTTGAGCATGACTTAAACTAACGAACAAGTAAATTGGAAATTACTTGTCATTGAACTATGAGTTTTACTCCTTTGACCTGAGATGATAGATGTTCTCATAGTCCCTTAACTATGACTTACTACTATCGATTACTCCCAGTATATAGGAGTACAAGATAATTTGTATTACTAGTATAAGATATATGAGAACATGTGATCATGAAATAAGGAATCCATCACTTCATTTTTAGGAAGAAAAGATATTCTTGTACAAGAAACAATGAAATCTTCAGTCRAGTGGGATGTGATGAGAAAAGAGTTTCTCCTAGTAGTCAAGGAACCAAGATAATGTACTTGATATGTTCCAAAAAAGATATCAAAATGGAGGAAATAAAATACTATATTCTTGGTTCATTTGATAGAAGTCTTCTTCCTTCATTAAGTAGGGTGAATCAAGATAATGTACTTGATATGTTCCGAAAAAGATATCAAAATGGAAGAAATAAAATACTATAGTCTTGGTTCATTTGATAGAAGTTGGCCAGCTTCTTCATTCATTAAATAGGAGTCATGGAGTGTTTTGCTAGACACCCACCACAATTTATAGAAATCCAAGTAAGGAGTCATGGGACATACTAGTGAAATAATATTAAATGGGTTTATTATTAGTTTTCATTGGTATTTGATGAACCAAGGAAGTGACACACAATAGGACCATCAAGGTCAAAAAGGTCATTTGCACTAGTTTGTCTTGAATAGGAAGGGATCCTAACATGTCCTGAAGCTGAGTATAATGTGAGAGATTATTAACAAGGTTGGTAAATTAATTTATTTGATATGATCAAAATAAATTAATTTAATTTAATGAGCTAGTAAACTCAAAATCCTAAATGAGAAAGCCCAAATAAAATGGTTCAAAATGTTGGGCCAATATTATGTGCTAATTAGGTTTCTTCAAGTCCAACGGTTCAAAATCCTTGTGGATTTGCTAGATTGCTCTCAATTTAATATCTAAGCGGAACCACCTTGCGATTTTTATGATTATACATTGATTGTTTCAAGAGAATGAAAATTAGATTCTTTTGAGTTTCAAACCTATGTCCTCAATTTACCCCCCATAAGCGTGGTTCCACTGGAGCACCAAACCAGTTGGCGATTTTGGTGTCTGACAACTATTCAAATGGTATTTAGGCATCTTGYGATTTATTTGTTTCCATTAATTTCATTAATTTGGTTATTTGTAAAATTGTTCARAAACTACATTAATGAATTAATTTAACTTTGAAATTTCCAAAATTGTTAGGAATGAATTAATAAAGTAAATCAAAATTGAATTTCCTAAATTGTTGGGAATTGGAAATGTTAGTATACTAAGGAGTTAGGAGATCTTCAAACAATGGATTTAACTAAATTTGGAAATTCCTAAATTGTTAGGAGACCACAAATTTGGAAAATAGGAAATTGGAAACCTAAATCATTAGGATTGTTTCCTATCTGTTTACATGCTTTTATTTTCTTAATTTATTTTCTTTATTAGCATGTAGGTGATCATGAGCTTTTASGATAATCAATTTTGATTGTCCATATTGTGTTATGGGTTGTAATTATTAAATTTGGTATGTTAAATTTCATATTATTATTTTGGGCCTTCGTGCCATATTCTTGTAATTTGTACAMGCAAAGGATTATTAATGTAATATGGAGGCAMAAGAAATCCATAAAAGATGGAGTTCATCAAGGAGTAAAAAGGAGGTCCAAAATTCCAAAGAAGCTACTGGGAGCATAGAATAAGTTTTTAATTTGTTTAAAATTTATTTCTATGTAATAGTATAGTATTTAACCCAGGCTCGTAACCTAATCCTTGTGGCTAGGATTGGACCTAGATAAGCACATGGTCATTTGAGTTTATTTGCTTGCTTTGATATATATATATATATATATATATATATATATATATGGATGCATGTCAAACCAAATAATGTGCAAATTGATACCTTAATAATGGACCATAAAAGCTTCCATAATTAATATTAAGTTAAAAGTTGAGATTATGAAATCATAGCCTAGCGGGTAGGAACCTTGAGGAACTTTACAATCTAAGATTATTGGCTATGCACATGTAGGGACTATTTTAGAAAGTAAGAGGTATTCTTGAAGGATCTTATTAATATAGAGATATTAGAAATGGGTTAACAATACTTGATCACCGATTACGTACACGTAAAAGTGCTTCAGTATTTTCAAAATAAGCCTATTTTATAGTCTGGTGGGTTGAACTTAACTAATAACGTGGACTATAGAATGGATTAACCTAAGGTTCACCTTCTTAGGAGCTAAATCGATTGGGCCTTGCAACAATTTGCAATGACAAGGAGTTGTCACTTATAAATTACTATTGTACTATAGAATGGATTAACATGAGATACACTGGCTACTTATGAGAATCTAATCACCTACTAGAAATCTATAACATAGATTAGGTACTGTCCTAAAGCAAGAGTATTACTGACCTTACTCATRTTCATATCAACTACTGTAGAAAACAAAAATCTGAATACTTTGTCYAAAACRTTTTATAAAAATTTTAGCAGAGTTTCCTCTATAATTTCRACAACTATTCCCTTTATACAATCAAAAAGTTCCCAAATATTTTCAATACTCGTAAATACCACGTATTCCAATCCAAAACCATCCAATATAAATAAGTAGAGCATTCCAACAATCTTTTACTAACTTAATATTTACCAAAATTGAAATTTGGTAAACTTGAAAGAATTAAATGCACAGATAGTTAAATCAATAAAGGAATAACTCAAATAATACATAACCTCTCTATCCAACCATTTCTCTTATTCACTAAAATTTATTTTAAAAAAAYAYTTCGAAGTATCAAGGCTTGCCCACAAACGACCTCCATGCACCATCTCGCTAGACATAACCTGAAATGCAGAATGAAGGAAATGGAATGAGCTATAAAGCTCAATAAGCAAATCCCATGTATGAATGAATGTGAAATGCACTATATACCATGAATTTATATTTCACTTCCTCAAAAAAAYTTCCTAAATACATCCATAAAACTTCTATTTCAAAATGTAAGAACTTTTTTAAAACCTTTCCATTTCATTAAAGTCGTGAGCTTGTTTAGTGTAACGCCTAGCCATTAAGCTTGCAGTGGACCATTATTCTTTGGAACACAATCACATTTCCTACTGTTAGAACTGCATAACGTTACACCTCCCAAGAGGTGAACGTTACTTATCTCCCTACCCTACAAGAGAGTCAGGTCGGGCGCACCAGTCCCCCATGCCCCATTTCCCACTCACATCTTTCATGGCTATGTTTACACTCCTTTCCAAAATCTTAACATTTTTCTGATAATAATTCATTTATAAAATTTCATTTCCTTTAAAATTTTAGTTCCTAAACCATTCGCTTTCTAAATGCTCGAATAACTCATGCTAGAAATGATGTAGAATATTATAACTACATGCCCATGACATGAATCACATAAATCCGTATTTAACATATGCATCGATAGTAGAAACACCTTACATGAAATAATCCAACACAATCATAACACATTACATAACACAATCCAACATAATCACCAAATAACACACAACGGAATAAGTAGGTGGGTATGGAGATTTACTTACTTGGAGTCCTTAATGCTAAAATTCTATGTAAATCGTAAAGCGGAGTCCCTCGACCACTCTTAACGGCAATGTGCCTGAATATGACCTAATTATTATTGCATAAAAGAAAATTCATTTAACACGATTGTCCAAGCTTAAAACATTTAACGCTTATCCTATGAACATCATTTGCCAATATTAAACTGTACTTAATTCCCACATCGCAAAACTATCACATTCTTAAAGGTACAACTTATTACATGGCTTCTTACCCCTCTCAACAAATGATAATGATAATATCAAATACAATACATTTCTAAGTCAAAATATATTCTTTATACAAATTAAACTCATTCTTAGATAGATTGGGTATTAAACCTAATCTATGTTCTCCCACAATTTATTATACCATAGAACATAATTACATAAGTCATTAAATTTCTAAAAATCAAATAACAATATTTTCACCTTTTTAAATTCAACAAATTCTAAGTGTCGTGAAAGCTACGTTGCGCCCCAGGCATGCACTCAAGTAGCATGTGCGCAACAGCCTTGGTCGCGTATGGTGCATGGGCACCTAATGACCTAGGCACCTAGGCGCTTGGTTGCTGGGCGTCTAGTGGCCTAGGCGTTTGGGCAACACAACAATTGTTTCCAACAAATCTATTTTCGGTAAAACTTCTGGTGAGTGGATGACTGGAGTTGCAAATCTAGAGAGATCAAGTCAGTGAACAGCTTACCAAGGTGATCAGCTACCTACTGTAGCAAATTCCACTCCAGAAGAAACCTTGAAGCAACATTTTATATCGACAACTTGTGCAAACCGTGAGGTCGCATGTAGATGTTGGTGCCGAACAAGGTTCTGACCGCACAGTGACGAACCGAATGRCGACTCTCGAGCAGCACAATCGACAAGCTTGGAGTAGATCAACAACCAGGATGTGCAGCTTTAGGCGAAGAAGGCGAATCCTAGTCGACCTGGGTCGGTTCAAGTTATGAGTAGCAGGATAAGTCTGACGTGTGGTGCAACAATGACAACTGCAAATTAGATATGATCCAGAGATGCAACAATCTTGAGTGGATCTGGGCGATGAACGGTCAGCGAGCATGCTCGAGCACTGGCGAGTGGAGGCGGGCAGAGGAGCGACAAAAACCAACGACTCCAATCACGATTTCTGGTCGTTGTAAAGAGCTTGGGGCCGAGGGCGAACCAGCCGTGTCAAATGGGTGGTGGTGCGACTATGGCAGGAACTCAGCACAAGCATTGACAGCAAGGAAAAAAGGGGCAATGCACGCAGCGAGAAGGGTTTGTGGAAGAGGGGTAGACGGCGTTAGGCTATATCGATTAGGTTTCTTTTGTTTTTTTTCATGTTTGGGCCCCAACCCAWAACTTTGGGCCTCGCCTCCCCATCCCATAACCAATCTAGTCCAATAAATTAATTTTTTGGGCTTTCCTTTCGATCAAAATCTAGTTCCGAATGAGAAACGAATAAGCCTAACAAGTCGAGACACTAACTAACCAAAAACCCTAATTCAATTAACACGAAAATTCCATCCTTAATTAAACGTACAATTAAATAATGATTACATAGAAAATTATCAAACCCTAGTTGGCATACAATTCATAGGATCATACAAAATTCATAAAATGAAATAGTAATATCCCGGGTATTACAAAATCCTTCCAATGGAGATTTTCGTTTTCCATTTGGGAGTGTATATTTCAAATAAAATAATGGGAGGACCAGTTTGTTTAAAGACCAAGACAAATTGGTGTATATCGACTATTAACTAATAATATTTTATTTTCTACAATTACTCGTATATTATGGCCCCCATGAATACTTTATCATCAATTCTTGAAAAGGACCTACTAAGTTATAATGACCAGTAAAGGAATTTAATTCTTTTAAATTCTGAAAAGGTTGTCTATACTCTTGATGAGAATATTCYGGCTAAGGGTGAATATAAGGAGACTGCATTAGTAGTCGCTTCTTCTGGAGATTACAAGAACCAAAGGAAGAGGAAGGCTAAAAAARCTCTTGAAAAGCCCCATGGAAATAACTCAAAGAAGGTCAAGAAAGCAGACAAAGGGACATATCACCATTGTGGTAAGGATGGGTATTGGAAAAAGAATTGTCCTAAGTACTTGTTATATTTGAAGGGCAACAAGAAGGCTAATGAAAATACAATCATCACTTGCTTTCTTAAAAATTGGTATTCTATTTCCAAATGCACTTCTTAGGTTTGTGATTTCGGTGCTTCATCCCATGTATGTGCATCTATACAAGAACTGGAAAAGAGTAGAGAGTTGTCTATGAATGAGGCCACGTTGCTGTTGGAAATGGAGCAATCATTTTTGCCACAGCTATAGGATCTGCATCATTTTAACTAATGGATTTGTTTTGGATTTAGACTATCTTATGTTTCCCAAGCGGTTTTACAAATATTATTTCTATTTCAGTATTGATTAGAAATAGATTTGAATTCTCATTCAAAGATGATATTTGTTGTATTTCTTATTTGAACAAATCCGTTGGTTTAACATATGAGAACAATGATCTGTATTATTTATCCACTAGTAAAACCAATAAAAAAAGGYAATAGAACCTAATGTTCTTCAAAATTCAAACCTTGACACAAAAAGAACTGTGGCATCTTTGGCTAGATCATATTGCAAAAGTTAGAATTGCAAAGTTGGAAAGAATCGGATTAGTTGGGCCTCTTGGCCTAAATCCTTACCCAACTTGTGAGTACTATTTTCAAGGAAAAATGACTAGAAATTCCTTTCAAAAGAAAGGAATTAGAGCCAAAGAAACCTTATAACTTACGCATAGTGTTGTATATGGGCCATTTTCGACATGACAAGAGGTGGGCATAGCTACTTCAATTTTACTGATGATTACTCTAAGTATGTATATGTGTACTTAATGAAGTACAAATTCTTATCATTAAAGAAGTTCAAAGAGTATAAAATTGAAGTAGAAAACCAACTCAGTAAAAGGATTAAGACTCTAAGGTCTGATCAAGGAAGTGAATACCTTAGTATTGAGTATATTGAATTCTTAAAGGAATAAGGAATAGTTTCGTAACTCTTTTCTCCAGGAACACCACAGTTGAATGGTATGTCAGAATAGAGAAATCAGACATATATGCATATGGTTAGATCCATGATGAGTTACATTGATTTTCCAGACTAATTTTAGGTTTTGTGCTTTTAACAGCTTATTATATAACGAATAGGSTTCCTTCCAAGTTTGTTGACACAACTCCATATTAGTTATGGAAAAGGAAGAAACCAGATTGTAAACACATTAAAATGTGGGGGTGTCTAGCTTTTGTTAAGAAGCTAAAAACAGACAACGTGGGAGATAGATTTGTGAAATGACAGTTTGTTGGATACCTTGATAATACAATGGGATGTCAATTCTATATTCCAAATGAATAAATTTTTTTTTTTCATTAGTCGAGATGCCATCTTTCTTGAGAAGAAGTTCATGCAAGAAAAAGGCATAGGGATGAAGATAGAAAAAGTTGAGGAACAACAAAGTCAAAAATAGATTTTAGGTTCTATGGATGAAGTTATGCCAAGTGCTCAAGCCACAATATCAAGTTTGATGAAGCAGTCAAATCTTTGACCTCATCAGAAACCTTGATAAAACTTATGTTTACAAGAAGGATAGTGGGAGTATGATAACATTTCTAGTTTTGTATGTAGATTACATACTTCTCATAGGAAATGACGTTGGCATATTAACTTCGATTAAAGATTTGTTGTCTAAAACTTTCTACATGAAAGACATTAGAGAGGTGACCTGTATTCTAAGGATTCACATCTATATAGATAGAGAAAGAAAAATGATAGGYCTCTTCCGAAGTTTTTAAATAGATAAAATTATGAAGATGTTYAGAATGCAATATTCTAAGAAAGGATTGTTACACAGTTTATATATGGAGAAATAAATTTGAGAATTGATAGATATAAAGATTCAAATTTCCAAACTCATGCTGATGATAGAAAATCAAACTCGGGTGCATTTTTGTTTGAAATGGAGGTGCAATTGGTTGGAGAAGTTGCAAGTAGCCTACTATTGCCAATTCCACTACAAAGACTGAGTAAATTGTTGCTTTCGAAGTAGCTTAGGAAGTTCTTTTGATGTAGAAGTTCATTAGAGAACTTAGAAGTTCTTACAATAAAGTGACTTTTCATTCAAAAGGAACTTAGATCTCACGCTAAATCCAAATACAATAAGATATGCTTCCATCTCACTTGAGAATGGAAGGGGCGATATAGCCATGCACAAAATAGTATCGGCAGAAAACATGGCTAATCCACACACTAAACCTATGTCATATAATCAATTAGACTTTCATAAAGAAAGTATGGGCTTAGATACTACGTAGAATGGCTCTAGTGCAAGTGTGAGATTATTACTGATGTGCCCTAGAGCATTATATATTTGTACTACTCGGACATTTGTAATAAAAGCATTATTAGAATTATTTCCCATTATATCTATTTATTAGTTTCTTTTCCTATGAGTATGATGATGAAATAAAAGAATAATCAAGACTAATAATAAACTTATTCCTAGTCACTAGGATTGTTATTAGGGCAAATAATAATCTATTAAAACTAGTCTTATTTACATTTCATGTGATTAAGTATAAAGATACTGATGGGATGGGAAAATGGTGAATCTCCTATCATTATAAATGAGAGAGTTATTTGTAGAGACAAATGAACTTCAACATGACTTAAATGAAATAAACAAGTAAATGGAAAATTACTTGTCACTAGACTATAAAGTTTTACTCCTCTGACTTGAGATGATATAAGTTCTCATATTCCCTTCACTGTCACTTACTACTATCGACTATTCCCAATATATAGGAGTACAAGATAGTTTGCAGTACTACTATAAGATATATGAGAACATGTGATCATGCAATAAGAAATCCATTACTTCTTCTTTAGGAAGAAAGATATCCTTGTACATTTTTCTTAACTAAGAAATCTTCAGCCGAAGTGGAATGTGATGAAACATAGTAGTCAAGGAATCAATATAATATACCTAATATGTTCTGAAAAGGATATCTAAATGAAGATAATAAAATACTATAGTCCTGGTTCATTTGATAGAGGTCGACCAGCTTCTTCATTCATTAAATAGGGGTCGTGGAGTGTTTTGGTAGACACCAACCATGATCTATGAAAATCCTAGTATAGAGTTGTGGCAACATACTAGTGAAATAATATTAAATGGGTTTAATATTAGTTTCCATTGCTATTTAATGATGAACCTAGGAAGTCACACACAATAGGACTATTAGGGGCACAATGGTCATTTGTACTAGCATGTACTGAACCTAGCATATTGTGAAGCTGAGTATAATGTGATATATTATTAACAAGGTTGGTAAATTAATTTATTTGATGGTGATCAAAATRAATTAAGTTAAATTAATGAGCTAGTAAACCTAAAATCCTAAATGAGAAAGCGCAGATAACATGGGCCAAAAATGTTGGGCTAGTATTATGTGCCAATTTGGTTTCTTGAAGTCCAATAGAAGTTGCCTAACAAATTACCTAATTCAATCAGGGTTAGGATATCTAAAGCTCTCTATATACTACATTATAGACTAGGGTTTAGAGTTAATGAAGGTTAAAAGAATAGCTCTTACACACTCCAATAAATTTTCTCGCAATCCTTTTGCCTAAGGTCATGTGGCCTACTAGTGAATCTACCTCTTGTGGATTTGCTGGATCGGTCCTCAGTTTACATCCAAGTTAGAGTTGGAGCATATGGAATAGGTAAATCTTTTCTTATTTTCCATCTTATTGTACTAATCATAAAATCGGCAAGATGATACACATTTTGCATATTATTTTTTTATTTATTTGCATTGCGCATGCCTTTTAATTACATGACTATCCTCATAATTGGCTATGGCTTTTATATAACCTCTTCTTTTACACATCCAAAAGCCATCCCATAGATTTCATCTAAATCCCTTGAATGAATATACATTCATACACTAAATAGCTCTTCATTTCTTTATTTTTGTGAGACCATGAATTTCATTGATGCGCTATTGTTGGTCATAAGATATTATATACTCCCATTGGTCTATACCTTCAACCCCATACCCGACAATGGTTGAGAAAAAATAAGTGTCAATCTATTCCATGTAATACCTGAGATTTCTTTTTTATTATTTTTATTTGATCACGTGAATTTGCTTGCCAACTAGGGTTGGATAATGTTCTATGTGGTTATTGTTTAATTGTACGTTTAATAAGTATGAAATTATCATGTTTGTCAGATTAGGGCCCTTGATTGGTTAGAGGCTCGACTTGTGGGACTATTTGTTTCTCAGTCGGAAGTTAGACTTTTATTGAAAGAAAGCCCGTTGAGTTTAATTTAAGCATTTTGATTAGTTACGGATAGAAAAGCTCGTAAGATTTGGGTTAGGGCCCAAATTTTTTTTAAAAAAAAAAGAAAAACCTAAAAAAACCCTAAGTCTTCTTCAACCCACCCTAACCGCCGCCGCCCACTTCCAAAAAAAATACTAACCACCGCCCCATTCCTAAAACTCCTCCCCGCCATACACATGCCTTCTCTTTCTCCCTTTGCCGATGCCACCGATCATCGCCGCATGCTGCTCTGCTAGATCTACAATGAGCCATCGGACCCAGCTTCTTGGAGGACCCTGCCCGCGATGCAGCTAGGCCTAATGACAGCCGCTGTGTTTCTTCTTCTCTCCTCTTCCTCCTGCCCGATGTAGCTTCGTCGTCGAAATTCCAGAGCTATTTGCATGGATCTGGATCTTCCCTCACGACACGGTTCGGACATCAGACCTGCACTTCACTTGCATAAGGGTCTGCTGCCCAAAACTGAAGCTTGCTGGTCTAGTTACTGCCTGGCGAGAGCTCCGCAATGCCGTCTGTATGTGTCGCTCTGTATGTGTCGCTCAGTGGCTTTCGAATGTTAGGCCAGGAGGATCCGCGTAACCGATTGGAGATCGTCCAAATCTGGACTAGTCTCCCGGATCTGCTGTCGATTTCCTCTGCCTATCGCGCTGCTGTTTCCCATTGCCAAGCTTATTGGGGCTGCGAATCACTGTTGCACCGCTACTAGCGTCACTCACCGGCCATCGCTGTCGCACTTCCCAGATCCACCTTCTTCTTCTTCTTCTCCTCTGTTCGACCGGGTCTCCTCTGCTCATCGGTTGCGACTTTCCAATTACCATTCAGAGAAGCCTAATCAGTCCAGCAACAGCACGAAGGTTGAGTTCTCAGCTTGCTATTGTCGGTTCCTTCATCTCGCCGACCAGACCTTGTGCCATTGCTATTCTACTCATCACCAGAGTTCACTGGAAAAACAAGTCCCTGCCGGCTGTTTACTAGCTTTCAGAACATAGAGTGCCAGCGGGTGCTCAATGCCCAGTGATAGGGGCCCAAGCTCGACGCCCAGACGCTCGAGAACCTAATACCACTCCCGCAACACTTGGACTTTGTGAACTTAAAAGGTGAAAAAATTAATATTTGATATTGAAATTTATGACCTATGAAATTATATCCTAAAGTAAAATTGTGGGAGAATGTAGATTAGGTAATACCCGAGCTAAGGAGTTTAAATTGTAACCTTAAAAAGACATGATAATTGGTAATGTAGGGACTAAATATGGATTAATAAATTGGCAAGTGATATCCTTGGAATAAACACTGAATATTTAAGTTGGGACAATCGTACTAAATAGACTTTCATTCTATGATCAAAATTAGGTCGTTTCGAGTACCTTAACGTTGAGAATAGTCGAGGGATTTTACTTCGCAATTCAAATAAGAACCCTGTAACATAAAGGACTCCAGGTAAGTAAACTCTCACATTCTCATTAACGAATATATGTTGTTGTTACGATTAAATTGCTTTTAGGTGAATTAAATGTGTATTGAATCTGAGTTTTACGTAAGTAAACTCTCACATTCTCATTAACGAATATGTGTTGTGGTTACGATTAAATTGCTCTTAGCTGAATTGAATGTGTATTGAATCTGAGTTCTATGTAAGTAAACTCTCACATTCTCATTAATGAATATGTGTTGTTGTTACGATTAAATTGCTCTARGGTGAATTGAATGTGTATTGAATCTGAATTCTRTGTAAGTAAACCTCACATTCTCATTAACGAATATGTGTTGTTGTTACAATTAAATTGCTCTTAGGTGAATTAAATATGTACTGAATTTGAGTTCTATGTAAGTAAACTCTCACATTCTCATTAATGAATATGTATTGTTGTTACGATTAAATTGCTCTTAGGTGAATTATATGTGTGTTGAATCTGAGTTCTACGTAARTAAACTCTCACATTCTCATTAACATGTATGTGTTGTTGTTATTGAATCTGAGTTCTATGTAAGTAAGTTCTCCCATTTCATTAATGCATATGAATGGATGTAGCAGAATTCCTTAGGTGAATTAATGTGTTGTATATGAGATTCTATGCAAGTAAACCCCCATACCCACCTATCTCTTTTGTTGCATGTTATGTGGTGGCGATATGAGATTGTGTTATAAAATGTGTTGATTAGTGGAATATTTTTACGTGTTTCATATTTTGTACCTTTATTATGTCAAATGGCATGTTAATTACAGTTGTATGCATTTCATGTCATGGGCATGTAGTTAGTGTTCTCCATCATTCCTGGCATGAGCCATTTATAYATTTAGAAAGTGAATGGTTTAGGAAATGAAATTTTGAAAGGGAATGTATTTTATAAATTGTAACATGTTCAGGAAAATGTTAAATTTTTTGGAAAGAAGTGTAAATTTAGCCATGAAAGATGTGAGTGGGAAATGGGGCGTGAGGGACCGGTGCACCCGAACTGACCCTCTGGAAGGTTAAGAGATGAAAGGAAAAATAAAGGAATGTTAACCGCTTTACGGTTCTATCGGTAGAAATGTAATCGGGTTCCAAAGAACAAATGGCCCACTGCAGCTTAATGTCTAGGCGTTACACTCAGTGAGGCCACGAATGTAATAGAATGAAAGGTTTTACAAAGTTCTTGCATTTTGAAAAGAAAGATTTTATGGAAAGGTTATACAAGAAAATGATTTGAAAGTTTTCATTGAGAAAGGTGAAGTTTTATAATTCATGACATGTAGGGCATGTTCATGCATTGATGCATGAGATTTGCTTACTGAGCTTAGTAGCTCATTCCATTTCTCTCATTTTGTATTTCAGGTGATGTTTAGCCAGATGGTGCAAAGAAGTCGCTTGTGGGCAAACCAAGATTCCCTAAAGTTAATTTAAATGAATGTTATGGATTAAGATGGTTGTTGAYTAGAATGTTTTTTTTATTATTATTAAGTATTTCTTATTTGGTTTAAATTCTTTTGAGTTTCCACGAATTCGTGTCAATGAGTAAACGGTGACATTTCCAGGTTAGATAAAGTTTCTTAATCTAGGGGTGTTACATTCCATATAGTTCAAGATGAAAGGATGGACTTCAGTTTTGCTCAAGTATGCTCTATCTACGATGATACTCCCTCTCTTAAGTTGAATTAGGAGATGAGATTATGATTTGTTTTGAGAGATGGTATTTCACTCTGTACAATATTTTACACTCACCAATGGGCACATTTTTCTTAGGTAATCTGCCTTGGGCAATTGAATGTGAGGATCAGTTGAACAAATGAAAAAAATATCGAGCTATTCATCCTCGGTTCAAAAATGGTGAAGAAGATGTGGAAGTCGAAGATCAAGAGGCATAGGAAGCGGAAGAATTTTAAGTATCTATTTGACAAATAGCTCTACATTATGTTTTAACATAATCTACTTGAATTTGAAATGGAATTAAATTTGGTGTTAATTGATTTTTGATGTTACTTTACCAATTTTGGTTCCTGTGATTCCACAGAATTTGTCCATTACATTGATTTTTGATGTTACTTTACCAATTTTGGTTCCCTGTGATCCACAGAAATATGTCCATTCATACATGACAATCATGAGAAGCCTACTTGTGTATTATTGGTGTCTAATCTAAATGTTATTAAACTAGCCGACGCATCGGGGTAGGCGGCCTAAAAGTAGTATGAATGAGTAGAGTATCRAAAAGGGGTAAAAATCGCAAGAAAAGGATTTTTGGGGTCAAATATGAATTTAATTAAACTAGCATACGCGCAAGTATACGTGGACAAAAAGTGGTATAAATGAGTAGGGTGTCAAAAAAGGGAAAAATTACAAGAAGGGGATTTTTATTGCAGGGTTTTATCTTACAAGTCAGATAAGGGGCAAAAATTGCAAAAAGAAAAGCTAAAAGAGGTCATACGTTGAATTTAGAGAAGATTGGGGTCAAAACGTGATTTGCAGAAGTTGAAAAAGCTGGAGAATTGGCTAAATCTGAAAAGGACAAAACCGACACCGATTTTTGCAGGAAACTGATGCCGATCTAGGGATGGATCAAAGGAGCCAAAATTTTGATAATCAGGAGCCGATTTGATCTCAATTGGATAATAGATCAAGGAGAAAATGGACTGGGTTTTCCCTAATTGAAAAAATCAGGTGCCGACTTTTTAAGAAAATCGACATCGAGTTTACTATAAAATCGGCACCAATTTTTGCTCAGCGAAGAAAAATCAGGTGCCGATTTTGCTGGAAAATCGGGGCCGATTTTATGATTTTCAAGGGTTTTTCTTGTTCTACTACAAAACGGCATGTTTTAGCCTTTCGACTCGGATTGTTAGAGACGTTTTTAAATTCCTCTTACACATTTTCTCAAACTTTAGGGACCTTTTTAGTGTTCTTATTGTAATAGACTAGGGCTTTCTTCTTGGAGCATAGGGATTTGAAGATACGATCAAGAATTGGAAGGAATTTGTTCATCAAAACGGGCTTTTCATTCCTATCTTTAATTGTAACCTATTTATTATGTTTTCAAGGATAATGTCTATGCATTCTTTAGGATAATTTATTAATTTTGGTTAGGGTGTTTGAAGATTTGTTCTTGATTATGAATTGAGTTGATTATTTGCCTTTGTTATCTATTGATTCCCTACAATTGCATTTGTTAATTGTTGTTTTTACATTCTTAATGCATTTATAGCTAGCTAAATATAAATTGATCATTTACTTGATTGTGAAGAATCGAGAGGTGAAGTGATCAATTAGAAATTAGGAAACAACAACATGTAGTACTAAACTGACTCGAAATAGAATCAGTTTCTATTAGGCTGTTTCTAGAAGGAAGTGACTGCCGTTAGAGAAATTAGGGAAAAATAAAACCAATTAATGCAATCTTAGTTAAGTGAATTCACGTACAAATATGGTATTAGTTAACTAAGGTTAAGGAGTTATGCCAAGAGATTGGATAAAACCTATTTTAGAAAATTTTAGGAAGTTCTACCATTAACAAGGCGATAGAATATGGGAATCGTAGTAATAAAGGTGAAAATAACTTGATTAATTACTAGGACAATTGGATCAATACCTTAACCAGCATCCTTTCCATCTTAATCATTTGATTGGATTAGTTAATTTTTTAAGCTTTCTATAACACCCCCAGATTGGGAAACTTTATCCTAGCCTGGGAATGTCACCGTTTACTCACTAACATAAATGCGCAAAAGTTGGGGAAAATAAAAATCTTGAGACATTAAATAGAAAAGAGGTTTTATAAAAATTTCGGCAAAATTTTCTCTGTAATATCAATATTTTCCCTTGTATACAATCAGAAAAATTCCTCGACAAACACTTTCAATGCTCACATATAAATAACTTCAAATCCCAATAAATACTCAATATTGAAATAATTTYCATTCCAAAATTCATTTACCAACTAAATACTTATCTATTTGAAATTCAGCAGAAACCTTGAAAGAATTAATGAAAGAATGAATAAGTCAATAAAATAGCAAACAAATACATAAAAGTTACGCTATTCTACTATTTCCCTTATTCAACAAAATTTATTTAAAACAAGTCACTYGAGTATCAAGCCTGCATGCAAGCAATCTCCATGCATCATCTGGCTACTCATCACATGAAGTGCAAAATGAGGGGAAAGGAATGAGTTACAAAGYTCAATAAGTAAATTCCTATGCATGAATGCATGTGACATGAGTTGTCTGTTATGAGCTTYAAATTCGTTTCGTCTAAATTTCCTAAAATTTTTCATTTCTAACGTGAGCTCACTTGGTGTATCGCCTAGCTATTAAGCTCTGCAATAGACAATTATTATTTGGAACCACATAAGATATCTACCGATAGATATATCAATACCATGAATGTACAAACTTTCCCTAAAGAAGATATATCATGATAATGAAATGCATATTCATTTAATAACAACAGAATCAAAGTTCTAACATGTAACAGATAGTATTCTCACAAAATTAATCCAACATGATCACATAGTACTAACATACTAGAACAATTATCATACATCACATTACAGAAGTTCATATGAGGGAAAATGATGGAGTTTACTTACTTGAAATCCTTAATGTAACAGTTTTACTTTAAATGTAAAGCGTAATCCCTTGGCCACCCACAATATCAATGTGCTAGAAAATATCCTAATTTTTATTACACAGAATACTCATTTAACATGACTGTTTAACTTTAAATCATTACATTTATCATATGAACATCACTCACTATTAACCTGTACTTAAATTTCCACATTGAAAAAAAAATAACATTCCCAAGGATGTAATTTATTTCATGGCTTTCAACTCTCCCTAACAATGACAATGATGACACAAACCACGATATATTTCTAAAGTAAGAACATATTCCTCAAACTAATTACATTCCACCTTAAATCATGTATAAATTTAATCTATGTTTCCCACAATTATTCATATAGAACACAATTATATGAATCATTTGCTTGATGAGATCGAAGAAATAATGGTTTCACCTTTAATCCGACAAATCCTAATTGTAGTGTATGGAGCTACGTTGCGCCACGGGCATGCGAACAGGCAGCGTACCGCGCAACTGGCAGTGCACTGCTCCTGGGTGAGTTTCGGTAGTTTGTTTCCGGTGAGCCAAAGACTGCGGTTCCTCTAGAGCAATAGAGAGAACTAGCTACAGCAATTGGACAGGGTCAGCAACAACTTCGACCCGAGCAATGAGTTGAAACCAACTAATGACGGCGCATTGCTCGCAGTCCAGTCGAGCGGATCTGGGTAAGGAGCAGCAACAACCAATAAGCAGGAAGCGATGATGCGTAAAGGCCAACAACACGTGCAAATCCGATGCAGATGTAGCAATCTCAAAGACCAGCATGAGGAGATCCGAGTGGACGACAACTGCAAATCTGGGCCAGTAGATCTGGGTGAATCGACGAGCAGGTGTGTCGTCACGAGTCTTCTTCGAGCAGTCAAAATTGAGTTGAGCACTGGCAAGTGGTCACGCAACAAGATCAATGGGTTGACGACCGCTGCACGTAGCTTGGCGGGCAGAGGTACAGTAAAATCACCAGCTCTAGTCGAGGTCGAGCAGCCGGCGAATCGATCCTTGGTAGTGAGAAGCGTGCAGAGATGGTYAGGGAAGTGTCCCGATGCAGAAATCCAAAAGGTGGTGCGGCGATGGCAGGGAAAAGAGAGGCGGTGGGTGCAGAGGGAAAAGGGAGGCGGCRGTAAGAGTGATGGAAAARGAGGTGGGGCATCGGGTTTAGGTTACATAAATTAGGGTTTCATTCTTTTTTTATATATATTTAAATGGCGGCTAAAAACCCTAATTTTCCCTTCTTTTTTTTTTTTTTAAATTAGGCCCTAATCGACTGCCTTTTAGACCTCCTTATCCCATAACCATCCAAGCCTRACACAATTTAAAGTCTACAGGCTTTCCTTTGGGCCAAAATTCAACATTAAATTAGCTTTAGATTTTGAATAAGAAATGAATCGACTCTAACGAGTCTCGCCTAAACTAATTAACTAAAACTATAATTCAATTAGCATGGTAAATCCCATAATTAAATAAACGTATTCAGATATTAACACACAAATAAATAATAATAACAAAGATAAAGTATTAAATTCTAATTGGCACATCGAGCATTATGGCCTCCAAGTCCTTTCGCTGCAAAATAACAAGAAACACCAAAAATTCATGATAATAAATAAATCAGTGAATTGGCATATAAGTTTTATGGCCATATAAAAATTCATGAAAATGAAAAATAAAATCCTGAGTATTGCACTTTCAACTACAGTTCTAGTGTTTTCCTTATCTTTTAGTCTTAATACAAAATTCTCATAATTGGTAGGTCTAAATTAGGGGAAGTTAGTGATTTTAGCACTTAACTAAAGTCTATATGTAACAACCCAGATTAGGAACTACCTAAGCCGAGAGTATTATTGACCTTTCTCATAATCATATCAAATACTGTAGGAAACAAAAGAGATCTAAACACTTGACTAAAATGTTTAATAAAAATTTCGGTAGAGTTTTTCCTGTAATTTCAACGGCTACCCCTGTATATATTCACAAAGGTTCTCAAACATTTTCCGATACCCATAGGCAACATGCATTCCAACCGAACAAACATCCAATAAAATAACTGAAGTACTCCAACAATCTTTTATTAACCTAACATTTACCAAAATTGAAATTTGAGGAACTTGGAAGAATTTAAAGCACAATTAGTTAAACCAATAAAAAAATATCTTAAACAATATATAAAACCTCTCTAGTCAACTATTTATCTTATTCAGTAGAATTTATTTAAACAACACTTTGAAGTATCAAGGCTTGCCCACAAGCGACCTCCATGCACCATTTGGCTACATATCACCTAAAATGCCAAATGGAATGAGCTGTAAAGTTCAATAAGAAAATTCCATGCATGAATGTATGTGAAATGCACTATATGTTACGAATTCATAGTTCACTTCCTCAATAAAACTTTTTGAATACTTTCATAAAATTTCCATTTCAAAATGTAAGAACTTTGTAAAAACCTTTCCATTTGATTGAAGTCATGAACTCACTTAGTATAACACCTAGCCATTAAGCTTGCAGTGGGCCATTATTCCTTGGAAGCCAATCACATTTCCTACCAGTAGAAACACAATACGGTTAACATTACTTAACTTTTCCTTTCATCTTTTCACCTTTCAAGAGGTGAACGTTACTTATTTCCCTACCCTACAAGAGGTGGGTTGGGTGTGCCGGTCCCCCATGCCCTATTTCCCACTCAAATCTTTCATGGCTAGGTTTACACTCCTTTCCAAAATCTTATCTTTTTCTTGATAATAATTCATTTATAAAATTTCATTTCCTTTCAAATTTTATTTCCTAAACCCTTCGTTTTCTAAATGTACGAATGGCTGATGCCAGGAATGATGTAGAATACTATAACTATATGCCCATGACATAAACTACATAAAACCATATATAAACACCATTCAACATAATAACAGTACGAAATACATATTACGTGAGATCATTCAACACAATCACAACACATTTCATAACACACTCCACTACTGCCATCACATAACACACAACGAAAAAGTTAGGCGAGTATTGGGATTTACTTACATAGAACTCATATTCAATACACATTCAATTTACTTAAGAGAAATTTAATTATAACTACAATACATATGCGTTAATGAAAATGTGAGAATTTACTTACTTGTAGTCCTTAATAAATTTGTTTACTTTCGGTAGCAGGGTGCCTTGGTTGCTCACAACGTTAATGTGCCACAGTATCCTAATATTAATACACAAAGAATTTTCATCTGAAACATGTTTAACCAAACACATTTATTTAACAAAAGTGTTTATCGTTAATGCCTTCATCATTTTTCCTGTAATGACCTTAACTAATAATTTCACAAGATAAATTTCTATGTCAATAGAAATCGAACTACTAATAGCACAATTTAATTTCATGACTCCTAATTTATTCTTAAAATGACAATAATAATCGTAATCACAATATACATTATTTTATCATACAAACCTTAATTTCACCCTAAATTGTATTGCAATATATTTCTAAAATTATATCCTCCTTTTTACTTTATCATACTAACTTAAATTTCATATTAAATGTATTCCATATTTTATTTCTTAATTACTTTTACATAATACAAAACTTAGATCGTTCGGTTAATTTAAATGAAGAAACTAAGGATTCACCTTGAATCTCGAACCTTAGGTGTGGTATCGAGTCTAAGATGTAATGGCATCAAGCATGCTCCAAAAAAAACACTCCGGGTGTGGGAACGGTGGTCTTGGTCATACACATGCTGCGTACGCAACTGGCTCAAGCGGAGGGCCAATGGTGCCTGGTCCCCTAGTCTCCTATGCACCTGGTCGCCTGGTCGCCTGATCGTCTGGGTGCCTGGGCATCTGGGCACCTGGTCGCCTGATCGTCTGGGTGCCTGGGCATCTGGGCACCTGGTCGCTTGGAACAATTTGAGAGTGATGTACAAGTACAAGTCTAGTTGCCGTCGGAACAATTTGAGCCTAGTCTCACTCAAAATGGTCTTGTAAAACTTGAGTTATGATTGAATCTCTAAAGATTGCCAATTTAAGATTGATTTTGATGTACCCTGTTTATGTAATTAGGCACNAAAAAAAAACTTATTTCATTTGAAAATTCTACCTAAAACTTGAGCTACGAACATAATAATAAAGACTGCAAGCTTAGCCCAAATGTGATTACCCTACTGTTGATTTATGATGTGATTATGTATTACAATGATGAGAGTGATGTACAAGTAAAAGTCTAGTTGCCGTAGGAACAATTTGAGCCTAGTCTCACTCAAAATGGTCTTCTAAAACTTGAGTTATGATTGAATCTCTAAAGATTGCCAATTTAAGATTGATTTTGATGTACCCTGTTTATGTAATTAGGCACTTCCAAGTACTATCACCTACATAAGTGAATCCCTATAACACTACCAGTTCTCTATTTGATAAGCCTAGAATGTTACAGTTATATCAATGTTGTGGTGTGGTCGTGGCTTAAATTGAGAATTTCATATATGGATAATTATCTCTATGTTTTGGGATAATTTTCCAATGAACGTTATTTGGAACCTCAAGCTAGAACCCGAGATAGGTCCATTTTACTCCATCTTGCCAAATCTGGACAGAACTGTCCGAGATCGGTTTTCCTTGACTCTTTGTGAATTTGATAGTACTTTAAATAGTAGAAATCATCATATGATCACCTTCCTCTAAGTTTTAGGATCTTCTAGCACTGGTTTAATAATCGAAAATCATTCCAACACTAAAAAAATCTTCATTTCTTTAAGGTTGTGAGACCATGAATTCCATCGATACACTATTGCAAGTCATAAGGTATTATACACTCCCACTTTTCTATACTTTCACCCCCATACCCGACAATGGTGGTGAAAATATCACTCCTAATCTATGCCTTGTAGTTCAATGTGAAAGATTGGGATACAATTTTACCAAATATGCTCTATCTTGCGGTTCTACTGCCTCACTCCATAAGAATTAGGGCATTATCCAATTATGCTTTTTTTTGAGAGATGGTATTTCACTAGTAATGATATAAAATATCTTGCACTTACTCAATGGGATTTTTTCTTTGGTATCTACCTTTGGTTGTGGAATGTGAGGATGAGATGAAAAAATGGAGAGAATATCGAGCTCTTCATCCTTTGGAAGATGAAGACGAAGAGGCAGAGCAAGCGGAAGAAATAGAGGAAACTGACAATGAGGCAGAGAAACCTAATGAAGAGAAAGATGAACAGCCACCACCTGAGTATGCCCATGAGATGGACTATCTTTATTTTCACCAAGGAGAATCTGAACTAGAAAGAGACTCTGATTATGATGAGTCGTTCTATATCTAATAAAAAAGAATATGGCGTTGACGTTGATAAGTCTTCTGAAGGCACCAATTGCTCTAATTTTTTATTTTTGGAAGTTGAAATGCTATTAGTTTATAGAACTTTAGAAATGTAGTTGTGTAATGCCACATTATGCTTTGATGTATCTATTTGAATTTGAAACAAAATGAATTGTAAGTTAATGGATTTTCAATGTTACTTTACCAATTTTGGTTCCTGTGAACATAAAGGATGTGTTAGGAATTTTAGTTACACCTGACTATCTATATTTCTATTTTTCAACAAAATTGTTTATTCATTGAACTTCCAGATTGTCTAAACCTTTAACTTTAATTAGTGACTTTAAATTGTCTAATTTTTTACAACTCACCCTTTCATACACAATAGACATAGTCAACTATGGTTATCAACTATGCCTTCAACAGATTCCTATTTTATCTTTTTCTTCTTTTTTTTTTTGGTGCCTATRTTAAATTTTCGGTCGTAATGCAAGTTTGTTATATGCTTTTTTTCAGAAATAATGTACTGTATATGCTTAGTTTTAATATTCCAATATCATTACCATTTTTGTTCTTAAACCCTTTACTGGATCATAAACAAAATACTCAAATAGAGCATTAAGCTAAAACAAAGTTTCAAGTAAAGTACTAAAATAGAGCATTATAAACAAAATTAAATGAACCAAAACATTAATAAAAAACATAACAATATAAAAGTGAAATTGAATTCATTAGATCAAAATTACATAATTTTAATATTTTTCCTATTAAAATTAATAGAGTCATATTTATATTTCATTTTTCCCCTACTTAAGTGGTCTTTTCCCAAGTTTACTATATGATATACCTTGTACTACACTAATTTTGGTTTGAAAAGATTAATTGCAGGATTTTTAGCTTCAATACAAGAAAAGGGCAAAAATCGGTTGTAAAAGAGCTTAAAAAGGTCAAACAACAAATAAGAAGAGTTTGGGGTCAAAACATAATTTTCGTAAGCTGAAAATTATGAAAATTTGACCAAGTGTAGGAGAATAGCCAAACCARTGCCAGTTTAGGCTTGAACTAGCGCCGGTTCAATATCAAAAATGTGCTCCATTTTTCCCAGAACTAACCAGCTCCAGTTTGGACCAGATGAGGAGCGGTTTGAGCCTAATCAGGTGTCGATCAGACCATATTTAGGGTTTCTGTACTCTTCTATAAATAGTGCATCTTATTGCCGATTTTTGAGACTTAGGGTGGCTTGAAACACTCTTTTTCATAGTTTTAGAGTAGTTTTAATGAGAGGAACTTGGAGAAAGACATTGGAAACCTTGAAGCCTTGTATTCAACTAAGATTGCCTAAGGATTTGTTCATCAAATTGATTCTTTCTTCTCCAATATTTTGTTGTAACATGTTTAWTATATTTTCTATTGTGGATTTCATGAGTTTCTTAGGCTCAGCGAGGGGCTTTATCAGAAGCGAGCTTTGGAAAACTTTTGGTGTTGGTTGGTCTACTTGAGAAGCTAATTTCTTTGTAAAGGGTTAAAATCTATTGTGCCTTTATTGTTGATTCCTAATTTAGTTGAGTTGTTTATTGTCATTATGGCTTTCTTAATGGTTTTTTAGATTTGCTACCTATAAATTGACTTTATAGTCTATTCAGAAGGATTGGGAGGTGAATTGATTGATTATGACTTAGGCAATGATGACCAAATAGTTTTGATCTGACTATGGATAGAATCGATTCTTTTTAGGTGGTTTCTGATAGTAAGTAACCGTAGTTAGTGAAATCGAGAATTTTTTAGATCATTAATGAAATTTCAATTAATCTAATTCACATAGGGCTATGTCATTTAGTTAATCGAAATTAGGGATTTTATACTAAGGGATTGGATTTTAAAKTAGGAGATTCTACCATTAACAACTAGATTAGATTTGGGAATTAGGGAAATTAAGGTGCGATTAACTTAACTCATTATAGGAATGATTTGGATCAATGCCCTAACCAACCTATTTTATCATGTTAGTCTGTTAGGATTTAGGTAATTAAATTTCATGATTGAATCTTTAGATTACTTCTTTATCTCTAGTTATTAGTTTAGTTCCATCACATTTCGATATGTTTAAATTGGGAAAATTCAGTAATTTTGATACTTGATTAGAAATCCTTGTGAGATCGACCCTGACTCACTTGTTATACACTTTTGACACTAGTATACTTGCTAGGATTAGAACACATCAAGTTTGTGAGCATAAAAAATCTATTACAATAGTTCTAATTGAAGAACCAACAAAGGAATTTATCATTAGTGTCTTCATTATCTTCTTCATTGGTCTCCACTTCTTCAACCACAACATCTTCTTCATGCTCGTCCTCCGATTCCAACTCTTCATAGGCTAGATTTTAGATGTTTCATAAATCAGCTTTGGTGAACTCTGCACGTGACTCTTGAGTTGTTGGAAGGAATTGCCTAAGCAAATTCCTTGTGTGGGGGGACCCTACGCAAGGGAGGTGGCCAGAGAAGTACTATGTGTAAAAAAATGACGTGGTTAAACCCAGCATTAGCTTCGCTGAGAAGATAGCAACTTAGAAGAGTGGTGCATACCTCGTCCTGAGACCCCTTTCCAATGCTTTTGCAATCAATACCGTGAATTTCTTAAGATTTTCATTAAGAATGGATACAATTTTGCATATTTCAAGGAGAAGAAAGTGCAGATTGAGAAGAAGAGTATCGGCGGTGGTTCCATTATGTGTTAAAAAGGAGGTTGAAAATTTTCAGGATGAAGAAGAGTATCTGTTGTTGTTCGGGTTGGTATAGGTTCTAAGCTCAGTTTGTTTTAATGAAGAAGATGAACATCATAGTCATTAAGTGAAAATGTTATGCACACGAAAGGTCACCTTAGTTATGACAACAATCATTCACTTTCTGTAACATCTTTTTTCCTTTTCTCTTTTTTTTTGGTTTTTGCAATTTCATTCCCCCTTACATATTTACAAATGTTAATATGTATAAATTCGACAATAATATTACAAATACCGTCGGTAGTTTGTTTTCCATTTTAGTTGGAGAAACTTACAAATCACATATATCATTATCATCAAAATTTATATATATTACCATGGCATACTCAACTATCATGATCATCTATCATTATTACCTATGCCTTAGACCACTCCACTATTTACATGCTAAGGTACTCACGGTCGAATCTAATTTATTTRTTTTGATCATCATAGTTAATGCTTCCAATTATAAATCTCCACTTGTTAGATGTTTTTTCTTTACAATAGTTCAATTAAGGTTAATTTCCAAAAATAATAAAAGAAATATTACTTTCCAAAAGCTTATCTTAAAATTTCAGTCTGTTAATTTTTTAAAATATAAAAACCTTTTGGAGGACATTACATTGACTTGACCATGGCCTAAATTGACTTATTATGCATTCATTGTTTTTGGTACACGTCACCCTTCCATAAACAACAGTCACAGTCAACTATATATAGCAAGTACCCTTCAACTTTTATTCATTCATATATTATAAAATACACAAAAATGGAAATTGGAGACTGTAGAATACGTTACATACTAGAATTCACAAAAGTTTATAGAAAAAGTACTTATATTAAACAACAAATTCAAAATACTTATTTTTCCTAAAATTACAAACTATTACAGCAAATTAACTACTTCCTAATCCTCAAAATCAAAGATATCAAAGAAAATTTTGATTCCTCAAACTATCAGAGCAAATTAACTACTTCCTAATCCTCAAAATCAAAGATATCAAAAGAAAATTTTGATTCCTCATAGTGTCTTCATTTATATCCTTGTCAGTCATATGCAAGTTCATTTTCAAACTTTGCCTTCTCCTCTTTCTCTTCATTATTGGGCAAGTCAAGAATTTGACCTGCATTATCATCCATTTCACCTCCATTTGCTCTGCCTCCTCCTCTTTATCTTCATCATGTACCACTCCATTTTCCTCCTTTTTGTCAATCATGTCTTCTCAGAAGTGCGAAGACCAATATTCTATATTTAACTCGGTTGCATCTTCTGCTTCTATTGCCAAAGGCATGTACCATAGAAGTACATTCTTACTGCTGGGCAACCCATTAGTAGAGGGCAATGATAGGGGAAGAAGCACATGTTAAATATATTCTGTTATGCCTATAAAGCTGCTCATAGTTGATGCAATAGCACCTCAAAATGTTTCACAGTTGTGCATAACAAAAGCCCATTAGGCATTTTAAGGCTAAGGGTACTATGACAGTGATCTTCTCAGCACCATAGTCAGGTATGGGCTTGAATTGGCATAACAAAGGTAAAAGATAAAAACGAAAAATGAAGCATGGGATGTCATTAGAGTCCATTGTAGTGTCAAAGGGGAGATTTAGAGGTTTGTAAGATGAAAATTTGGGCTTTGCTACAGAAATGAAATTAAAAGAAGAAGTGAAGTTGGAAGTGTTTAAATGCCATAGCTGAGTACGCTTTTGGTCACATTGTTTATGAAATCACGCTTTCAAGTTATTTAACATCATTATTTATTGACCATTTTTCTTATTATTGTCCTCGTTTTTAACATCATTGTTTTCTCTTTTAATTGGAGAAACTTAAAAGCCACATATATCATTATCATCAAAATTCGTATAAAGTAAAATCAAATATTTCAATATGTCCATCATCAAAATTCATTAGTAGGCACTTCAAACAAGAAGTTACATAGTCACCTACATTTAGTTAAATCATACAATAGCATACATTATACATTTTTTACCTTATAAACATTATAGAATAACAAGCACATGTATATGTATGTTACCATAGCATAACCGACATTCATGATCATTTATCATTTTTATGAAGCTTTTTTATTTTTTATAATTTTTGTTTGAATCTTTTGGAGGAGTTATGATTCATTTTGTATCACAACCATCGCAAATTATATGTTTATATTTGAAAATTATATTTACAATTATATTGTCAAAATTTGCTAAACCCCGATTATAAACTGATTGAACCATGGTTGAGATTGACGAAACTATTGTCTAAATTGACTGAATCATTGACTAAATTGATTGGACCAATAACTAAAATTGGATAAACCATTAGCTAAATTGTTTGAACCATTCACATTGACTAAACTATTGACTAAATTGACTAGACCATTGGTTAAGTTGACTGAAGCATCTATTAAATAAGTAAAGTTTACATATTATTTGTGTGTGTATATATATACACACACACACATATATATATTAACCATCGACTAAATTGACTAAATAGTTGTCTAAGTTGATTGAAAGATGATCTAAACTAATTGAACCATAGAATAAATAATCTAAGTCATTGTCTAAATTGATTTAACCTATTGTCTAAGTTGTTCAAACTATTGTCTATATTATTTGGATCATAGTCAAAACGTATAGTAGTATTAATCGGTACATGTAACTTCACAGTATAAATAGACGTTAAATATTTAGTCAATGGCTATGCTTGTTTATATTTGAAAAATGTTCAAGCGGATCTTGAAATATATTTTAATAGCGATTTTACAACAACACAATCATTCAATGAATCRATTCCAAAAACAAATTCTAATCAAATAATATATAATTCATATTATGAACAATATAATTACCAATATTTATTATCCAATTAAAATCAATAAAAACTCTTATATTTGATTTGTATTTATTTTTACATAAATATTACTTCCCATAATTTCATATATGCTGATTAATGTTTTATTTTTTCAACAAAGAGTACATTAAAGAACTACAACTTTAATATTTAATTTTATTAACTATTGTCTAAATTAATTTTCATTCAAAATTTTCATTTCCCTCCATTTTATTTTTTAGCCTTCTTAAAAGTTCTCTCCATTCTATGTTTTAGGCTAATTGATAGGTTACAATAATTTATCCTAGATTACTACGTTGCTAATCTTCTTAGAATATGCCTTCCCTATCGTTCCAGTTCACTTCCCATGTCATCTCTCACTGTTCCTCTCTTAYGCCTCTTCGTTCTTATCAAAATATTTTCATATTTTCTGCTTCAAACTCCCCTCTAACACCTTCATATTTCTCTATACAATGTTGAAACGCATCCAACGGGACAAGTCCAAGGAAGTTGAACAACAACAGTAAAAGAGAAGAGTAACTTCTAGCAATATTCTGTTCGATTCAAATGGATCATCACAATAGAGAAACCATTCAGGGAGTTTAGACTCAGATCTGGAGTTGGAGGATCCAAACAACTCATATAATGAAGAAGTTTCCAACACAAACTAAGTTTGTAAGTATACATAATCATACACTATAGTGGACTATAGCTTCTCATAATATTTTGTACTATCTATATCACTAACATTGTTTGATGAATATATTTATAATAGAATCTCAACAATCTCGAAATTCAAGAGGACCAACCAAACTTTTAGATATTTGGAATATATGGCTTGGAGAGTAGATTGAATAAAATTTTATCATATTCAATCAATAGATGGATAATGGAGAACTTGAATTCTTTTGTGCGAATGTGGCAAAAAATTTGGATCTAACACCTCTAGAGTATGAGGACTGGAGATGTGTTCCTCAAGCAACAAAGGATGAAATATGGAGAGCTGTCACATCGAAGTTTAAATTGGATGTGAGTTGAAAGTCTTGGGTCCTTCACCAAGTTGGAAAATGTTTGAAAGAATTCAAGCACTCTCTTTTCAATGAGAATTTTCATAAGTATAAGAGACTATCGTATTTGAAAGCAAACATTGATCCCATGATTAAAGTTGATCAATTTTACAAGCTTACAGAGAGATGGTACTCYCCAAAGTGGTAGGTACAATTTATATTGAGATCTCTTATAATATTACTGTAAAATCTTAGAATTTCCCAATAGCTAGTTATTGTTATAGAATCAAGTATATTGCAATTATGATATTTGCCGAGATACTGAGATTAGGGATTATTGAGATGAGGTTATTACATTAATTGTAACACCCCTAGGATAGGAAACTTCATCCTAGCCCAGGAATGTCAAACTTTTAATCATTCACATGAATTGTGGAAATTGGAAAAATAAAAATCTTGATTTTAAAATAGAAATAAAAAGGGTTTATAAAAATTTAGGCAGAGTTTTTCTTATCATATCAACATATCCACCCTGTATACAATTAGAAAATTTTACCCCAATCATCACAAACACTCTACATATAAAYGAAATAACTTCAATCCCCAACAATAACATTTACCAACAAAATACACATATTTAAATTCTAGTGGAAACCTTTGAAAGAATAAATCTAGAACGAATAAAAATTTAAGTATTCAACTAGTTCATTAATCAATGAAAATTTAATTAATGAAAATGACTCTTGGGTGTCAAAGTCAGCTCCCAAGCGATCACCACACACTATCTGGCTAGTCATCACCTGAAACGTAAAATAAGGAAATATTGGTGAACTACTAAGTTCAGTAAGTAAATTCCATGCATGAATGTGTGTGACATGCATCATATGTTATGAAGTTCAAATATTCATTTCGTATAAACTTTCAAAGATTTTCCTTTTTCCAAATTGTGAGCTCACTTGGTGTAACGCCTAACCATTATAGCACCCCCAGATTAAGAACTGTCCTAAGTCGAGAATGTTACTGACTTAATTCTAATATATTTAAAATTTCAGCAGAAGCTTTGACAATAAAGGAATAAATTTTAAACTTTCAATAAGTTCATACATAAATAAAAAATTTAATTCACAGAGTGACCCTTAGGTATCAAAGCCTGCTCCAAACGAATCTCGATGCACCATCTGGTTAATCATCACTTGAAACATAAAATAARGAAATATGGAGTGAGCTACTAAGCTTAGTAAACAAATCCCATCCATGAATGCATGAATAATGCCCTATATGTCATGAGTTATAAAATTTCACTTTCTCAATAAGAGCTTTCTAAATATTTCCATTTCATAAACTTTCTCATAGAAACTTCCCTTTCAAAATGTAACAACTTTTCAAACATTTCTATTCCTTTAAAGTTGTGAGTTCACTTGGTGTAATGCCTAGCCATTAAGCTCTGCATTGGGCCATTTATTCTTTGGAACCCGATCACATTTCTATCAGTAGAACCGCAAAGCAGTTAACATTCATTTACTTTTCACCTCCGAAGATGTGAACATTACATTTTCCTACCCTCCCAGATGGTTTACACCCCTTTTTCAAAATCCATAACATTTGAAAATCATTCATCATAAAAATAACATCTTTAAAAACTTCATTCCTCAAAACATTTACTTTTCCAAATTTCATTCTTTAAAAACATTTTCTTTCTTGAATGAATGATTATGTCCATATAAGAAATATGCAACTACTGCTATCTACATGCTCATGGACCACATGAACCCTTAACTTAAAATTTCTAACATGTCAATGAGTGATAAACTTCATATACTGGAAGTAATATCATATTATAACACATAAGAGCGATTATCAATTTACATTCAATTCACATAAGAAGATTCAATCATAATAACAACACACTTGCATTATTACTAAATGAGAATGTCGGAATTTACTTATATAGAACTCAGATTCAATGCATATTCAATTTACCTAAGAGCAATTTAATTATAACAACAATACATATGCATTAACGAGAATGTTAAAATTTACTTACATAGAACTCATATTCAATACACATTCAATTCACCTAAGAGTAATTTAATTATAACAACAACACATATACGTAAATGAGAATGTGAGAATTTACTTACATATAGTCCTTAGTAAATTTGTTTACTTTCGCTAGCAGGGTGCCTTGGTTGCCCACAACGTTAATATGTCATAGCATCCTAATATTATTACACAAAGGATATTCATTTGAAACTTGTTTAACCAAACACATTCATTTAACACAGGTGTTTACCGTTAATACCTTCATTGTTTTTCCTATGATGACCTTAACTAATAATTTCTCAAGATGAATTTCCATGTTAATAAAAATCGAACTACTAATAGTACAATTTAATTTCATGATTCATAATTTATTCTTAAAATAACAATAATAATCATAATCACAATATACATTATTTTATCAGACAACCCTAAATTTCACCCTAAATTATATTCCAACATATTTCTAGAATTATATCCTCCTTTTACTTAATCGTACTAACTTAAATTTCAATTAAACGTATTCCATATTTTATTTCTTAATTATTATTACATAATACAAAACCTAGGCCATTCGGTTAATTTAGATAAAGAAACCAAGGATTCACCTCGAATCCCGAACTTTAGGTGTGGGATCGAGTCTAAGATGTAAAGGCATCAATCATGCTCGGGAAGGAGATATGCTTCGGGCATATAAACGGTGGTCTTGGTTAAGCAAGTGCTGCATGCGCGCTACTGGCTCAAGCGAATGGCACACGGTGCCTGGTCGCTGGGGCACCTTGTCGCCTGGTCCTCAGGTCACCTTGGCATCTGGGCGCCAGGTCGCTGGGCATCTGGGTGCCTGGTCGCTGGGCATCCAGGCGCCTGGTCGCTGGGCATCCAGGCGCCTGGTCGCGTGGTCGCTTAACGAGAACAGAAGAGATGCAGTGGCGTTCAGCATTGGTAGAGAAGAAGAGAGGGAGAGAGAGTGTGGGAAGGCCACAATTGGTGAGGGCAAAGGGAGGAGGCGCCGGTTGGTGGCGTCTATGGTTAGGATGTTTAGGTTTAGGGTTTTCTTTGGAAAAAGATGAATAGTAATCTTCATCTTTAAATAGTTTTCTTTTTAAAGCTAATAACCCTAACTAAAATTTGGTCGTGGGCCATTTTTATTACTTAACCACTAAGCCCAACTAAATTAAGATCTATTAGTTTTCTTCTGGCCCAAAATCGAACTCTAAAGCTGATTTTAGATTTGAATAAGAAGAGGATGGGCTCTAACGGGTCAAGTCTAAATTAATTAACTAAGACTTCTAATTAAAGTAAAGTAATAAAATTTCATCTTTAAATAAACATACTTACATAGTAACGCATAACAAATAATAAATCAATAAAATAATTATTTATTTCTGATTGGCACATCAAATGTTACGGCCTCCAAGTCCTTTCGCCATGAATTAATTAATTGACTAACAATCATGAATACAATCGAATTAGTGGATTAGAACATAAATTGTATATTTATATATACATAAAAAAGAAAAATAGAAACTAAATCTCGGGTATTACAATTAAGCTTTACAGTGAGCAATTATTATTTGGAACTCAATCAAATTCTACCAGTAGAACCGTTAAGTGATTAACATTACTTAATATTTTCCTTTCACTTTTACCTCCCAAAAGGTGAACATTACATACATTCCCACCCTACAAGAGGGTTAGGTGGAGTGCGCTGGTCCCCCCACAACCCATTTCCCACTAACACCTTTCATGGTCTAGGTTTTACACCCCTTTTAAAATAATTTTCATTTGGAATTCACTCAACATTAAAAATCACTTCTTTCCAACCTTCATTCTTTAAAACATTTATTTTTTTGGATGCATGATTATGCCACATGCTAGAAAATGGTGCAAAATAATGGCAGACTACATGCTCATGAACATGGACGCCATGAACTCTGAACTTAAAATTTTCATCATGTCAACAAGTAGTAAATTCACACACTTGAAATATCACCATAAATCACATCACATAGGAACAATTCAATCAAAACAACAATACACATGCACTACAATTGATGAGGATGTGAGAGTTTTCTTACATACTTCAATATCAACCATGAACTCACATTCAATTCACATAAGAGAAATCAAATCATCAAAACAATACACATGCATCACAACTAATAAAGAGGTGGGAATTCACTTACATGAAGTCCTTAGTAGATTTGGTTACTTTAAATCGTTACGGAGTGCCTTGGCTGCCCACAATGTCAATGTGCCAAAAGTATCCTAATATTATTACACAAAGAATATTCATCTAAAATTTGTTTAACCAAATGCATTCATTTAACATAATTATTCATCATTAATACATTCATCATTTATCCTATAAGTGACATTAATCAATAATTTTCAGGTTTCAAAAATAATCGAACTACTAAGAGTATAAGTTAATTTCATGACTCCTAATCGTTCTTAAAATAACAATAATAATCACAATCATAATATACCTTACTTTTCCGTACAAACCCTAAATTCCATGGTAACTTATGTTCCAACATATTTTCAGAAACATATGCCTCTTTTACTTAATCGTATTAACTTAAATTCCACATTAGAGTATGTACATACATATTTYGTATCTTTCCACAGTTGTCAATATCGAACACAAAACCCAAGCCATTTGGTTAATCTAAACGAATAAAATAAAGGATTCACCTTGAATCCCGTAAACCCTAGGTGTCGTATCGAGTGTAAAGTGTAATAGCATCAATCGCGCTCGAAAATAGATGTGCGCTCCGAGAGCTAAATAGCAGCCCTAGTCGCGAATGAGTAGCGCGGGCGCAACTGGTCAGCGCACAGCGCTTGGTCGCCTGGTCTAGATTTGGGCAAATCTACTCTGGGCGATCTGTATCCAATCAAGTAGCAAGTTCCGGTGACAAACTTCGGCTAGCAATAACGAACTCTAGCTGCTCAACAACACTGCTGGTCGCTGGTCGGACCATCAAGCTGTAGGGTAAGTGAGCAACGACGATGATGCACATGCAAGTGAACAACTTTTGCCAATAATAAGGCTTCGATCGGAGTAGCAAGTTGAAATCCATAGACAATGGCGATTAGAAACACACTGTTCATGAGCCAGTCGAGCAAATTTGGCAAGGAGCAGCGATGGTYGCACAGTGATAGCGAGGACGGAGAGATAAAGAGAGAGAGCTGGGGACGAACAGATCTAGCAAATGCCAGGTTAACAACGAGCAGTTTTGGATGAAGGCGAACTGCTGCAATGGGCTGATCTGTGAGAAGCAGTTTCTGATCATGTCGTCGAAGGACAAGTGATGAGTAGCAGCCTAATGCAAATGGTGACGAATGACGGTGTACGGCAATGATGAACAGTGCAGCATCAGCAAGAGGAGGAGGAGTGGTGCCGACAGCGAGAGTGGGTTTTGGAGAAGATGGGCGCATGAGGTTTCCAAATTTAAGGATTTTTCTTTTTTTTAAAAAAAAAACTCAACCCTAACTAACATTTCTTTATGGGCCATTTTTATCTAAGTCCAACTAAATTAAGATCTATTAGCTTTCTTCTAGGCTAAAATCGAACTCTAAATTTGGTTTTAGGTTTGAATAAGAAGAAAATGGAWTCTAATGGGTCAAGCCTAAATTAATTAAATAAAAACTTTAATAATAAAGTTCCACATCTAAATAAATATACTCACACATCAATGCATAAACAAATAATAAACCAAAGAAATAAGTAATCCATTTCTAATTGGYACATCGAACATTATAACSTCCAAGTCCTTCCGCTGCAAAATAATCAAAACACTAATCATGAGAATAATTCTATTAGTGGATTAGAATAGTATATAATTATATAAAGTTCATATAAACGAAAAATAAGTCTTGGGTACTACAATAATCATTTAATTAGTAGTGTACTTATTAAGTTACATCCGAGTTATAGTTTAGTTAATTTTGATTAGAATGAATCTAAACGTTTTCTTTGGTGGAATCGAAAAGCCTGTCCTAAACCCTAATTCAAATTCACTTGATTATCCTTTTGGTTTCCAAATTGAACATGCCAATGAATGAGGACTTATGCCACCTTGCATGCATACAAGGGGCAGCCTCAATGTTTGACCTATACAAATTCTCATTGCCATGTTTTCTTTGTTTTCTTCTGCCACCCACCACCCAATCCAATTACAAGTTTAAATTCCATTTTTTGCATGCTTCTCTGTCTTATGGTTATTTCCTTTTGTCTTTCTTTCTTTTCCTTCTTAGCTACCTGATTTTCCTTTCCATAAATCATTAACTCTATTTGCATGCATGTTTGTCCTATTATTTCACATGCATTCTTTCCCTCATTTCCTCTCTTTCATACTTAGCCATTTCTCTTAGAAAAACCCGCAAATCTTGTCTCAGAAGCCTCTCAAACTTCACTTCTTCCTCTCTTAGCTGACCGACTCTCTCTCCCTCTATAAGTTTGTACTCTCACAAACTTTATAGCTTCCWCATGACACCATCTCCATTCCTTCTCTATTACACTCGAGACTCTCTCTCTCTCTTTCTTCCCCTCTARGATACATGGATCCTTCTCTTCTTTCCCTATATGACTCTTCACCAAAATATAGCTCTCCTTCTCTTTCTTCTTCACTTCTCTTCTTCRGCAAAGCACTCATCTTAYTGCCTAAGCTCTTGTGCTGCCTTGACTCTTCTTTCATCGCCATTGAAGTCCCACCTTRACATCCCTCTTCTTTGCAAAGTGTTTGTTGTTCATCACTTCTCYCTTAGCGTGCGGTCCAGATTTTTAGCAGTCAAAGAAGGCAGTTTCTTCTTGTCTTAAGGTAAGTAGAAAAACTCATCTTTCTTCTTGAATAGAATACTAGAGATGTATGCTAGGAAAGTTCATAAGTTAGCTATGATTATCTTGGAAAATTTCTGTCATGAGCTTGCATATATAGTGAGTTATGATAGAGCTTTGATGAATCATGCTTTTTGAGTTTTGTTTATTATGTAACCTGGTCTTAGCATATATCAAGTCTGTATTTTGAAATATTATAGCTGCTTATTTTATATGAATGAATGGTTGTTTTTGTTTGATGAGTGTAAATATGAGAAGAATGGTAACATTCATGCTAGTATTGAAGTTTACCTTGCTGACACCTAGTTTCGATTTCAAGGTCAGAACAAGGAATTTGTTTTTTTTTAAAATTATAAGGTTATGGTGGCTAGAAATTTATGTTTCTTAGGATTAAAAAAAAAACTTATTTCATTTGAAAATTCTACCTAAAACTTGAGCTACGAACATAATAATAAAGACTGCAAGCTTAGCCCAAATGTGATTACCCTACTGTTGATTTATGATGTGATTATGTATTACAATGATGAGAGTGATGTACAAGTAAAAGTCTAGTTGCCGTAGGAACAATTTGAGCCTAGTCTCACTCAAAATGGTCTTCTAAAACTTGAGTTATGATTGAATCTCTAAAGATTGCCAATTTAAGATTGATTTTGATGTACCCTGTTTATGTAATTAGGCACTTCCAAGTACTATCACCTACATAAGTGAATCCCTATAACACTACCAGTTCTCTATTTGATAAGCCTAGAATGTTAYAGTTATATCAATGTTGTGGTGTGGTCGTGGCTTAAATTGAGAATTTCATATATGGATAATTATCTCTATGTTTTGGGATAATTTTCCAATGAACGTTATTTGGAACCTCAAGCTAGAACCCGAGATAGGTCCATTTTACTCCATCTTGCCAAATCTGGACAGAACTGTCCGAGATCGGTTTTCCTTRACTCTTTGTGAATTTGATAGTACTTTAAATAGTARAAATCATCATATGATCACCTTCCTCTAAGTTTTAGGATCTTCTAGCACTGGTTTAATAATCGAAAATCATTCAGAATTCGAGAAATAAATCCTTTTCCATTTATTATTAGCCCAAGTTTGAGGACACGATTCCCGAAGCTCGAACATCTACTCGGTTAATTTCTAAACCACTCATATGCAAAACCTTGACTTAAGACATTAATTTGTAGTCTTCCTACTGCATAGAAATATGAATCTCATGATTTTTTGACTTATGTTTCCTTCGAATTCCATTCCAAACCTAACGTTCGAGTCATCAGGGTCATAGGAGTCTATTAGTTAATAAAAATTCTTTTAAGTTGTTTAGTTATTTTGACCACCCTTCTGCCATAACTAAGGCTACATTTTATACATCTTTATTGGACACAGTAATCAAGAATCTTAGCTTACTTCCATACTTGACACAGCTACCAGGTGAGTTCCCTACAAACCATTTTTTCACAAATACATTTTGTGAGTCCTATTACGATTTGTAAAAGATTATTTTGGTTATGTGCTTATAAGCTATCTTCTCTTGGGTATACATTGCTTAATTACCAAATGAATTCATAAAAGTATTTTATAAGATGATTGTGTGGCATTTTGGAAAAGACATGCACATCGATTTGAGAAGCTATTTCGAATCTCGAAAAGTTTTATGGTTATGTAATTGTGGCTTTGAATTGATTGTGGATATGTGATTATGACTTTGATTTGATTGTGAATATTTTGAAAAACGAGTACTTTGTTGRTTGTTTCATGAAACTAGCCCGACARACTATTATAATGTACTTAGTTGGTCACCAATACGAGGACCTCTAGAATCATCAGGCATTAGTAATTGAAAGAATCACATGGCCTAAGCAGGTGGTCATACACTGTGGTAGACCAGGAATGCATTGGGTGGACGATCGTGCCCTACGTACTTATATTGGATTTGTAGGATGCTCATGCCTATAGTGAGGAGTTTTAACCCGAGGTGATCAATCTTTGTTATCTTGCTAGCGGGTGCTATTTTCTGATCAATRAGGTTATAAGGTTGTAAGTTGCATGTGCATATGCGCTTATAAGGCAAGTATACTGACCTTACTAGGTTCTACTGGTGGTTATTGAGTAACATTCTATCTTTGTATGTTATGTCTACTTTTAYTTTGGGAAAATAGAGATTCAAAGGAATTTGCCTCACTATTGTAAAGCTTTAGTTAAATGTACTTTTGAGTAGCATATTGATTAATTGTTACATATTATTTGCAGAGCTTCCACATATTTTGAGCATTTTCAAAAGATCCATGTATACTTGAAATGTTTTTTCAACGCATAGAGTGCATCCACGGGGGACTAAGTGAGCCTAACTCATGATTTTTCTGACATGTTTTTAGCAGCAAGTAAGTTGATAGAGAGGCCTAGTGTTTCTAAGCCTTAGGGTGCTTATGTACTACTATAGTACTACTGTATTTGGAGACATGTAATAGTTTTAGAGATTATGATGTTGCTTTAGGATTTGTAATTTTTCTCCTATGGACTATTATCTTGTATTCTAGACATTGTAATCTTGGGAGTTGCTAGACTTGATAGATTATCTACTTAAGCATAGCAATATTTTGTACTCTATTATTCTATTAAGTTGTCATTTTGTACAATTGTATAGACTATCGAGAGACAGGCGACGCCAGTACTGCCCCAGTCATACCTAGGGGAGGACAGATTGCCATAGTTGGTATCAGAGTTATGTTTGACATTCCTAGGGTTTTATGGAGTTGAATTCGAAGTCGGTTAGCATAGGTAAGTAGAGATTTTAGTCATATTAAGTGATTTATTATTTTTCTTACCTTTTTTTTTGTAGGATGCCTATGACTAGAGCACAAAAGGTTTTAGTTCTAGAATTTGAGAGCTAGAGGGATAGATAGCCTAGCTACAAGTTAAGGTAGATACGTTAGAGAGATAGCACGCTCAGTTTCAGAAAGACATCTCCCGGTATGATCATTAGCTTAATAAGGCAAATCAAAAGTGCTGGAAGTTATGGCAGAGAACTAATATCTCCATATTGAGCTAGGGCTGATGCAAGACCGATTGAGACTATTCGAGGAGCTCAACTCAGAAAGGGTGGGGTCTAACTCGATCCCTGTCAGTTAATGCCCCGCTTACCCTGAGGGATAATTTTCTCTGGCCTCTTTATCCTGACCCCTAGCAAAGTCTTCTCATTAGCCCCCTGGCCCAATCACCTAGTAGGGACCTCTTACAGGCCTCCCAGCCTGATCATYATTAGGTCCTAGACGATTTAGGAGTAGGTAGATTAGTTTGCCATTTTATTGTGCATGCACTATTAATTAGGATGCTACTTAGAACAAGAAACAAAACTCGACTGACAATCTCCGATGCCGCTCTAAGCAAGGAAGGCCAATCTTAGGTCCCAGAGAGAATTTCAACCCCATCTTAGGATGCAAATATGACCCGTATGCTAGGCAGACTAGCTACCATTATTGAATAGGCTTTAAAAGGTAATAGTTCGCATAGAATAGGAATCCTACATGAGGATAAGGCTTTGTAAAGGTTCCTGAAATTTCTCGTCCTAAATACTTTGGCAAATCTAGAGAGGAGAATAAGGAGGAAAACTYGTTGGAAGAATTGGAGGACATATACTCTCACTTCAATACTCGGAGGAGTAGCAAGTAGCCTTCACTCTAAAATTGGAAGATATTTCCACTGGACCTTGACAAGATGGATTTTTTATTTTCGAGTAACTTGGTACTGTCCTCGAGAATCCAAATAGGTTGCTTTTCATACGAGAAATTAGGATGCAATTTTAGATCTTCATTATTCAAAACATAATCTGGCGCGGAAATGTACTTCTCGAGCTGTGAAACATGGAATACGTCATGAACTCCTGCAAGTTCARATGGTAATGCTAATTGGTATGCCACATTTCCTATTCTTTCCACAATCTCAAAGGGTCTAATATATCTCGAACTTAGCTTACCATCCTTTGGATGTTTCAGGATCCCTCGATGTTGTCTTAGCTTCARAAATACCTCCCCACCTACTTCGAATTCCAAATCTCACATCTGATTATTCTATGTAGCTTTTTTGTCGGCTTTAGGTCCCCTTTAAATGCTCTTGAATCAATTTGACTTTTCCCAACATTTTCCCCATTTCAGGTAACTGATCTATTTTCCAAGCTACCCTTTYTCTGATATCCCTATTTGTTGGAAGTCCAGTAACAAAGTCTATCATAATACATTCCCACTTCYATTYGGGTATTGGCAAAGATCGTAATAATCCTTYGGGTTTTTGATGCTTGGCTTTAACTTTCTGACATGTCAATCGGTTGATATGTACTCCACGATTTCCCTTTTCATGCCATCCCTCCAATATTGTCATTTCAAATTTTGATATATCATGTTACCTCCTAGGCGGATCATGTACCAAATTTTATGAGCTTTGTCTAGGACCTTGCTTTCGCAATTCCATGTTTCGGGATGCACGTTTGATCCTCTCTTCACTTTCTCATCCTTTATCCCTACCTTCAATTTCTCCATCCCTTCATCTTGGTCTTGGGCCTCTTTTATATACTGTCACAAATCAAGTGCAATCTTAATGTTTGACACCTTTATTGTTCTTGCTCCTATTTCTACCGCTGATGCTACCTCCTTTTCTATAGTTCCCACCTCTTGAAGTCTGAGCCCTATCAACATTACCTTTCTGCTTAGTACATCTGCTACTTCGAGTTTCTGTTACTTGTGCATCTTCTTGGAACTTGATAATGCTTGTTTGTAATACTGACATTGAGTTTATCAATATGTGTGGTGGGTCAAAAGGATGCTTCCCTGCATTAGAAATAGTACCCGGCAAACAACCTCAAAGGTCACCAAATACCAAGAGGTTGATTCTTGAGGTCAATAAAAAATACCAATACCTCAGAGGGACCCGATTATGGCCCGCACACTAGATTGATTAGCAACACTAATCAAAGGGCCTTAGGATGTGAAGGATCAAATGGGACAAAAAGCTATGAGGAAGATGAGGCTTTAGAGAAGGGGAAGGCCTTTGAATTCTGTGAAAAAAGGGTCTGGGTCGGTTTGCGCTGGTCTGGGCCATGCCTCAATAGGCCCACAAAGAAGAAAACTACAGAAAATTTGCCAACAAAACAAAAACCAAACAGCCCAGAACAATATAAAAAGAGGCCCACAAGAAAATGGGCTAGCCAAAAAAAAGGAATAGAAAATGGGCCAAAATAAACAAACAAAAAAAATCAAACTTGGGCCCCATCTTTAGCAGGCCCGTATAGAAAACAAAATGCAAGAAGGGAAAAAAAAAAAAAAAAGAAGAGCAACCAAAGCAGCAGAAAGCAAAAGAAGATAGTAGGGAAAAAGGGAGATGAAAAGCAAGTAAATACAAAATTGAGTCTTGTCAAAAGAAAGGTTCTCATGATATATTTAAAAAAAAAAAAGGCTTACTATTATTTATCTTTCTACAATGCTTCTTGTTGGGGTCTCCTCGAAATTTCTCAAGCGCAAGAACAAGTGCTACATCAACACATAAGAGATTTATGTAAGCAATAGTAGGGTAACTTACCAAAGGAAGAAGAAATAAAAGACACAAGATAAACTTACATAGGTATCAAAGTTGGTAATGCAAAGAAAAGTAAAAAGGAAGAAGCTCATGTAATTGGGATGTTATATATATATATATATATATATATATATAATATATATATATATATAGACAAAAAGAAACCGAGAATTGTGTTAGATTAGGAGACAAGTCTTATCACAACTCTAATATGTAAGATATGTTTAGATTATGATTTAGAAGAGAGAGTTATATTAGAGTTAGGAAAACAAGTCTATCACAAATATGTAAGATATGTTTAGATTAGGATTTTGATTATCTAAAATTATATTAGGTAAGTTCTAGCCCAAAAAGATGAAGAAAGAAGAATRGGCCCAACAAATTGAAGGAAGGGGGCCATGCCAAGCAAATTGAAGAAAGAAAGAACCCACTACTTGAAGAATGAAGGGGGCACAAATATCTTAAATATGGTCTAAGAAAAATAACCCAAGTTATTGGACCTGTAATATTAACCCAAATGACGTAGACTGAGTTGGAACTTGTCTACTCGAAACCCATCTTTGAGTTGTACCCATGACCAAGTTCTAGGGGTAATTTGTAGATATGAATATTTTATTAATACTTTTAAATAATTAAAAGCTAAATTTTAAATATTGCCATTAAATTGGGAGATATGTGACATCTGAACCAATGAAATGATGACACGTGACAAAGATGATAAGGTTCAACCAATGAAGATCAAGGATGGAGCTTGGCAAATCAAGTGACGCCATGTCGCTCCTAAACGTGATTTCGACCAATCAAACCAATTTACTTTTCCTATAAATAGAGGCCAAAGCATAAGAAGAAGAAGTCCAAAAATCCATATTGAGGTCCAGAAATTCATATTGAGGATCATAAATTCATATTGAGAGAAGCTTRGAAGAAAGAGCACCAAATTTCTCTCCAAATCTCAAGATCAAACTRTGAAGCCCTCAAAAGATTTCAAAGAGTCCAAATCAACAAATTGAGTTCTTGACGAGAATATTTCAGAGATTGTATGTTAAGTTTATAAGATTAATATAGTTATTTCGCATTCCTATTATTTCTTTATATTATTTTGTAGATGAGAGATTTATGTAAACACATAGTTTTAGACCTTATTAATCATTCATCAACATCGCCCAATTAAAATTTCAGTAGGCTACATCATGCATGTTTATAATTTTTCAATTTTCTCCCGACAGAACATATAGCTTTTTCAATCAATCCAACCCAATCCAAATCCGCATACAAATCAACTATCCAATAAAGCTATAGACATGTGATTTGCCAAAAACTTAGACTCTTTCTTAGAACTAATTAACTCCACTATCATCCCATGAATGAAAGTTCAAACTTGAACATTATTTAGCTTCATAGTCCTACCTAGTTCAAAACCCATATGTGCTATGCTTCTTCCTAAGAAAGAGTTAAGTTTACTAACCTTGTTCTTGCAGGAAAGAAACAAATGAGTATCCTTGATCCTCCACGAGTAGAATTCTAAGAGAGTAAACGGAGAATAATGTTGACCAGACAATGGAGTTTGCCGATCTAGGAGAAGATTGATGGTATCTCTTGTCCAGCTTGAAGGTTTTAGGTAGCTGAGAGAAAGAGAGGCTAGGTTACAGTAGAGGGTTAACCGAGATGGAGAGGAAAGAAGAAGTAGTTTGTCGTGAAATCCTTAGGGTGAGATGAAAATGTGTTAGCCGAGCTTCAAGGGGATGCTACTTATAGGATAACAATCTTACTAACTAAGGGTTGAGGCTTCTAGGATAAGGGACGGATTAGGTTATTACCTAAGATTAGATGAGGCTTCTCTCATAAGCCTTTTTTGGGCGGATGTATCTATGTTGCAAGAAGAAAAATGATAGTTTGCATCTTCAAGGAAAAGTCAAAAGAAGAGACTTCCAAATCAATTAAAAGGCTACTGTTATAAAATATAAACCTAGGTGTTGGGGAATAAAGTCAAGAGGGTTCCTTCGGTTGAATCCAAATATAAAGAAGACACAATAATCTAAATTAGGAAGCAATCATGTAACACCTCCAAATTAGGAACTGTCCTAAGCTGAGAATGCCACGTCATTCTCGTTGCAAAATAAATAACTATCTATTTCGAAAATAAACTTTAACAAACCCTCACCATCTTAATAATTATTCAAAATAGCAATAGAGCGGAAGTCTTTCTAAACCATTCAAAATAAACGAAAATCACGAAGAAACTTCAATAATTTAAAACATTCAAAAGTATTCATCTTATTTCATAAATAAATTCGAAAAACCAATCCTCGGGTTATCAAAGCTCGCCCACAAGCAATCTCCCCGCCCCCATCTGGTTACATATCATCTGCAAGGGAAAACATAAGCAACAGGAATGAGCTAAAAAGCTCAGTAAGTAAACCCTCATGCATGAATGCATGAATATGTCCTACATATGGAAATTCGAGTTCCTCCTTTTCAATGAAAAACTTTCCAAAAAACCATTCCCTTTTCAAAACTCATTACGAAATTCTCTTCAAAATTTACTTACAATAAAACTTTCCATTTCCTTTTCATTCGTTTCGCGAGCTCACTAGAATGTAAAGCCTAGCCACATAGCTTAGTGCAAGTAGGGCCATCTTATTTGGAACCCGATTTCCATTCCTACCGGTAGTTACCGCAAGCAGTTAAATTTCATTCTTTTAACTTCATACCTACCCTCAAAAGAGGGTAGGGTCGGGTGTGCCGTCTCCCCGCACCCCTATTTCCCACTCACACCTTTTGTGGCTAGTATTACACTCCTTTTTTAAACCTTTAACATTTCCAAAACTTTAACCTTTTCCTTCAAAATTCCATTTTCTAACCGTTCACTTCCTAAATGCCGTGAACGGCACATGCCAAATGAGATGTTAAACTTCTAATACGTGCTCAATGACATGAAACGTATTACGATCTTACATAAAATAACGTTTCAATAAATAATACATGATATAAAATCCACAACAAGCATTCTTTAACATAAAGTATTACTAAATACGAACAATTCCAACTTTCGTCACAATTTCGCACATCAACATAAAATTTCACACAACACATATTCAATAATTAAGAGTATTCATTCCACATATCAATATAAAAATTCCAAACAATTAAGAGTATTCATTCCACATATCAATATAAAAATTCCACACAACATATTCCAACAGTTAAAAACAATTCAAATTCATTTATTTATAGGAATGATTTATGAATGAGAGGATCACTTACCTTGAAGTTCCTATGCGGTTAAACGCGGATTGCTTACTTAAAGTGGAAGTAAAAACTCCTCAAATCGATTTCAATGTTGTCCTCGAAATGATCGTCGAATTCACAATATTCGGGATGTTGGGATGGTAACGGATTCGAACGTACTTTCAGAAATGTGCCAAAAAACGTTTCTTGAACGTCGGGCGCGGGAGCTCGGCCGTCGCGCCGCTGGGGCGCTGGCGTCACTCACTGGATTGCCTGGGCGTCGGCCTTTGCTCACTGTGGGTCGCTAAGGAGCAGATCCTTGGCGCACGAGCAGCGTATGGCGCACGAACAACTGGGTTCTGCTCCGACGCTGTGCCGGCGAAGAAACCAGTCTCTGCTCAAACTCGCGGTGTCTGGTTGACGGCGTGGGACAACCGGCGACGCGAGCAGCAATGGCAGAGAGTCAAAACGACGACCACTGCAAGGTTTTAGTTTCAGTTCAAGGGAAAACAAAAGTCCGTTGAGCAGAGGGAAAGCCTTTCGTGGCCGCAGATCTGGCGGCGGCATCGCGCAGATCTGGTTGCGCCGAGCAGGTAACGGGTAACGACATCAAATCCGGTGACGATGTCGCACGGATCTGATCGTTCCCACAGAGAAAGGAAATGACGACGGCGGGCCTGGCGATGGCGTCGCCCCGGTCCAGTCACTGTCCTACAGATAAGGAGAGGACGGCGGCAAATCTAGCGACAGTGTCGCACGGATCGGTCGCCCCACAGAGAAATAGTAATAACGACAGCGGGCCTGGCGACGGCGTCACCCAGGTCCGGTCGATCGTATAGAGAATGAGAAATAACGATGGCGGGCCTGGCGACGTCGTAGCCCAGGTCCGCTTGCTCTTACATAAAGAGAGGACGAAGGTGACTTACCGGATCTGGTAGACGCGATTGCTCTGGCCGAAGGTCCGAGAGTTTGAGCGGCACACAGCGACCGTTTCGGGCTAGCGCTGCAACTACGGGAGAGAAAGCAACGTCTCCAGAGGTTAGCGATGGTGGCGGTGCGTATCACCGATCGGACTGCGATCAGTGGTAGTGTCGATAGAGGAACGAAGAGGAGAGAAGGAAGAGCTAAACGAGTCACGACAAACAGCGTCGTGTCAGGCAGAGCGGCACGGCGACGGCAACGGCGACGGCGGAAAGAAGAAGATGGTTCTAGGGCTTTTTCTTTTTCTTTTCTTTTCATTTTCTTTCTTTTTCTTTTCTYATATATTTTCTTTTTTTTTTGGGCCATTTGGGCCGCAACTCAACTCGTCGGGCCTTCCCATCTAAATCTAATCAAAACCCATAAATTAAACGTAACGGGCTTCCTTTCAATAAAAGCCCAACTTCGGCTTAATTAATAAATAAGCTCACAAATCGAGCCTTTGGCCAACGGTAACTCGTATTTGATAAGTACAATATTTTTGCATCTATTAAACGTGCGATAAAAATACTAATTATATAAAATGTCCAATCCTAGTTGGCACACAAATTTCACGTAAAATCAAACAATTTATAAAGGAAAATTTGGGATGTTACAATACCTCACCCCATAAAATAAATTTCGTCCTCGAAATTTAGTACCCAGCGAACAAGTGTGTGTTCTTATCACGCATTTCCTCTTCTCGTTCCCACGTAGCCTCCTCAACTGTATGATTCTTCCAGAGGACTTTCACTAACGATATCACCTTCCTCCTCAATACTTTCTCGTCCCTTTCCAGTATTTCCACCGGCATCTCTTCGTAAGACAAATTCCCGCGAAGATTCAATGCTTCATAACTGAGAATGTGGGAGGGATCCGGAACATACTTCCTTAGCATGAAAACATGAAATACATCATGCACACCCGATAGGGTCGGTGGCAAGGCAACCCGATAAGCTGAATCGCCCACCCTTTCGAGGATCTCAAAAGGTCCAACGAAACGAGGGCTTAACTTCTCTTTCTTCCCAAACTTCATAATTCCTTTCATGGGCGCCACCTTTAAGAAGACCTTGTCCCCTACAGTAAATTCCAACTGCCTCCTTCTCCTATCCGCATAACTCTTCTGTCCACTCTGAGCAGCTCTCATCCGTTGACAGATCCTTTCAACTGCCTCTGCGGTGTGTTGCACTATCTCAGGACCCAACAAATTCCTCTCACCCACTTCATCCCAATGCACTGGCGACCGGCACTTTCTTCCGTAAAGTGCTTTATAAGGGGCCATACCGATAGTAGCCTGATAGCTATTGTTGTACGAAAACTCTACTAACGGAAGGAATTCGTCCCAAGTTCCTCGAAAATCAATTACACAGGCCCTCAACATATCCTCTAGGATTTGATTTGTCCTCTCAATCTGTCCATCAGTTTGTGGGTGAAAAGCGGTACTAAAATTTAATCGTGTACCCATCGCCTTATGCAAGCTCTTCCAGAATGCAGAAGTAAACCTCGAATCACGATCAGACACAATGGACAGTGGGACACCATGCAGCCCGACGATCTGAGCTACGTACAACTCCGCATATTTCTCCATGCTATAGATAGTCTTAACTGGCAGAAAGTGTGCCGACTTCGTAAGACGATCCACAATTACCCAGATAGCATTATATCCCTTCTTCGTCCTCGGTAGCCCAACTATGAAATCCATCCCAATGTGTTCCCATTTCCATTCTGGAATCATAAGGGGTTGTAGGAAACCAGAGGGTCGTTGATGTTCAGCCTTTACCTGTTGGCAGGTAAGACAATGCTGAACAAACTCCGCTACGTCACGACTCATGCTAACCTACCAGAAATGTTTCCTCAGATCTTGATACATCTTCGTACTTCCTGGGTGGACTGAATAGGGTGTACTATGAGCTTCTCTCAAGATTTCCTCCTTCAAACGCTTATCGTTTGGAACCACAAGTCTGTCGCCATACCGTAGAGCTCCATCAACCGTGATTACGAAGTCTGAACGTTTCCCGTCCACAACTTCTGTTCGCCATTTCAACAATTGGGGGTCATCCATCTGTACATCTCTTATCCTTTCAAGGAGAGTGGGGGTAAGAGTCATATTCGCGAAGTAGCCTGATAAGTCTTGCGACACCATTTCCAAGTCGAATTTTCGGATCTCTGCCATCAACGGTTTCTGACGAACTCGTAAAGTGCCTAAGGCTCCACGATTCATCCTGCTAAGCGCATCAGCCACTACATTAGCCTTACCCGGGTGATAGTTTATCACGCAATCATAGTCCTTTACTAGTTCCAACCATCGTCGTTGCCTCATATTCAACTCCTTCTGGGTGAAGAAGTATTTGAGACTCTTATGGTCGGTGAAAATCTTGCACCTTGTCCCATACAGGTAATGTCTCTAGATTTTCAATGCAAACACAACAGCAGCCAATTCCAGATCATGCGTTGGGTAGTTCTTCTCATACTCCTTCAATTGCCTTGAGGCATAAGCAATCACTTTACCATGTTTGCATTCAAGACACAACACCCAAAACCCTTCATTGCAGGCCAGCACTATAAATCAGAAACCACGTTCACAACCTTGTGGAATTGTCAAGACTGGAGCCGGAAGTCGTCGTCTCTTTTCAACTCTTCAAAACGCGCCTGCATAAATCTGCATTCCACAAGAATTTTTTGCCTTTTTTCTGTCAAGCTAGGTTATAGAGAAGCAATTTTTGAAAAATCCTTCTAAAAACCTCGGTAGTAACCGCGCTAAGCCCCAAGGAAAACTGACGAAAAACTTCCCCAACATTTGCCTAGGTGCCGCGCCATCGGTCGCAACGCCTCAATCTTACTCGGTCACTGCAATGCCTTCCTTGCGAGACGATATGTCTAGAAATGGCACGCTATCAAGCCAGATTCACATTTCTTGAACTTCCGCAAAGAGTTTCTCGACTCTTAAGAAGCTGAAGTACTTTCCTCCAAATGCGCTTCATGCTCTTCCTGGATCGAGAAGGCACCAAGATATCATCGATGAATACTATGAGAAACGGTCCAAATATTCCTGAAGATTCGATTCATTAAATCCATAAAGGGAATAGGGCAGTAGATAACCCGTTATCAACCACTGCCATAAATTCGTAGTGCCCATACGGAGTTCGAAATGGCCGACCTTAGAAGGCCTCGTTTCGGAAGCCTCCTCAAACTGGATGGTAGCCAGAGCCACACGTCACTCTTGGAGAAAATCCCGTTCTTGAATTGATCAAATAGATCATCGATAAGCGCGTATTTTATTCCCTTATCGTCACCTTATTCATCTTTCTATAGCTCTATGCACTAATCGCATCAATTCATCCTCTTTCTTCACAGAACATACAAAGTGTAACCCCATGGTGAAAATTAGGTAACATGTCATGAATTCCACTAATAGACTAGTTTTCCAAACTACACATCAAAATATTCTTGAAAATAGTTAAAGAGAATACTAGATACCCCATGGTATTTTAACTTTTTCCCGCAATAGTTCATTATTTTGACCTTTTTAATTCTAAAAGATCCACAAAACCCAAAAGTTTATATTGATAAAGCTTTACATTACATATCACATTCGTAAATTGCCTAGATCCAACGTGAGCCCAGCGAGGTCTCAGGATGAATTCTTAATTCTTGCTCAAAACAGCTTAATTTCCGCAATCACAATTAAAAATTAGATCAACTTCTTAAGAAGAAGATGTAAGCAATCTCCAAACCAAGTATAAGAATTCAATAAAATGATCTTCGCGCAAACCAACCATCAAAAGCCAAAAATCGAAACTCTTATAGGCCGAAAATCAAATCAGCCAAATGATTGCCGAATGCCCGTGAACAGTCTCGAAGCGTTAAACGACATAGCATTTACTGTGCCTTATGCAAAATATTTTGTTTAAAGAACTATACCATCCCAATATTAAACCTAACTCAAATTGAATCGACAAATTCCCTTGAGGCATTGTCAAAAGAATTTCAATATCTGCCTTATCCAAAGATGATCCCATCAACCAACAATCATGTCTTATAACGCCAAACAAGTTCTCGACTAGGACATTCTCCAAGCTTAAGGTTTCAAACCATACCCTAAACATAACTTAAGTATCCCATGCTCGACAATTAAGTCCTTCACGACTTTATGCTACAAACACCTCAAACCATCACAGTCCTAGCAAAATTTGCCCTTCAGAAACTGTAGTTTACCAATCCTTGCCTCCTAAATTTGCCATGCACCAGTTACTACCATTTTAAGTCGTGCAAACAATACTCTAACATAATTAAGTATCCAATTCTCGACAAATGATTTCCTGCAAGACTTGATCTACAACACTTTTAAAACATCACAATCCAGCCCAAAATTTTCCTTCAGGAACTTTATATACAAACTCTGTTTCCTAAATTTGGCATCACATCTACATTCATTTACTATGCTCATCGATAGGCAAGAAACAACATTTACTATCTCAGTTAAAGTATTTGAATAAAACGAAATGGCTTCTTGTCTAAATGAATCTTCAAGATTCTCAAGCATTATCTGTCGGATTCCCCATCAAAGCAAAAGCCAAGACATATCACCAATACTAACGTTTCAACTACATTTAAAAATTAAGAGTCGAAATACCAATTTAACACATAACATACAACTCATTTAAGAAAGCTAAATCAAAATAAAAACTCAACACTCATATTCAAGCATTTGAGAGATTAAGTCCAAATAGACTTAACTCCTCAACATACTTGCTCATTCGAGAAATCAGATTTAAAACTCAACAGATAATATCCAACTCTGTGCGAGTAGCATTAACCAAAATAGAAACTCCAACATTCGGCATTTAGCCCATTCGAATTTCAAATCACAATAGAACTTAACATTGTACATTCGCTATTCCAAAAATTTAAATCCAAAATACCAACTTACCAAATAGTCCAGAGAGGGAACTTGTGGCACAGCCTGGATACCCCATATTACTTGCAAAAATGTCATAAATCGTTTGCTTTTAAGTCACAGAAGCGTGTTTAAAAAACTCTTGCTCTGATACCAAAACTGTAACACCCCAAATAGAAACTATTCCTAGCTGAAAGCCACGTCATATCCCGTTGCAAAATAAATAACTATCTATTTCGAAAATAAACTTTAACAAAACCCTCACCATCTTATCTTAAACAATTATTCAAATAGAAATGGAGCAGAAGTCTTTCTAAACCATTCAAAATAAAACGAAAAATCACGAAGAAACTTCAATAAGTGAAAAACAATGTCAAAAGTTATTTCATCTATTTTCATAAATAAATTCGAAAACCCAGTCCCTCGGGTATCAAAGCTCGCCCACAAGCAAATCTCCCCGCCCCATCTGTTACAGATCATCTGCAAAGGAAAAAACCCCCATAAGCAACAGGAAATGAGCTAAAAGCTCAGTAAGTAACCCTCATAGCATGAATGCATGATATGGGCCTACATATGAAAAATTCAAGTTTCCTCCTTTTCAATGAAAAACTTTCCAAAAACATTCCCTTTTCCAAAACTCATTACGAAACATTCTCTTCAAAATGTCTTTACAATAAAACTTTACATTTCCTTTCATTCGTTGTGGCTCAGCTCTAGAGTGAAGCCTAGCCACATAGCTAGCAGTGAGCCATCTGATTTTGGAACTCGATTTCATTCCTACCGGTGAATACCGCAAAGCGTTAAATGTCATTATATTAACTTGCATACCATGCCCTCAAAGAGATAGGGTCGGGTGCGCCGGTCCCCCCGCGCCCCATCCCACTCACACCTTTGGGCTAGTATTTACACTCCTTTCTTAAACCTTGATAACATTTCCAAAACTTTAACCTTTTCTTCCAAAATTCCCATTTTCTGGACGTTCACTTCCCTAAATGCGGAACAGGCACATGCCAAATGAGATGTAAACTTTCTAAACTACCGTGCTCATGACATGGAAACGCATACGATCGTACTAAAATAACGTGTCAATAAATAATACATGGATAAAATCACAACCAGCATTCTTTAACATAAGTAGTTACTAAATACGAAACAATTCAACTTTCATCACAATTTTCGCACATCAACATAAAAATTTTCACACAACACATATTCCGAAATAATTAAGAGTAGTCATTCCACATATCAATATAAAATTCCAAACAATTAAGAGTATTCATTCCAGCATATCAAACATATAAAAATTCCACACAACACATATTCCAACAGTAAAAAACATTCAAATTCATTTATTTATAATGAATAGAATGAGAGGATCCACTTACCTGAAGTCCTATGCGTAAAACGGATTCTTACTAAAGTGGAAAGTTAAACTCCTCAAATCGATTTCAACGTAAGTCCCTCGAAATGATCTCGGAATTCACAATATCGGACGTCTGGAACGCCTTGGATGGTAACGAGATTCCTGAAACGTACGTCAAACGGATGCGCAAAACGTTTCTGAACGTGCGGGCGCGGAACGTCGACGTCGGCGCACTGGCCGCCTGGGCGTCACGCAGGACGCCCGGCGTCGCGCGGCGCCTGCGCTTGGCTCCACTGGACGCCTGGCGTCGCGCTGGCAAGCTTGGCGCGGGAGCTGCTGGGTCGCACAAGAGCAGATTCCTTGGCCGCACGAAACAGCGTATGCGCATGAAACAACTGGGTTTCTGCTCCGACGCTGTGTGCCGGCGAAGGAACCAGTCCTCTGCTCCAAACTCGCGGCGCGTCTGGTTGGACGCGTGGGACAAACCGGCCGACGCGAGCAGGCAATGGCAGAGAGAGTCAAGAACGACGACCACTGCAAGGTTTTAGTTTCAAGTTCAAGGGAAAACAAAAGTCTTGTTGAGCGGAGGGAAAGCTTTCGTGGCGGCAGATCTAGAGGTGGCAGTCGCGCAGATCTGGTACACCGAGCAGGTAACGAGTAACGACATCAAAATCTGTGAGCGAAGTCGCACTGAAATCTGATCGTTCCCACACAGAGAAATGAAATGGATGAACGGGTTGCCCACCAGGTCCGGGTCGACCATTACAGAGAAGAGAAAATACGACGGCGAGCCTAGCGGACGCGCGCCCCGGTCGGGTCGCTGTCCTACAGATAAGGAGAGGACGGCGGCAAAACTGGCGATAGTGTCGCCACGATCGGTCCGCCCCACAGAGAAAGAGTAATAACGACAGCGGGCCTGGCGACGGCATCGCCCAAGTCCGGTCGATCGTATATAGAAAGAGAAATATCGATGGCGGCCCTGGCGACGTCGTAGCCCAGGTCCGCTCGCTCTTACACAAGGAGAGGACGAAGGTGACTTACCGGATCTGGTAGACGCAATTGCTCTGGCCGAGCGTCCGAGAGTCTGAGTGGCACACAGCAATCGTTTCGGCCTAGCGCTGCAACTGCGGGAGAGACGGCAACGTCTCCAGAAGGTTAGCGATGGTGGCGGTGCGTATCACCGATCGGACTGCGATCAGTGGTAGCGTCGACAGAGGAACGAAGAGGAGAGAAGGAAGAGCTGAACGAGTCACGACGAACAGCGTCGTGTCAGGCAGAGCAGCACGGCGACGGCCGAAGGAAGAAGATGGTTCTAGGGCTTTTTCTTTTTCTTTTCTTATATATTTTCTTTTTTTTTTTTGGGGCCATTTGGGCCGCAACTTAACCCGTCGGGCCTTCCCATCTAAATCTAATCAAACCCATAAATTAAACGTAACGGGCTTCCTTTCAATAAAAGCCCAACTTCGGCTTAATTAATAAATAAGCTCACAAATCGAGCCTTTGGCCAACGGTAACTCGTATTTGATAAGTACAATATTTTTGCATCTATTAAACGTGCGATAAAAGTACTAATTATATAAAATGTCTAATCCTAGTTGGCACATAAATTTCACGTAAAATCAAACAATTTATAAAGGAAATTTTGGGATGTTACAAATCAGCAGAACATGCATTTTACCAATGAAGAAAGTGGTCGCCATGCATGGTAGAATTTAAAAGTTGGAAATTTAAATCCATTTTTGGTTAAATTGGGAGGAGTTTCGATTGTTACCTTGCATGCATAAAAGATGGCCAAAGTTCATCTACTATTAGTCACTATTTGGGAAGAATTGAAATCAATTTTAAATAGAGTTCAAAATTAGGCTTTCAATTAGGCCGATAAAATATTCGAATTTATTCTTACTAAAATACTATATCTAAAATTCTGACCTAGTGCAACAAATGCTTAGTATGCGATATCCTATTATTCGGAAACCACTAAATTTGGTAACCCTAAATATTTGAGCATTCCTATTATATATACAGAGAGACTAAGCTCGAAATCATGAAGACATGTAGTCTTATAGAGATATTCAGTCGTAGAAATTTTTAGAGAACTTACAGTGTGTTGTAATTATGCAATCCAAGTTGGTAATATGAAGTTAGCAGGGGATCAAATAGTACTACCCTTTAAAAGATATGACATCATTTTGAGAATGAATTAGTTATCCCACACCATGCACAACTGGATTGTTGGAATAAAATAGTTAGGTTAGCAAAACCTAGAATTTTGCTGATAGAATTTTAGGGTAACCGAAAGAAGGTTACGGGCACAGTAACCTCCGGAGCAAAAGCTGGAAAGATGTTGCAAAAAAATGTTCAGGCTATTTGGACTATTTGATTAATGAAGCTSGGCACCCAAATATGATTGAAGATTTACCTATTTTTAATGAGTATCCAGATGTTTTTCTGTTAGAGTTGGCAACCCTACCCCTAATCGAGAAGTCGAATTCACCATCGACTTGATTCGAGGGGCAGAACCCATATAACAATCCCCTTATCACATGGCCCCAACTGAGTTAAAAGAATTGAAGGATCAACTTCAGYAACTGCAAGAGCATGGATTTGTTAAGCCTAGCACATCACTTTGGGGAGCACATGTATTATTTGTAAGGAAGAATGATAGAACCTCACGTTTGTGTATTGTTTGCCGAGGATTGAACGGTATCATGATCAAGAACAAATAKTCATTGCCGCTCAGAGATCAGTTGTTCAGCCAACTACAAGAGGCAGCATGTTTCTCGATACTGGATTTAAGGCAAGGGTATTATCAAGTTAAGATTCAAGAAGAAGACATTCCTAAGACTGCCTTCAATAAGATATGGCCATTATGAGTTCATGGTGATGCCTTTTGGTGGTTTTCATTGACAACAACATTTATGAAGCTTATGCACTAAATATTCCATCCATACCTAGATCAATTTATGGTGGTTTTCATTGACGACATTATGATCTATCGCTCACATCACCAAAGCTACATGTGAGCAGATCCCTCTTGACAAGCTCGACTTGATGCCAAAAGAGAAAATGATCTCGCGACTCGAGTAGACTCGGATCTACGAAGATCCGCCTCCCCAGCCTAGAGCCGCGTGACCTATTGCCTTCCCCACTGCACACCATTGATCTATTGCCAGTCTCCGTTGTTGCTCAACATCTTGACTGAAACTGAGCAAAGTTCAATCTCTATCTGCACGCGTCGCTACTCACTGCTACACGACGTTCGCTAGACCAGATCGGCTTGACCGCTACTCATTGTGCCATTCATATCTCCTCGACCAGTCGCCACCAACAGCAACATTCGCATGCCCGGAACACACTTTTTTCTGAGCACGTTTGACAACATTGTGCATACTCTACACCTAGAAATTTACTAGGTTCAAGGTGAAATATTTATTTCTTTGATTATATTAATTGAACGGTTATTATATTTGTGTCGTGTATTGATAATTATGGAAAAACATAGATTATGTTTATACATGATTTAATGTGGAATTTAAATTATTATGAGGAATATGTTTTTAGAAATATATTTTGATCATGTTTATTATTGTCATTGTTAAGGGAAGTTGAGAGCCATGAAATTAATTTATACTTTTGATAATGTTATTATTTTCAATGTGAAAATTTAAGTACGGGTTATTATGGGTGAGTGACGCTCGTATGATAAATGATGAATGTCTTAATGGTAAAATGAGGGAAATAGAATGAGATATAAAGCTCAGATGGTACATGGAGACCGCTTGGGAGCAGACTTTGATACCTATGAATCAGTTTCATTAATTAAGTTTTCTATTGATTTATGAACCTATTGAATGCTTAAGCTTTTATTTGTTCTGGAATTGCTCCTTTAAACACTTCCACTGGATTATTAAACCTACGAGCATTTTTCAAGGTTTCCTTTCAAGTTGTTTTAATATGAGTATTTTGTTGGTAAATGATAATTATTGATGTTGTAGTGAGTACTAGAAAAGTGTGGTGTGAAATTTTCTGAGTGCATACAGGGGGAATATGTTGATATTTCAAAGGAAACTCTGTCGAAATTTTTGCAAACCCTTTGTATTACAATATCCAAAAAAATTATTTTATCAATTTTCACAATCTATGTAAGGATGAAATTGGTAACATTCCCAAGTTAGAATAGTTTCAAATCTGGGGGTGTTACATAGGAAAAACCTCCTAATACAAACTTTGACCAAATACATGAGATGGTAAGTCCTAGTCTTAGACAACTTCAACATAGATTTTCCCAAAGCCCTTCACAAACCTAGCATCCTCTACAAGTTCGTACTTGTCACTAAAACATGTGAGGAAAACGATGACCTAGGCTCAGTGAGTTCTGAGTGGGTGCACTGTGTGAGTTTGAAAAAATGTTTTCGTAAATGCATTAAACAGAGTTTATTTCCTGTTACGATTTTGAATTGAGTTCTATGAATTTCAAACCTACTTTCTTGAGGGAATTTGGTCGTGTATGTGGACATAATATGATGATGCATATTCTAAAACTTTTTTCTTGTGGTGTGCATTGACACTTAGTGAGCAACCTTATGAGAGCTTTTCATGAAATCATGAGACTTAATACTTGGAATGTTTTGGAAAAAAAATTATATGTTTATTAAATCGAGAAGTTATTTGAATTCCGAAGCTCCTTGTTTTGTATGATTGTGGATTTGTAATTACATGTGACAAATTATAAATGCAACACCCCTAGATTAGAAATTATCCTAACCTRGGAATGTTACCAATTTACCCTTACATAGATTGCGAAGATTGAGGAAAATAAAAATTCTAGATATTGTAATACAAAGGGTTTATAAAAACTTTCAATAAAGTTTTCTTTGTAATATCAACATATCCACYCTGTAAATAATAAGACATCTCACACCCAAATATCATTAACACTCCATATATAAACGAAATAACTTCATACCCCAACAATAACATTTGCTAACAAAATACTCATAGATTTAAAATTCAGCGAAAGCTTTTTGAAATAAAAATGTATAAAAATTTAAGCATTCAATAAGTTCATAAATCAATAGAAAAATTAATTAATATAAATGACTCTTGGGTATCAAATTCAGCTCCCCAAATGATCTCCTCACACCATCTGGCTGGTCATCATTTGAAACGTAAAATAAAGGAATGTGAGGTGAGCTACTAAGCTTACTAAGTAAATCTCATGCATGAATGTATGTATCATGCACTATATGTCATGAAGTTCAAAAATTAACTTTATGAAAACTTTCCAAAAATTTCTTTTAAAAATCGTGAGCTTACTTGGTCTAATGCCTAGTCATTAAGCTCTACAGTGAGCAATTATCATTTAGAACCCGATCACATTCTATCAGTAGAACCGCAAAGCGGTCATCATTAATTAATCTTTCCCTTTCACTTTCACCTCAAAAGAGGTTAACATTTCATATTTTCCCACTTACAAGAGGGTTGGGTCGGGTGCGCCGGTCCCCCACGCCCCATTTCCCACTCRCACCTTTCATGGTCTAGGCTTTACACCCTTTTTTCAAATTCCATATGTTTGGAAAAAAATCAGATTTTTTCCTAACTTCGTACCTTAAAACATTTCTTTTTCATGAATGTGTGATTATGCCCATGCCAAAGAATGGTGCAAAATACTGCAAATTACATGCTTATGATCATGGACCACATGAACTCTTAACATTAAAATTTTCAACATGTCAACTAATAGTAAATTCACACAATTGAAGTAATACCATCAATCACATCACATAAGAAAATTCAATTATCAATTCACGTTCAATTCACATAATAGAATTCCACTCATCACAACAATACTCTTGCATCATAACTAAATGAGAATGTTAGAATTTACTTATTTCAATATAAACCATGAACTCACATTCAATTCACATAGAGATTTAATCATAACAACAATACACATTCTCTAMAATAAATGAACCTGAGGAGTTTACTTACTTGAAGTTCTCAGTAAATTTGTTTACTTTAAATTGCTAGTGGAGTGCCTTAACTACCCACAACGTCAATATGCCAAAAGTATCCTAATATTGTTACATAAAGAATATTCATCTGAATTTGTTTAATCAAATATATTCATTTAACATAAGTGTTCACTATTAATACGTTCATCATTTTTCCTCTAGGTGACATTAACCAATAATTTTCGAGTTTAAATTTCATGTCGGTAATAATCAAACAACTGATATTATAATTTAATTTCATGATTCACAATCGTTCTTAAAACAACAATAATAATCATAATCACAATATACATTACTTTATTATACAAATCCTAAATTTCACGCTAAATTATATTCCAACATATTTCAAGAATTATATTCTCCTTTTAATTTATCATACTAACTTAAATTTTACATTAAACATATTCCATATTTTTCCTTAATTAGTACTACATAATATAAAACCTATGCTATTCGATTAATTTAAATGAAGAAACTAAGGATTCACCTTGAATCCCAAAAACCCTAGTTGTGGCATCGAGTCTAAGATGTAATGGTGTCAATTATGCTCTGGGCGTGAACGTGTGGCGCACATACAACTTGTTTAAGCAGACGGCACACGGCGCCTGGTCGCCTAGTCACTCGATAATGACAAAAATAGAGGAGATGGAGCAGCGTCCAGCACCGGTCAGAGAAGAGTGGGGGAGAAAGAAAGAGAGAGAGGGGGAGAGAGAGAAGGCCGACGTCAATAGGGAAGAGGGAGGAGGCAATGGCAGGAAGGGGGTGGGTTAGGGTTTATGTTTAAGGAAAAAGATGAACAGTCATCTTCTTCAGGTCATAAATATTATTTTTAACCTAACTTAACCCTCACCAAAATTCTTTTGTGGGTCATTTTTATTTCTTAACCAACTAAACCCAACTAAATTAAGATCTATTAGTTTTCTTCTGGCCCAAAACCAAACCCTAAATCTGGTTTTAGGTTTGAATAAGAAGAGAACGAATTCTAGTAGGTCTATCCTAAATTAATTAACCAAAAATTAGAATTAAATTAAACTAATAAAATTTCACATTTTAAATAATTATACTCATACAATAATGCATAAACAAATAACCAGTTAGAGAAATAATAATTTATTTCTAGTTGGCACAACAAACATTATGGCCTCCAAGTCCTTCAGCTGTAAAATAATCAAACCACTAATAATTATGAATATAATCTAATTAGTAGATTATAATATAAATTATGTAATTATATAAAGTTCATAAAAATGAAAAATAAATCTCGAGTATTACAATATATGATAATTACTCTGTCAGTTGTCTCGAGAGCTAACCAATCGGACAAAGTGCTGCACTTGGCTAGTCACCAATGCCATACCTCTTGAAACGATCTGCTACAATTTTCAAGATTAGCATATGGCCTAAGCCGGTGGCCACTCCAGTGTAAGAATGCATTAGGCAGACGGTGGTGTCTTAGGCACCCGCTGCACGTTTCTAGAATGCTCGTGCCCTAGGTTAAGAGTTTTAGCCTGGGGGACGATCGAATCCGTATTACCCAGCTAGTGGATTATTTGTTTGATGAATTGAGCAGTTGGAGGTCACATGCGCATTTGGGGCTATAAGACAGGTATATTGATCCAATCAAATCTACYCGATGGTAACCTAGTATGTATGGTATGCATGATGTGTAATATCATATTTGGATATTAAAAGATTTGCTCGGCTTACATGTTTAACTTATGCAAAAATATTGTTCCTGAAACGGTTTCCATTTATCGTATTGACTTTTATGCACACATGATTGCCTTGTCATTACATGTTTTAAATGTCTTGGAAATTGCATACATCTATGTAAATTTTATTTGCAACTCCCAAAGTGCACCCACTCAGAATCACTGAGCCTAGATCACCATTTTCCTCACATGTTTTGGTGGCAGGTATGGACTTGTAGAGGATGTTGGGTTTGTGTCAAGGGCTTTGGGAAGATCCGTCTTGAAGTCGTCTTAGACTAGGACTTACCGTCTTMTGTATTTGGTCAGATTTTGTATTAGGTGGTTTTCTTTTGTACTATGTCATCATTTTGGGATTTATTCTTTTTTAATTGGGATCTATAATCTCGCTTGGAATTATATTTGGGTTTGTAATTCTTATTATACTCAATTTTGGCAGGATAGCAGGTCTTTTCTGATAGTGTTATGATTTCCTCGTACCCCTTTACTTAGTTTTGTTGTATGTTCTTGTCTATCAAGAGACAAGCAACAACTTATATCAGCCCAGTCATACCAAGGGGTGTGCAGGTTGTCACAAAGTCCCCTTTTTAGATAATGCATTATTCTCCCGAATATAACCTTTTATATACAAGAATGCCATTTTTCTTTCCCATTCATGAAAGAAAGAATGTAGAATGTAGAATGCCAATTTTTCTTCAAACAAGGGTTAAGATTTTCTTCTAACAATGATATAAGAGGGTATAGGATCATAGTAAGAATAACACCTCCTTTAACTTCCTTTCAGATGGTATTAATTAAGAGCATAGGGAGTATAGCCAGGTGTAGGAAATAGTCACAACATTCCAGACCTGATCAGGGGATTAGCAATTAAAAATAGATACTCCCCTTAAATTCTAGAAATGTAAAAAGATTTCATTTCAAGCTCTCACATAGGGACTCGTCATATCATTGAGCTTGATCAACCTTATAACAATTAAAAAGCAAGATACATAGAAAGATATACACTAGAAAGCATGAAAAGGGGGGAAAAAAAAAAAGACTCCCTTAATTTATGAAGGCTTTACATCAGTTTCTTTACGGATGCTTCATCTTTTGCAATGGTCGGTGGATCATCTACTTTTATGTATAGAGCACTTACCTTTGCGCATTTCAATTTGTTCATCAATCGCGTCTTCTTGGAGATTGCTTCAGAACCTTACTTTTGTCCTTTTTTTCTTTGGAGACTACCTTTTCAATGGATGTGCCTATTTCATTCTTTGATTTAGTCTCCATTCAAAGCATGCATTATTTTTAATGTGATTAGCATTTTTTCTTCAATGGACAGCTTTGCTTCAAATTCCTCTGTCTTGGTTACCCCAATAATCATGGTTTTCATGTAGCAAAGTAGTAAGTTCTTCTAGCCATTCCTTGTTTTTGTTATTTAATCCAACATTCAAGCTTGCATACTATCAAACATCTGCCTAATCTTCTCATCCACTCCTATGATCCAACTTGACTGATTTTTTGTTAACCTAATAGGGTTTAAAGATCCCAAATATTATTTTTATAATGACATTTTCTAAATATGATTATTAACTTGCATTGTTGTTTGTAGATTTATAATATACTATGGAACAACAAAGTCTATGATCAACTATCTCGAAGCATCAAGAACACATAAATTGGAGAAGTTGACAAAGGAGGAGACGATTTGCAAGTGGCAGTTGAAGTAAAGACATCTTTAGAGCATAATCTTCTAGCTTTCCAATAGGCTATAGGCTAAGTATAATGTTCTTAATTGTGTAGCATTTTTAGTACTTGGTCTTATTTTTGGAGATAGCAGTTAAACTTTATAAATACTATGTTTTGATATTTGAAGCTCAAAATAATTTTCAAAACATTTGCCAAAACATTTTCTTTTGTAAAATGACCCTTAGACGGATGTGTTTGATATAATTGAGTTTGGTTTTCAATTCTCATATGTCTATCACACATTCTGATCACTTTCAAATATATTCTAAGTCTTATGTGTAAGTTAAGTCTGATACCGTTCATCATGAAATTTAGATACAGCTCAGTGACTTTTTGGTTGTCCGAAACAATCGAAGACTGAGTCTTCGGACATAGACTTCTTCGTGTTTAGCCCGAACAACATTTTGAATTTGTGTTCGATATCCTTTTCAAGTCTAGAGGATGAGTAACTCAGATGAAGACCATGGGTTTTTCAATCCTCTAGAATATTCGTGTCAAGTTTCCAAAGTTAAGATTATTATCATTCTGATATATTCAATGCTGTTGTATATTAGCTATATTATATCTTGTTTTTCTACCTGGTCATTTTGAGAAGATTGATTTCAAAATTCTAAACGCAGGCACTTAGGGGTGCGCCTCTTTGTGTTTTGAGTTTTGAATTCATTTTGAGTTTTCTATTTTGAGTCTTTTTTGTGTTTTTGAAAATGCTTTCTTTTTGTCATTTTGAAAAACTATTTTTGAAAATAGAAAACTGAAAAACTTGTTTACTTTAGACGGCWTAGAAAATTTTTTTATAATATTTTATTTAATCCATATTTATTATACAATTTTAAATAATCTATACATTTTGAAATTGATGATCTTGCACTGAATTTTCTCTTACTTCAAACAAATATATACTTACACCGTTACAAAATTAATTGACATAAAAAAGTATGCTTTCTAATAAATTGTTTTTTTTTTAAGTTTAGGTAATAAAATGTCAATAGCAAGTGAGATAGTATTCATAGTTGTAATGTTACACATAAAATGAAAATTAATTAATAAAATAATGTACACCCCCTTGAGTAATTATTCCACATTTGCTTAGCAATTTAATCTCTAACTTGTCCTTTCGGGCTGTTTGGTTAGCATCAAAGTGTATGACATCCGGTTCTTGACTTGACTCTAGCACACCTCAAATACCATATGCTCTATAGAATATTCAACAAAAAACCTATCTTATGCATGCTCTTGTCGGATAAAGTTATGAATTACACAACATGCAATAGGGATTTGCCACTACCTACTAAGGGGATAATTGATAATCAATTTCATAATAGGAAATCTGGTAAACCCCAATGCAATGTTCAATAATGTTATGGCGAAGAATGTCTATAAGTGAACAATACTTCCTTCTCACGTGGTCTTCCTCATCTAGCATGAGCATGCAAATATTATCTTTGCCCTTGATAAGAGGCAAGGAATCCAGRCATCTTCTGTAACACCCCAAATTAGGAATTGTCCTAAGCTGAGAGTATTACATTACAKTACTCATACAACAATCAGCTACTATAAGAWATATAAGAAGTCTTAATCCTTGTCAACGATTTTATAAAAATTTGACAGAGTTTCCTTTGTAATTTCTATAACTACCCCCTGCATACATTTAAAAAATTCTCAACATTTTCAAACACCCATTCAYAACATACACTCCAACCTAAATAAACATTCAACGTAAAGAGTAATGTGCTCCAACAAATCTTTTACCAACCCAACAATTATTCAAATTGAAATTTAAAACACAATCAGCTAAACCAAATAAGAAATATCCTAATGGTATGCAAAAATCATTCTAGACAATTAACTATCTTATTCAATAAAATTTATTTAGTAATGCCTCAGGGTATCTTGGTTTGCCCACAAGCGACCTCCTGGCATCATCTGGCTACACATCACTTGAAATGCAAAATGAGAGAAATGAAATGAGCTAAAAAGCCCAGTAAGTAAATCTCATGCATGAATGCATAAATATGCCCTACATGCCATGAATTATAAAATTTCACCTTTTAAATGAAAACTTTCTAAACACTTCCATTTCGTAACTTTTTTACAAAATCTTTCCTTTCAAAATGCATGACTTGTAAAACATTTCATTTCATTTCATTCCATTCGTGAGCTCACTGAGTGTAAGTCTAGCCATTAAGCTGCAGTGGGCCATTTATTTTTTGGAACCCGATTACATTTCTATCAGTAGAACCACAAAGCAGTTAACATTTCTTTACTTTTCCTTTCATCTCTTCACCTCCAAAAAGGTGATTCATTACATTTCCCTACCCTCCCAGAGGATCGGTTCGGGTGCGCCGGTCCCCCATGCCCTATTTCCCACTCACATCTTTCATGACTAGGTTTACACTCCTTTCCAAAAACTTTAACATTTTCCTGAACAAGTTACAATTTATAAAATACATTCCCTTTCAAAATTTCATTTCCTAAATCATTCACTTTTTAAATGTATAAATGGCTCATGCCAGGGATGATGTAGAACACTATAACTATGTGCTCCTAATGTGAAATGCACATAACTATAACTAACATGCCATTCGACATAATAATGGTACTAGATATGAAACACGTGAAAACATTCCACCAATCAACACATTTCATAACACAATCCCATAGCGCCACCACACAACACGCAACAAAAGAGATAGGCGGGTATGGGGGTTTACTTGCATACAATTCATATACAACACATTAAGGTACCTAAGGAGATTCAGATACGTCGATTTATATGCGTTAATGAAATGTGAGAATTTACCTACTTAGAACTCAGATTTAATACACATTCAATTCACCTAAGAGYAATTTTATTATAACCACAAGACATATACGTTAATGAGAATGTGAGAATTTACTCATTTAGAACTCAGATTCAATACACATTCAATTTACCTAAGAGCAATTATAATTATAATCACAACACATATACGTTAATRAGAATATGAGAATTACATAGAACTCAGATTTAATATCAACAACACATATACGTTAATGAGAATGTGAGAGTTTACTTACATAGAATTCATAGACAACACATCCACTTCACCACAAAGGAATTTAGAAGCATATATGCATTAATAGAATGTGAGAATTGACTTACCCGGAGTCCTTTTCGTTGCAGAGTTCTTATTTAAATCACGAAGTGAAATCCCTCGACTGTTCTCAATATCAAGGCACTCGAAACGACCTAATTTTGATTACAAAAGGAAAGTCCATTTAATATGACTGTCCAACTTAGATATTCAAGGTTTACTCCAACAATGTCATTTGCCAATTATTAATCCATACTTAGTTCCCGCATTACCAATATTCACTTCTTTTAAGGGTATAATTTAAACTCCTTTGCTCG